>JBAMMX010000005.1:23559135-24001635 GCA_037126225.1 Dillenia turbinata | reverse complement strand
AAGACAACCTAAGAGACTCTTGTTGGATTTAATATTTCGACGGCTTTAAGATTTAGATAGATCCAATTCTAATCAGTAAATTCCAACCTGAATTTATTTAAATTAGATTATTCAATTCCACAACATTAATGTCGTTTATCCCGTTATTAAAAACAAACAAAATTTGTCGTTTTTAATTGATTGTAAATTATTATAAGTCTATTAAATATTGATCATCTATTTAATAACCCTAGAAAATCGTGATCCATGAAGCGCAGGAATTAAATAAATACCTATAATATGTTGAATTAATATGTCCAATAAAATCTCATAATCATAAAAAATCAAGATTTCAATACTCTTTAACTAAAAATATAAAATTAAAAAAAAACATAAAATAATAAAAACTCACAAAAACAAAAACAATTATTGCTAAAAAGAGGGCATAAATGTTGGTGACAAATGGTTGAAGACTCCAAACGTGACCCTTTTTGTTGGAAAATAAAGAATGTGCTAGAACCAAAGAAATACTATGTTTTTTTTCTGCTACAGCCGACTGCCCTCTTGCTGGAAGAAGACGATTTATTTTTCTACTCTTGGACATGGCTATTGCTGCTGGAGATGTGGGGGCTGCTGCCCCTTTGGGTGGCTCCCTCTCCTTGCACAATATAACCCTCTATAAATAGGAGTAAATTAATCTAATTTCTAAAAAGAAAACTCTCTTAAATTTTAGATAACTACTAAATAACAAATTATAAGGGGTTTGAAATTTTCAAAATTCTTATTCCCAAATATTTAGAAATATTTAAATATTTATAAATCTTCTATACTTCCAAATTTGTCTTCTTTTCCTTCATTTTTCTTCAAAAGTCCCCTTCATCATTCCTATTATATCAATTACCACAAAACACAATAATTAGTTTAATATTCATTCAAAAATAGAATAAAATAAATTATAATATTTATCATGTAGCCTCTCCTTTTTAACACCTAATGGTCTAAGAGGAGACAAACAACTGGAAAACCAACTTACCTTGGCTAGGTATATAGTAGTTGATTAAGCCAAAAACAGAAGCAGAAAAATGCTTGTATAATATTTATATTTACCCGCAAAGGCATAATACATGCTGGATAAGAGCACTTATTAAGATGAAATACAGCTCTTCCTCATTTTTAGTAATGCAAAAGCCACTAAGCCCTTGTTATTATTCTCTAGCCAAAAAAACCATAACATGTTATATACTCTCCATATATGTAACAACATTTAGGCAGCAGCCGATCTGCCACTTGACCTATAGGTTGGGGCAAGGAGGGTGACCTCCTCCCTGTTGTACTTGAGACTTGAAGCCTCTTCCCGTGAGATTTGGTAAGCATTAGCGATGACATCCAAGGGCAAGCCCCTCATGACTGAGGTCTTGCCAGCGAGAGTGCTGATCATGGCATTGGCATTGGTCTTGAATGCCACCCACTCGAATCCTTGATTTTCAGCTTGTTTCACCAAGGCAAAGTTTTGTGGAGCAATCACCAAGTCACCCTCCCTAAGCACATCATCGAACACGGCCTGTCCCCTTTCTGATACAATCTGAACCCTAGCACTTCCTCTCAGTCCGTAAATCACGCTATGAGCGTTCAAGTTGCAGTGTGGTGCCATCATTGCATTCTGCATACACATACAAAATCAACACCCACAAATTAGTGTGTATAAACTCATCTTTCATTATTAAAAATCAAATGAGCTTGTGAAATTAATCATATTCCCACCTTGTAGAGCCTGCCGTGCTCCACGCTCAATTGAAGGAACTCAAGGATGGGGAGGGTATAGCTATTAAGAGAGCTAAGGCGCCCGGCTTGTGAGGTGTAGACATCAGCACGGGTAGGGTCTGCAAGGGTCTCAATAAGTCTGGAAGAGCAAATGGTCTCCTCTAAGCCGTTGACATTGGGGCCTCTTCGATACTCCCTCCCTTGCTGCTCCCGGCTCAAGGTTGGGCTCAACATTTCAAGTCCGCCTTCAACCCTCACGATGTGGCCCCGCTGGTCTTCTGGGTTCTGAAGCTTCCTTGCAGTCTCAATGCTGACGCCAAAAGCCTCCGCCAAAATTCTAGTGTCGAAGCCCCCAAATATGTTGTTGCCAGAGCCCTCCTCCTGGCCCTTTCGGGAGACTATTCTTCTTTGTCCCTCTTGTGGATTTCCAGCAAGAGAGAATCTCTACAGAAACAGTGCAAAAATACACAAATTTATGCCAAATTTAGCAACTTGATTTTTCAGTACCAATATATGAAGCCATAAAAAAAAAAAAAAAAAAAAAAACAAATCATTTGATGTTTGAAATGCCTTATGAATCTTGTCCTTGCCCTTACTCTATAATTGGAATCTAGCTGATTGGCGTCATTGCTTGTGTCGAAGAAAACAAGGGCAACAAGAGGCTCATCACCATCATTATAGCACCAATGCGCAACACCTGCAGGCAATGCAATAAGATCGCCCTGGCGATAATGTCCGATCTTCTGATGCTGATCTCTGAATCTCTGCCCGCTTCCTTTTTGAGATTCTTCTTGTGATTGATAAGTCTCAGGACAACCAGGCGCCATCACCCCTATGACTCCCCTGCCTGCGTTCACCGACATAAACGTTTAGAACATACAGCTATGTGTAAAAATAATACATATAATATATATAAATACGTAGATTTTGGACTTGACCTCGGGAAATGTAGGCCAGCCTAGGAGCGTTGGTGTAAGAAGGCAAGAGAAGTCCTCGAGATTCAATGGTGTGACGAATGATAGCTACTCCAGCGCTTTCGAATTGCTCGTTAAATTGGTCCCAGAACTCCGTCACACCGGCTTCTGATACCTCTTTTCTAATAGGCTGTTGGGTGCTGATACGCCTCAGCTCGCACTCTCTTCTCCGTCCCTGCAGCTCAGGATCCGTCGACGGATCATAGGAGAGGCAGCGGTGGGTGAATGCAAGGATGCATAGGGATAGTATAAGCACAGAAGACTTTGCCATAATGCCTATGAGAGAGTGAGAGAGAGAGAGAGAGAGAGATTATTATGTTTTTTGGTTTTTGATGGGAAGGGGAGAATGGGGTTTGTGGGATTTTATAGTGTAAATGCGAAGATAAGTCTTTGACACCAAAGAGATAGTTGGGTGTATGATTAGCCATTTTTCACCTTGCATGGAGCTTCAGGCCTCTCTTTCTAACACCTAATAGTTTTGGAGCAAAAAGACATTTGGAAAACTGGCATACGTATATAAGCTCCAAGTGAAGTACCTGGTTTCAGTCAATTGCTTAAACCAAACAACTCCATTTGATTACAATTCAAAGGATTTCACACGGGCCTGAAGTCACTGAAATATTGTTGGAAAATGTAGAATTTCTTAGACCCTGTTGAAATTTCCAAATAAATTGCTATTTCGCTTTGCCAAATTACTAACAGATATTTTCCACTAAAATTGTCGGCTATATATAGAACACTAAAATACCAGTAAATATTCAGGGGTGGCCATTGATCTAATAGTTAAAAATCACATTAAATAAGAGAATGTAATAAACCCAATTTAAGAGGTTCACTAACAGTGTTGTAGCAAGGATGTTGCTCCCATAAGGTCAAGCACTTTTATAGAATTTTTTTTTTTTTTTTGGTAATACAGTGATTTGAATTTGTTATTTTCAAATTGAGAAATGAGAATTGTGATTATTAGTTTATTCTCTTAGAAACTTTTATAGGATATTTATGTTATTAAAGTTTCTAAGAGAATAGACTAGTGGTCACAATCCACTCCCCTAATCTTGTGATTTATGATTCAAATTTTTATGTACCGAGAGAAAAAACAATATGTTGCTAAAAGTTTTACATGTCAAGTTTTATTAAATCAATAATAAAGGAAAGCAAAGTTAATATTCTTCATTGCACATTTAAAAGATGGTTTGTATCTTTATTACGAAATTTATACGTAATTTTTTCTGAATTTCGTAATTTAACTTAAAAATTAATTAGGAGAGTAACAACCCTGATAATAAGGTGGTGTTGGATTCAAGGATAAGAAAAATCAAAAATTTGAATGATACCTATATAAGTTATTTGGTATTATGAATCCCATATTGGATCTATAAAAAAAAATCATAGAAATATTTAAATTTAAAAAACTCTCTCGATCGATCTTTTAGATTAAGATCTCCTATTAATTTTGAATTCATCGTATAAAAATGATGTGTTTTGATTAGAACCATACTTGAAATCCAATAAAAAGTAACTTTCACCCACCAATCCTCGACTGATCTCTCGCCGGCCGCATTCCCTACAAATCCATCACCGAAAGCGGCTCCGGCAAGACCCAACTCTGCCTCCTGTTCCTTCTCACTGCCCAACTCCCCACCCCTCCTCGGCAGCCTCTCCACCTCCTTCTCACTGCAAATGTTGAGTTTTGGTTCAACGGAGAATGATTTACAGCAGGAAAACTTGGACTTTTGCCAACGGGGCAAGTTCTGCTTTTCATTTTCTTCCTGGAGATACCAACAGAAGGGGTTAAACTATTCTCTTCCATACATTTTTTCATGTCCTGGTTACTTATCGGACAACCTGAAAAAGGCAATTTTTTTTCCTGTCATCAAAGTTGTAATTTTTTAATATATTTCATTTTTTATATTTCTTTAATAAAAAAATAGCAACACTCTTTTTTACAAAGGGCAATGTTTCTATTTATTTAATAAAAAATATTTTTTATTAAGGATAAAATTGATAATTATATAATTTTTATTCTAAAATATATACAAATCAAATATCAATAATGGTAATCATATTATTCCAGAATTTGAATCAAACAAGAGCTATTGGATTTCAATTCCTATCCCGATTCATAAGATTTTTTATTCCGATTTCGATTCTGATTTGATTCCTAAGTAGGAACCAAACGTCCCCTAAAACTATTGACCAGGATTCAAAATACCAAAATTACATCTAGTCGTTGAGTTTGGAGTTAATTTCAATTTAGTTCTTCTAGTTTAATATTTATAACAATCAAATCCTTGAATTTTTTAAGTTTTCACAATTAATGAAGGTCCTTAGTTCAACTCTTACTCCTCCATATTGCCAACCCAAAAGAGTAATGTGAAATTTGAGCTAATATTTCGTTCAATGCACTCCTACAGTTATTTATTTTGTGGAATATTTGGATTTTTTGAGTATTATACAAATGGTCCTTCAAGTTATGCTGCATTTGCAATGTTTCAATTAATTATAAGGGAAGAATATATTTTCTCAATTATTGCAATTACGAATTAAATTTGATAGTGAGGCCTTGTAGGTGAAAAAAGTTTTTTTTTTTTTTTAATGAAAGGAGTAAAATTCATTAAAATTTTTCTTCTTAATACTACAATAAAAAAGTATTTTTTATCAAAATTTGAATTGATTAGAAATGGTATTTGTGATAAAGAGCTCTTGTTCAAATGTCATTTCTGAGATCTAATATTTGAATTTTCGTTGATACATATATTTTCATAATTTTCACAATCACAATTACAGGAAAAATCTCAAATGAAGTCTAATGCCACATCGCAAAATCAAAATTTAAATAGGATCCGAAGGAAATGCCATGCCATGCCACATTGCAAATGAAATTTTCGGTGAAGTTTGACCAGTGATATATAGTGGATTGGATGATATCACGGTTCCATTTCAGCCTCTCCCCTCCCCTCGCCACAGATTCGAATAATTTTTATGTATATGTATATTGCTCTTTCTTCACAAAATTTTTCAACGAACCTCTTTTGAGTTTCACATTCTGAGATGATTTTTCATCAAATTTGACTCCTCTAACTAAAATTTTCTTGAAAATTACATATTTAATCTCTCAAATTACCGTTGGAGGTGGGTTTTACTCCAAAATAGAGTAATCTGCTAACTCGAATGAGGAACTGGTGCTTGTGCGTCTTCTGGATTTTCGTGAAAGGAAAGATATGCAAATATCCGCTAAAGATGGTCCGACGGAGGAAGTTCTAATATTCAAGTCAAAAAGAGAAGTAATAGGAAAAAAGAACAGACTGAGTAGACTCTTAAAATAGCTCTGTGTAATCTCTGTGTAATGAGTGTATAGAGTTATAAAACATATCTAGCGGGTTGCCTGTAACAAGCATATATAGTATGTGTATGTATGGCAAATCTCTTATTCAGGAATATAGAAACAACCCTAGTTACCTTATGGAGAGATCGCTGGAAATCGTCTGAGATTACAGGAACTGTAGTCGAGGATCTTTAGAAAATTTAGGATACTATAGATTAAAAGAAGTTTAATTTGTCACGGGAATTCTCTACCTTATCGGGAGAGGGGAAAGTTCAAATATTGGGTGATCATAATCTTGATTTGCTAGATAGAGACGTCACTATAAAAAAAATACGAAATTAGTCACGGATTTAGTGACAGAAATTCTAGAAAAATTCGTGGCTAATTTGTTTAGCGACGAAAAAATTTTCGTAGCTAATAGCGCATCGCAAAAATTTAGTCACAGATTTCAAAAATCCGTCATTAAGTTTAACAACGGATACTAAAAATCCGTGGCTAAATTTCGCATTTTATATTTTTATTTTTACCCTTGCCCCGTCGACCGCCCGACCCTTTGCCCGCCTATGCCCGCCCTTACCTGCCCGCATATGAAGCAACTTTAGTCACGGATTCTGAAAATCCGTGGCTAAATTTCGTATTTTTTATTTTTACAGCCTGCTGGCCCACCCGTCGGCCACTGTCCCGACCCCTGTTGCTTGCCTGCCTATGCCCGCCCTTACCCACTCGAGTATAAAGTAACTTCCTGCTGCTTTATATTTTTGTAAAAAATATGCACTTACCCAGATTCGAACCTCGGACTAAGGGGACGTTGGAGTGTTCTCAACCACTATGTCATATTAATTTATCTGATATACTTTTTTTTTTTTACTTCATTACTTTCTTTCTAACTCTTACCATTAAAAATACAATTTCCTAATTTAATAAAAATACAAAATATAAAATTATATTTAATAAAAACACAAAATTATATTTAATAAAATTATAAAATTATCTTTAATAAAAATACAAAATTATATTTAAAAAATATAAAATTGTATTTAATAAAAATCAATACTCTAATTTAATAAACAATAAAATACAAATTTATATTTAATAAAAATAGAAAATTAGATTTAATAAAATTTCAAAACTAATTAGCAACAGCCACGGATTTCAGATCCGTGGCTAAAATTAGTCACGAATTTTGAATTCCGTAACTATATTTAGCCACGAATCTGAAATCTGTTGCTAATTAGTCACGGATTTAAAAATCTGTGATTAAATTTAGCTACGGATCCTAAAATCCGTGGCAAATTAGCCACGGATTTAAAATCCATCGCTAAATTTAGCGACGAAAACGTAATCCGTTGTTAATTAGCGACGAATATAATTGTCCGTCGCTATAGCGACGGATTAGAAATTTCGTTGCTAAATTAGCGACGGATAATTATTTTCGTCGCTAAATTAGCGACGAAAATTAATTCGTGGCTAATTGTCATGAAATCTGTTTCGTCGCAAATTTCATAACTAATTTGCAACGAATTTGATTTTTGTTGCCAAATTAGTAGCTAAATAGTCACGAATTTTTTTCGTAGCTAAATTTCGTTGCTGAATTCATATTTTTTTGTAGTGCGTTGCTTGGTTGGAGACCATTCGGTAATTGTCGAGAGGTTAATGGTAGTCGAAAGTTTTAACCGAGCAGTAATCGAAAGATATAGGTGAGAGTGTTCAACCAAAAGACCAAGAGAAAGCATTCAGCCGAGCAATGGCTTGGTCACCTTGGGTCTCTACAGAGAAATCATTTGGTCGTTTGTGGGTTTTGACGATTATTGATTGGATAGATTTTATGGTAATAGACCTTTGAATCATGTACCATCAATAGCATATTCCTCTTTCGACCGTAGATTAGCTCTTAAACCTCTTGTGTGAAACAAAAAGGGAAAAAGTTGCTTCTACAATTCAAGCCGAGGCAGCTCTTTGCCTCTTGGCCTACTCTGCTAATCTACCTGATCTGCACATTGGCATCTTGTGATTGGTGGCACATTGTTTTTCAGTAAGGCCTATTTGGTTTTTAGAAGCACAATATCAAGTATAGGTTGGAGTGGACAAGCATCAATCTCTCTTTTGTAATTCTCATTAAAAGAAAATATAATTTAAAAAGAAATAAATCAGTAATATGCAAAAGATCAAAGAAAAAAATAAACGAACAAAGATGCAAGTGTCAAATACAACTAGGGATAGAATTCATTATAGTTAAATTAAGAATCTGCTCTATCCAATAGCATCCATGTCGAATTTACTCAAATTAAAGAATGGGGAAGAACTTGCACAAGCAAGCATAACCCAGAAGTAAGTGTTCTATATGGTAATGGTTATATAGAGGATGGTTATCCTCCTAGTGTAGTGTTACATCCATCAGCCTCCAATTTAGAGGTTGATATGGGTCGATTTCAGCTCGAAAATCGGCCAAATCAGACCAGTTTACTCGGGACCAGAAACCGACCGGGGATAAAAATGGGCCAAAACTGGATTGACCCGGCTACAATAGTCGGACCAGTCTGGTTCCATTAGTTTTGGAACTGGGAATTGGCCCGACTCAAGCACGGAGCTGGACCACTGGTTCCAATGCTCATTGAAACAGACCCGACCCAACCGATTCCAACAGCTATAGAACCGGTCGGGCCGGACCGGTTCAATGGTCACCAGTTTTTTTTTGAATTTTTTTTTCAAAATACCTCTCCAACAGTTATAAAACGACTAGTTTAAAGGGTATTTTGATCCATAGCGAAATAAATAATAGTTATAAATAGATACAACTCATTTTCTAACTCCACACAACAACTTACAATCTCTCTATAACTTTCTTTTACAATCTCTCTATAACTTACAACATCACTTTCTTTTCCTTTACCTAAAATTCGCAACTTTTCACCATTTTTTTCACCAATAACTTACAATTACAACATCAAAATTTTTTTCTCTACCTACAATTTACAACATCCCACCATTTTTTTCCATTTATAATATACAATCTCATCATTTTTTTTCTCCATAATATCACCAATTTTTTTTTCTTCCCAACATCTCTACAGATTTGACAAAATTTAGAGATTAAAAACTCAAATTAATCAAGATTTGAAAATAAACGATCGCAATCTATATCAAATCAATATCATTTTTTTTTTTTTGCATCTTTAATTTTTTTTTCAGATTTAATTCATTGTTTTTAATTTTTTTACCTTAATATTTTTTTAGAAAAAAAATGACGGAAACACACTCATCACAATCTCCACACCAATCTCCTCTCCCCCCATTCTTTTTTCAAGAGGATATTTCTAAACAAATTAATATTGATATAAGAGTATAACAAATTGAATCTAATCACACATACTCTAATACTATACGTACTAGAAAATATGATTTTAATACATGAATTTTTTTTGTTAAAAATTACGAGAAGCAAATGGTCACTTGTAAAATTTGTTAATAAAAATATAAATTTTTGAAAGGTCGGGGAATATATACTTTTAAAAGACATATTGTAAGAGATCACGTGGATAAATTATCACAAACTAGACAAACATAAATAGTCATTGCGGAATGAAATGTCACAGATACATTTAAATATAATACAGAGATCAAAAAAATAGATCAAATTGAATGAATAGCCCGTAAAAAATTACCATTTAATATTATTGAATGTGAAGTTTTGGAAAAATATGTGGGTTATAAAAGAATCTTTAAGAAATCAAGTAGGAAAAGATTATTAAATTGCATTCAAGAGTTAATAGAGATGTTATCAAAATCAGACCGACCCGTTGGTCGGACCGATTCAATCCATCTCTTAAAGATTTCACGAGTCGGTTTAATTAAAATACTATTTACGCACTAAACCGAGCAAACCCGCAGGGCAATTGCGTTGAATCGTGAACCATGAGACCCGTGGGTTTTGTTCCTGAGGATTAAAAGAAAAAAAAAATCTCATCTTTGATGAAGATGACAACCACAGTGTTCCCTCTGGTGACACTAGGGGTCGGGAGCCAACGATCTTCCTTCCTATTTACTCAAACAGCCACTGTGACAATGCAATCCATCTCTCAGCGTGATTTCCGATCAGTGTCTGCTGCTACTAGGATGGCGATGGCGACTTCCGACTATAGTAAATGTGGTAAAGTGTGAGTTGCGGTTGCCTCCGGTTCGCCATCACCTGTTGTTCGCCTCTCTATCTCTCTCTCTCTCTTCTTTAGACAGGCGATGGCGACTTCCGACGATAGTAAGTGTGGTAAAGTGTGAGTTGCAGTTGCCTCCGGTTTGCCATCACCTATTGTTCGCCTCTCTCTCACTCTCTCTCTTCTTTAGACAAAGTAGAAACTAAGAGTGAGAGTGAGTGTGCGTGTTTGCGTGAATGAGAGACAATTTTGATAGCACATTTCATAGTGCAACCTCGTAAAGTGTGAGTACCATCTATTCTTTAATTTCTTTTTTTTTTTGTTTTCGAAATCCATTTTGAAAATTAATATATTATTATTATGATTGTTTAATTTTTTTTTAATTCTTTAATTGCTTTTTTTTGGATTTCTTAAATTAAAATATAAAATTAATATATATTTATTTTAAAAGTTAATTTTATATATTATTATTATTATTAAAAAATAACGATTCGACCATATTGATTCACAATTGAACCGAATGAACAATAATTTTAAATTTTATGGGTTAATATACGGTACAGTCTGATAACATTGGTTAAAAGATATTTTAATAGCAAAATTTAGTTATATTTTGAGTAGAGTTTCAATAATTTTGGATACTTAAAAAGTTAGAAAAGATGAATATTTTATAGTTGTAATATGTAATTGGATAAATGAATTATGGATTAAAAAAAAGAATTTTAACTTTTAAAAGATGGGACCACCCACGTTCGAACTCACATATTGTTAGAGTAATAACTAATATTTATCATGAATTTAAAATAATCAATAAAATTTTTTGCTTGTCTTGTAGATAATGTTTCGACTAATATTTGTACCGCTAATTCATTAAAAAAATATTTTAAAAACAGTATTAGATTAATTATTTTTTATAATGGGTGTGCATGTCACGTATTAACTTTATATATAAAAAATAGATTAGATACCGTAAAAATAATTTTACAACTTATTCGTGATCTAATTTATCATATTAGAAATTTTTCGATTAAAACACAAGAATTTAGACTTTTATGTTAATTAAATAATATAAAATTTAAAAAAATTAAAACAAAAATTAACATCAGGTGGAACTCCACATACGATATGTTACAAGGTATTTTACTATTTAGAAATGTTTTAATCGAATTTACAAATTTTAATTATGATTATGATTTTTTAAAAACATTAACTGTTTATTAAAAATTTTTTATATTTATACAAATTTATTTTTGGCTTATATTACCCAACAACTCATTTAATTTTGCCTAATTTATGTAAAATTTGTTATATATTTAATCAATTTAAAAATGTAAAAAAATTTACGAAAATAGTTGAACTAATAAAAATTAAAATTTTAAAATATTTTAAAAAAATTCTTATTTTGTATTTAGTAGTTAGTGTTTTATATCATAGGGTTAAAATTGAAGGGTACAAATACTAATTGATTGTTTTATACAAAGTTTTCTTATGAAAATATATATTAGCAATTCACATTTAAAAAATATGATATCTCTTATTTTGCAAAATTTATTTACATTATATCAAAATGAATAAAATAGTACAGGTGCTACTGATGTGATAGTAGTTTTGGTCGTTCATCAACAAGTTCATCTAATATTAGATTTAATCTTTTACATATGTTAGGAAAGTAACAAAAAAACATCATTCTAGTCCTCAATAAAGAAGTTTATTTTATATCAATAAACGCATAGATTAGAAAATTTTGATGACGATAATTATTTTGACATTTTAGATTGGTGGAGAAATAATATTAATTATTTCCTAATTTTGGTCAAAATGGTCAAAGATGTATTAATCTTTCCGGTGTCCACAATGCCATCAAAAAATACTTTTAGTGTAGGTGGACGAATTTTAATGCTCAAGCGATCAAAATTGACGGACAACACTTTAAAAGCTCAAATTTGCATAAAGGATTGGTTAGATATGAAAAAAATATGGCAAAAAATGAACATTAGCTCAGAGACAGAAGATGAAGAAAATAAAGAATAAATTTTTAGTGTAAAAAAATATAAATATATATTTAAAAAAACATTCTTACAAAAATATGAAATATAATTATATTAAATTAGTGAGTTTAAAAATCTAAACGAAAACTTGGTGGTTGACGTACATTAAATTTGATAGAACCACTCTAAAAATTTCTTGTATATCTTTTCTTTTTGTATTTTTAGTTCATTAAAAAATTAATAAAAAATTCTTACTCAACCAAAAAAAAACCGAGGTAAACTTAAAAAAAATACACACACACAAGTAAACCAAAAAAAAAACCCACAAAAGAAAAAAAAAAAAACCCTACAAAGGAAAAAACCAAAAAAAAAAAAAAAACAACCCAAAAAAAAGGGAACAGTGGAACCGGCCTGGCACGGCCCGGTTCAACTGGGCTGGTTCACCGAGTCAGGCTGGCTCCAAGAAAATTTTTTTGAGGTCTGGTCCGGCCCGGAACCGGGTGCCTTGAAACCATGGCCAAACCGGCCTGTGATTCCATGAATCGTCCAGAACTGGCTCGGGAACCGACCCAACCCGGCCCGGCCTCACCTCTGCTCCTATTGAACCAGATAAAGGGAAGGAACTTGGATTTGCCCCGTCCCTCCCTCCCCTAAAAAAAAATGATTAATCTTGTGTTTGGCCAAAAAAAAAAAAAAAAAAAAATCGAAGGTTTCAAACTTGATGCTTAAGAATTCTGATGCACGAGTCACAAAGATGTGTATATATACTTTATCTACTCTAAACCCATATTAAAGGCACCTATTTTTAAACTAGAGCTTAATACTCAAATAGATGAAATGAAAGGACAAATCACATGCTTCACAATTTTCATCATAATGTTTTGGCATTTATCATCATCGTAACTTTCTGTGTGCTGTTCGGGATTTGACAAGGCTTAATGCATTGAAAACTAGACTTGGAGAGCTTTGCAATGGCCCCTCATTTACATGCTTTCATTGATTTTGGTCCTTCAAATTCCAAACCAAATTGACCTTATTTGTACAGTCACTTGGGAAAACCGAATATCAAATTTACTTTCCAACATCTTGCTGCAACATGATCGCAAGCCAAACTGTCAGTGTTCGAGTTGCAGTCTAACCTAAATTTCCCTCTTTAACTTAATTTACAATGAAAAGATTATTAGAACCAGTGTAGTATAGTTTGGATTAAACTTTGATGCATCGAACTCTATTGGAACAAGGAAAAAGAACAAAAAAATTCTGTCACAATATCCACATAATTTTAAATTTGTGGCTCAATCAATACCCAAACACAACACTCACACATAAAAAAAGAGCCATCTTGCTGCTGGATTAAAAACTCAGGAACCTCTTCTTATTCTTGAACTGTTCCAAGACTACATAACCCATATTACCATATAACATTTATCCTCCAAAAAAGGCCTAGGCATACAAAACTCTACGTTATACAAACTTATTGTGGGCTGTGGCCTCTTATTAGCAACTCACTAAACCTCTTACATAAAACCAAACAACCAACGTTTTCTTTGCAATTTAAGCAAAAGCTGTTTGTGGCCTTGATGACCTAGAAGTTGGAGCAAGAAGTATGGTTTCTTCTTCTCTATTGTACTTGAGCCTCCTAGCCTCCTCCTGGGTGGTTTGGTACATGTTGGCAATGACATCTAGGGGCAAGCTGCGAATGGCTGATGTCTTGCCTGCAAGAGTATTAATCATGGCATTTGCATTAGTCTTGAAGGCGACCCACTCAAAGCCTTGGTCACCCACTGCCTTTTTCAAAACTGCAAAGTTTTGATGTGCAATCACAATTTGACCCTGACGAAGGACGCTATCGAACACTGCTTCACCCTTTTCATTCACGATTTGGATCCTAGCTTGACCCTTCAATCCGTAGATCACACTGTGCGCATTCAAGTTCCAATGTGGTGCCATGAGAGCATTCTGCACCAAATTATTGCAAAATCAATCATGTCATTTGATCACACTAGGATGGATGCTATATTATCAAGTTAACCATCTAACTTACATTGTACAGAGTTCCCCTCTCAGCACTAAGTTTGAGGAAATCGAGGATCGGGAGGACATAGCTGTTGACAGAGCGGAGGCGACCAGCTTGCGGGTTGTACACATCAGCACGTGATGCATCTTCAATGTTCTCTCTAAGTCTAGAAGTGCAAATGGTCTCCTCCAATCCATTTGGTTGTGATCCTCTCATTCTTTCTCTCTCTTCTTCTTCACGGGTCAACGGAGGCCTAACCACCGAGAGGCCACGTTCCACTCGGACAATATTTCCACGCCTGTCATCTACACTCTGAATTTTCCTTGCTGTCTCAATGCTTACTCCAAATACCTCCGCCAAGATCCTTGTGTCAAAACCACCGAGTACATTCCTTTCCAATTTCTCTTCTGTTCCTCGTGGCCTTGTCTCAAATCTGTCTTGCTTTGGATTCCCCGCAAGATTGAATCTCTAATTGACCAAAAAGAAAAATATAATTACAAATATTTCTGTCTTTGGTACTTGGAATCTTTTGTTTCAAGATGGATAAATTTGCTAGCCAATAATTACCCTGTGGTTTCGGTCGAGCTGATTAGCATCATTGCTAGTATCAAGAAGAACAACAGCAACAAGAGGTTCCTCACCATCGTTGTAGCACCAGTGAGCAACTCCAGCAGGCAGTGCAAGAAGATCGCCTTGTCTGATTCGATGTACCTTCTGATGTTGATCTAGGAATCTCTGTCTCCCCTCGCGTGCTTCTTGGGATGATTGGTAAGTTTCCGGACAACCTGGGATCATTTCCCCTCGAATACCCCTACCTGCTCACACATCCCAAATTAACGTACTAAAATAATAATAATAATAATAATAATAATAATAATAATAATAATAATAATAATAACATATGTATCTATTTAACTCAAAACTATTTTAAAAAGGCAATGTATGTGAAATAGAGCTTGTGACCTTTTTCAATAAAGGTGAGCCTAGGTGAATTGGTGTAGCCAGGGACAAAAAGGCCATTGGGATATATGATGTGACGCACAACAGCCACGCCGGCACACTCAAATTGCTCATTTTTCTCGTCCCAGTACTCGCTTACACCAGCTTCAGACTCGACCTTGCGGTTAGGTTCTTGAGCACTGATCCTTTGGATTTGGCACTCTGAGTATCTCTTGTGTTGTTGTGATGGCATTTCTTTCTGTCCATAAGCATAGAAGAACACGAGGAAAAAGAAAAAAGCAAAAAGAGAAAACTTTCCCATTGTGGATTACACTCAGGAGTATTAACTCTCTGTTGTTGATGGGAAGTGGCGAATAGGCTTGTGGGTATTTATAGGAGAAAAGAATGTTATGCTTTGTGACAAATGTGGGATGGTGCGTGATTCTTCTGCCATTCTTCTTTACGCATGCTTTTCTCAAACTCATTTGCTCACACCTCTACCTTGCATGTTGTGCAGGTGTGCTTAGTTTTCGAAAAAGAATACAAATAGAGTTGTCTTTATATGTGATCTCTTTAGCCACTTCCCGTGGCTGGAGATGCACATTGTTTTTGCAGTAAATGCTATTTGGTTTGTCTATATTCAAGAGCAAATCAGTCTTCTTTTTCTACTTTTTCATGTGTCAGAGAAATTTTATTTTCTCATGAGGACTCCCACAACATTTTTCACAAATTTAAGTGTTCATCTGTTGTTGGACCTTTTTATTTTCTTTTGCACAACTTGACATGCTCTTAATTATCCAGTAATTGCAAGACATATATACCATGAAAACAGTAATGAGTGTTTCATGACAAAAAGCATTTTCATTTTGATAATTGGGGGGGGGGGGGGAAGATCTACAGAAAAGAAAACAATGGCATATCAGCTTTTCTCTACCTATTTTTTTTAAGATATTATGGCATTTTCCTTCTCTTCAATCATTTATTCTCCTTTCTTGTTTATAGTGATTTGTATATATCACCCCCATTTAAGAATCCAAATGGAATGACAAACAGAAATAAAATATTGATAATCTCTTTGTTCAAATTGAGGATTTGCAGAGCCCATCAAAACTAAAAATAGTGAAAAAAAAAATCAATATATTTACCTTTGACACAACAATAAAGATGGAGAAGTAATCATTTGCATAATATGTACACGGGGACAGTAGGTTTAGATTTAAATCTGTAAAAAACTTTCTTCTTCTTCAGAGTACTATTGTTAATAGTAACCACTATCTTTCCAGGTTCATTAATGTAAAAAGAGTTCCTAATGCCTTGTCCCAATTTCTTTTCCTTTTGAATCAAAATCTTGTATGACCCTTCATCATCTGGAATGAACTCTTCCTTGTATGTGACTTCTTTTCCGACCACCATTGCATCCCAAACCACAGTAACTCCTTCCTATCAATATAAAATGATGAAAGGGAAAAAATAAAAAAATAAATAAAGATCTAGTACTTGTAAGCAAAATTTTAACAAAGTATCTAAAATAACCTACGTTGGCGATCGGTATTTGGATCCTGTTAGAGCCATTCACCTTAATGCTTAGCTCCAAAACGTTGTCTGCAGATGAAAATTCTTGGTCGTTGTCTCTCATCAAGCCTCCGTATTGAAAAGGAAGGTTCTCTGGGGTTATATACCTATTTGGTTCTCATTGCAAAATTTGATCAAAGGCTTCTTTAGGTCATTGCCTGTGCAAAAGGTTATTTATATAGAATTATAGATAATTATCCTTACTTGAGGAGGGTTTCTGTGGCCCTTCCAGATCTAGCAAAGATAAACTTGCTCTTGAATCTCTGAGTGAGGAACTTTGCCATGCATGCATGAGAGGCGTAGTACCAAAATGGCGCATTTATTATTATCTACAAATCATCAACATATACCATGCAAGTCAAAAGCATTTCTCAAGTTTATTTTTGATAAGCAAAATTTTATTCATAAAAGAGAGCAAAACAACCAACCTAACCCAGAGAAAACCAAACTAACAATACCAAGAAAAGGCATTTCTTAACCGAAGCCTTCAATGTTTTTTTTTTTTTTTTTGGCATGGCAATGGGAACTAGGAAGTTGATGTTCGACTCAAATCCTGAACCTTTAAAATAGGCGAAGATTTCTAGTCACTCCTAAAGATTATCTCATTATAATGATCAAACCTTCATTTCACTTACATTTCTGTGGATTATCTCTGGATAGTGATCTTGAAGTAAGATGTTAAGTTTTTTGTTGATCAGAAGTCTCTTTGTCCCCTGTCCAGGCAAGTTCTTCAAATCCATGACCTGCACAATCTTATCCGGCCCACCAGGTTTGAAGATAAGTTTTTGAATATCCATCTCCACGCATTGGATTCTGCGCCTCAAAAAGTCCTCACACTTCTCATCTGTGTCAAATTCTGGTCCATACGTCCTTTTGTCCCTCAAAACACCAAAAGCATTGTAGCAAACAGGACGGCCCTGTTTGTCCTTGCCGGTCATTTGCATAACATTTTCAAGATCGGAATTCATCTTCTCGTGGAGGACTTCATCAGCCCTGAATTTTCTCCTCCACAACAACGTCCTCTGAAGCATTTCGAAGGCATCAGAGACTTTGTAATCTTTTGCTTTTAAGAATTTCAAGAGGACCATGTCTGTTCCTTCATGAGCTCTGCTTGGCAACAGAGGAACACCCCATAACGATATGTTCCTTAGTTCCTCCTTTGCCTTTGATAAATCTTGGGGTGATGAATAGTTTGATTCCCCAAGAAGGTAATCCCCTAGAATTGCATCTTCCATTTTGCATCTAAATTCTAATAATGCCTTTTTCTTTTTCTTCCTCAACTCCTTTTGTGGGACGTCCGCATTCCCATCATCTTCTTGCTCCGCAACAAACGCGTCCTCTTGGAAGGCTTCTTGCTCCATCTCATAGACCTCTGGATTGTCATGATGATTTTCTTTCACTTTGAGAATTATCTCATCATTTTTGAGATCAACGTCAACCCTCATAATATTTTCCCCGATTTAGGCTCTTCCCTGGTCAGAATTCCGGGATCGGATGTCACCCGAAACCTGGAGCCAGGAGGAGTTGTTACCCCTGGAAGATATGCAGAACCGTTGTCTTTGTTTTCTTCAAGTTGATCGTCAAAAGCTTTTCCTTGGACCTTGGCTAAAATGGGAAATTCCCAAAATTTATCAGAACCAAATTTGGGATGGTCGCTGTGATTGAAGCAATTGAGTTGAGTTTTGGGCTGTCACTTGAAATTTGGAGTTGCAAGTGTGGAAATTTATCTGTCAATCTAAAGCATGCAGACGGATGTTAGGGAGAAAAACCAGGGGATATTGGTCATTGCTTGGTAATTAAACTACTTGTCTGTGGTAATCGGTAATCCATTCCCATTGAGCCAAACTATTTTCGTTTTGTAATTACAAAAATCAAGTCTAATTTGATTCCTTAAATTTTACTATTTTATTACACCTATTAAACATAGAAAAAATAAATCTTAAATTTTAAATTTGTTTTTCTTAACAAAAAGTAAATTAAATTTTTATTTTTTCACTAGAAGATTTGTCCATAATAAAATTATATCAGCACTTCTCGTATTATTATTAAATTCTGACTCGATCCATTTTCTCTTTTCTTTCTATTTTTGTCAACCTTCACCTTTTGAGTGTGCGGAGAAAATTGGAATTAAATTCAACCGAAATTAAATAAACTTTTTAATAGAAAAATTACTTATATCATAATAACATAAATCCCTCTTGAAAAAATAACCTTTAATTGCAAAACCTTATATTTGCTATAAAAAATTACTATAACTAAAAATTGTAACAAATGAATGTGACATCGAGACCAATTATGGGAAATCAAAATTTCCCAAACACAACCTTCGAACTCCCTAACCTTTTAATCGGGGAACACCAAGTGCTATTTTAAAAAATAATAATAATAAAGAAATAAAAATAAAAATAAAAATTTTCCGGTAGCATACCCTCTCTTTTGGGACGGATTTGACGCAATAGTAGAATCTTTTCATTGTATTCTGGAGGTCCAGGGTTCGAATCAGCTTCCTTATAAAAAAAATAAGGGAAAGACTGCCTACGTATTCCCTTCTCCAGTACCCACAATGTGAAAAATTTGACACTGAATATGTCCTTTATACCCTCTCTTCTGGTGCATATTAAAACTTTAAAGTTCACCTTTATCCAAAAAAGAGCTTACAAAAGTAGAAGTCTAATATTTTTAAGGACTTTTTTTGTTTTTGGTTTCCATGAGGTGGGAAAGGAGATCACAAGATTGGGGAGGAGATCACATGATTGAAAAAGAAGATTGTGATTCTTTGGGGACCTTAAGGACATATTTAATGGAGAGAAAATTTTGAAGTGAAAAATTATAAGAGTAACATTTCAAAGGGTAAATACTACTCTATGATAATTTCACCTTTCCCATTGTTTGGTTAAACAAAAGTAGCAGTTAGATATGTGTGGTAAAATGTTAGAGAAATAAAATGTAAGAGAATAGAATCAATTTATTTTATGTTTTCTCTTTAAATACATTAATTATATTTTATCTCTCTCAAAATTTTTAAAATTTAATTTTTTTTCTCTTTAAAACTAAGTACTCATTAATTTTCCCTTTCTAAAAAATCAATTTAATTTACATTTTCTCTCACGAAATTTTTTAATTTTAAGTTTTCTTTTCATAAAACTAAACACATTAATTTTTTATCTTTAATAAACACATATTTTTTATCAAAAAAAAATAACACATATTTTACGTTTGCTATATCTAAAAATAAAATGTAATTTGTCTCTCTTTAAGACTAAACACATTAATTTTCTTTTTTTTTCTAAAAAGTCAATTTAACTTACATTTTTTCTCTAAATACATTGATTCTAAATTCTTTCTCTAAAAATTAATTTTTCATATTATTTTTTTGTACATTAATTTTAAATTTTTTCTTTCCAAAACTAAACACATTAATTTTCTTCCTAAAAAATCAAATTGTTTTAGATTTTCTATCTTGAAATTTAATATTTTTAAATTCTCTCTAGTAAGTAAATTTAATTGACATTTTTCTCTATAAATGCATCTATTTTTAATTTCTTTCCCCTTGAGTTACCCTATACCAAAAAGGGCAAAAATATGGACACCAAATACCATGAAAGAAGGGGGTAATTTTGACGCTTTTTCATCTCATACCAAGGAAAATGCCCATCAAACGTTTCTAACATGGCACCTGGTGTTATTCTAAGAGGCAAGGCAAACCTAACCTTCTCATGAGTTCATGGGCTAATTAATGTTTTTGAAAAATTGAACAATTGTCCTCCAAGAACAACTCAAATAGTAAAACCATGCTTCTATCTTCTTTTTTCCGATTCGATCACGTTTGATTACATCTCCTTACATAAAAAAAAAAAAAAAAAAAAAAAAAAAAAAAAAATTGAAAAACTGAACAATTTTCAACATATTTGCTCACGCAATTGTCTCGATGGATTTATCTATTGTAGACCGATAAGAACAATAACCTACAACAACCTAATCCTTCTATCTTAAAATTTGGGATCGGAAAAAAAAAAAAAAAAAAAAAAAAAAAAAAGTGATTTAATTTGTACGGATTTTTCTACGTTACTGATTCCTATCTAATGTTATCTCCTCAACTAAATCCATATCTATCATGTCTTTCCGAATATATTACATCTAAGTTCTTAATTGACTACCTCTATATTTTATTAAATTTCTTATTTTTAACTTTTTGATTTTCCTAACAAATGCATCCTTAAATCTTCATTACACATGCACAAACCACCTTAGACGGTACTCTCTCATCTTATCTACAATTGAACTAACTCCCAACTTATTACGTATCTCATCTTCTAACTCTATCTTTTTTAATTTTACTACACATCTATCTAAACATTCTCATCTCAGTACATCCAGTTTTTGCTCTTGTTGCTATTTAATGGCCCAACACTCAGTGTCCTATAATAGCACAGATTTTACTGCAATTCTATAAAATTTTCTATTGAAATATAATAACATCGTGCGATCACAGAAGATTCCGGATGTCTTTCGTCATTTTATCCAATCCACTTGAATTCTATTACTCATGTCTCCATCTATATTACCATCGTTTTGAATAATAAAGTTAAGATATCTAAATCGTTCATTTTACACCGATAAGAAATGTTTGAAAAATTTATATATAATAAATAATGAAAAGACATCATGGAAGGAACATATATTTAACTGGAAACTACCATGCAGATGATCTCCTACCATTCATCCGTCAATGCTTCACTGCATTTGAACAGCTTTCCACTCGTTGGGAGGCAGGAAGGAAAAGAGAATACTACCAGACACAAATCGGGCATTTTGAAGTCAATTGTTGAGTTACCACAAGGAACTTGCATATAAGGAATCGTTCCAAGGGTCTAAAAGGGATAAAAAGTGTCATTTTTTTTTTTTTTTGTAAGTGGATTACTTACCACCAACCCAAACCCATATACAAATATTACCCGACTAATCCGATTCGAGCATTGTGAGACCCTCCGTGAAGGGGTTGGCGAAGAGAGTGACAAGATTCTCTTGTATTGAACAATATAAGGTGTTTTGTCAATGAAAGAATCAAACGAGCCAACAATTTAACATGCTTCCTACCCTAAGCAGTTAGGGACTCTACATGGACCATCAAGAGTATCTACCACATGATAAGTATCGCCTATGAGCTCCAGCTCAAGTGGCACCTCCCCCCACTCTCATTGTAATAGGCTTGAGGTCGAGCCTTAGAGTATGCACCAAAAAAAAAAAAAAAAAAAAAAAAAAAAACCACATGTTAAGCATCACGGACCGTTATGTACATAAACTACTTTCTACAATATAAGCACCTAGCCTTCTGATACAGCCTCAGCATTCCAATGACAGAATGTCAAGACTCCCGATACTTGGTCAGGTCAAATGTCAGTGTTCTGGAGCAGCTGCAAAGAATTCAGAACTATCAGCATAATATTTAGGAGAGGTAGATCTAGAGATTAGACATTGACAGAAAACATAACCAATTACTTTACAGATAGAAAACAAGTGATACAATAGAACCAACCGCAGAAACAGGACAAAAATAAAGAACATTACCTTCTTTCAGCATCCCTATAAACACCAACCAAAGCTTCAGCCTTATCATAAAAGCTATCCTTCAGTGAGATTACAATACTCTGGAAACCACTTCCTGCATCAGCATCTTGATTTCCCCTGCCTCCATCACAAGACTTTGATCTGATAAAACCAGCAACCTTGGCAACGTTCAGGTTATCCAATGCAGCGTCAACTTCGTCCAATATGAAGAATGGTGAAGGACGATAACTGAGATAAATCGGTGAGGAAATTGATCAAGAATCAATTATAGAAACTTCATGTGCAAACAAGAAAAATAGTTGACTTCCTTGAGACCCAAGACGCATACAATTTTACCACCACTCATGAGAATCAGGTCTACTAGGGTCATAAAAATATCACAAGAGGAACCCTTATCCCGCAGGAAGGACACAAAGGGAATGTAATAACAATTAGCAATGTAAACTATGAATTTGCCTGTCATCAACTAAGTCGGACTTTCAGTAGGCACATTTTTAAGACAATCCAAAACACGGAAAATGCATTGGCAACAAGGCATGTTGACAGTTCAAATGTTATCATTCTCTTTGACAATGAAGGAAAAAAATAATAATAATAATAATTCTAGACTTCAAGATATATTACACATGAGCAACCATAAGGATGGGAAATACACAGAAAGGTACAGGATTCAATTAAATTCCTCAACACGTACCTATGTACAGAGAATAGCAACGCTAATGCTGCAACTGTCTTCTCCCCACCAGATAGCTGTTCCATATCACGGAAGCGCTTCGTTGGGGGCATGGCAGTGTACTTAATGCCATGTAAAAAAGGATCGTCCTCGTTTTCCAAATTCAAGTATGCTGTCCCACCCAGTGGATGTGTATTGCTCTTTGTAAGTTGCTTGTAGATCTTATCAATGTTACTTGAAATATGGTTGAAAGCATCCATAAACAGGTCATACCTTCATCAATCGAGCATGCTCAACAACTTTAGCACTTGAGGTGATAATGCAAGGATAACTTGGAAAGCCAATATGCAAAAGCAGGAGGAATTCAATCACAAATTGAGGGTATATAGCGTGGCCATCAATAGAAAGAACACAGGATGATAATTACAGAAAATTTCACAAGCATATCCCCCTTTAATATTTCCATGCTATATTAGTTCAAAATGTGATTAAGTAGCACAAGTACACTTTAGGCATGTGAAGTGTAAATGTTTATCTAAAGGCCAATAGGAATTGGCCTCAGAAGAGTGCAGTCTTTTACCAAGATTCACTTTCTTCATATGCCTGTCATCAGGCAGATGGAACAATTTAGAGGAATATATGCAGGTATATATCCCTGACAAACAGAATTTTACAGAAAAGTATGGCTTTTTGCATTCATTATAAGTTGACATGCATAAAGGGCATATATAAGCAAAATGTACCTCTACATGTGCTTGCAGAGATATTTGGGCGCATGCACATTTCTTTACTTAATTATACAGGTGCAGAGTACATGTTGATCCAACGCTATCAAATTATAACAATATCATGTTTCCGGCCAGCTAAATATGACAAATACCTTCTCTGTTTCACCGAATTGAACTTGTCTACTTTCTCCTTCTCCTCTTTTCTCGCAGCTTCAAACTCCTCAGAAACTAATCTTTCCTTCTCCTGCAAAGCCTCATATTGGTCCAAGGCCTTCAAATTTGGAGCTGTTCTTTCTATTTCTGATATTAGGGAATCCACTTTTTGCTTAAACTCAGCCTCCAGTTTCTCCCTCTCAGAGGGCCGCATATCCTGTTGATGAGATCTATTTAACTCACCAAAATCAAAAACTGGGGTTGGTGTTGAAGATCCAGTTTCCATTGGATCAGACAAAGTGGGAAGGACTATCTGCTCTAATTCACATTTCTCCAATATTTCCTGCTTGCGTGACTTTAATTGTTCATTCTGTGTCTCCTGAAGAACCATTAATATAATAGCAATGAGAACCTAACAAGGATTGCTCATTCAAGAGACAATCTTTTGAAACAATAAGTGAGAAATAAATACGTAGGATACAAGTACATAGGCTAACCTTTGCAGCTATCTGACGACTTAGTTTGCTTATGTTTGATGCCACTGTAGAGGCCTTCTTCTTCCACTCCTGGACATCCTTTTCGCACTCCTCTGCCTTGGACTTCCACTCTATATGAGTTCAAAGGAGTAGATGAGGAAGCTATAACTAGATTGTCCAAGTAAGAAAAAATATAGATACATAAGCTATTGACACTGCATTCGTGTCTTTTTCCATGAAGGAATTCTCAGTACAGCAACAATTTCTTGTACCTAATAACTTTTTAGGTCCAAAAGGGTAACAGAGTTTCACCAGTGACTGGGTGTTTAAAAAGCCAAAAAACAAAGAAAACAGTTTGGTAAAAGGAAAATTATGGCATTTAGACATTTTTCTGAAAAAATAATAATACAATAAAACAACTTTGATTACCACAAGTTTCGAAACCAGTGACACTTCGATTGAGGATTTATTTAACAGAACAGGTACACTGTCTATAAAAGAGGTAACGAAGTAGAAACTCACCTTCCACTTCATTCTTCCACTGATCAATTTCACCAGTAGTTTTCTCATCCACAGATTTAGCTTCCTCCATTCTTTTCTGGACTTGTTTCAAATCATGCTTTAAATCATCCAAAAAGGACTCCAGCTTTATGATTGCTGACTCCATATCCCGCTTTTGCTCATAATCCAACCTGGTCACCACAATGAATAGCCATAATTTATCAAAAAAGTAAAAAACAGAAGCACTGGAAAGTGTTTACCGAAGCTTGGTTAGACAGAAAACATAAAATCAATATAAAAGGAACCCTGATGATTTTAGTGTTTTATTTTACCTCTTGAAACCAAAAACAAAACAAAACAAAACAAAAAATAAGGTAAAAACTTCTACGAAATACAAAACCATAAGTTTCTTCAGGCTACTAATGTCCTCTGCAAACTCAGTCAGTTTATAATGTACCATTTCGGTAGAGTAATTAATGACAGACATTTAATACCAACACTCAGCTCGTCGCTACCCTATGAAGTAGGTATACTTCAAAATTATTCAAATCAAACAACTAGTCAATTAAGACATAAACATGAACCTCTTCTAAAAGATGTACTTGCCTTACCAAAAAGATCTCCCAAACACCCCCTAAATATAGTTATGATAGGAGTAAACATGGGACTACCATGAGTGAACATCAAAGTTCAATATTTAGTTGGTTGGTTGATAATATCAATGTTGTTTCAGAGTGCCAATATATTTTGTAGGAAAAATATTAATCAGGCTGAAATTGGTAACTATAATAAGTGGAGAAACATACTGGGACTTCAACTTTGAGTATTGGTTGGTCAAGCTAAGCTTCTGCTCAGCCAACTCCTGGGCAGCCTTTAGTTGGTTCTCTTCATACTCACGAATGTTACTTACCCCAACAGACTTACTAAAGTCCTTATAGATCCAGTCTACAATTTCATTGATTCTCTTCTCCAGCTTCTTTATTTCCGTGCTTCTTTTAGCAGTGACTTCCTCCAACTGCACAAACAATGCTAAAAGCAATTATTTCTCAAATAACAGGGCACAGTTGCAAAATTACAAGACATGATGTATAGTGAGAGAAAAACCTTCTCAAGTTCCGGCTCAATACGACCAATTTCTTCTTCATTAGTCTGCTTTTCCAGCTGCAATCTTTTAAGTTTGTCAGTGATACTATTCTGCAACAGTAAAGTACAAAACAATACATTAGAAGAAATAAGTTGAAGCAAATCATTGTTACAAATAAGCCCCCAAAGAGCAGCAAATGTTGTTGAGTCACTTCACACGCCACTAAAAATTCATCCAAATTAATACTGTTGATTATAGTTTGAAGATTGTAAACAAAAGGAAGCAAACAAATAATTTATTCACATTGAAACTCTTATTTTATAAATTGGCTTACATATATAGAAACAATAACTAATATATTCAATTGCAATCTTACTCCACCCACATTAATTTTCATGCTTCTGAAAGTTTTACAGCAATTAGCGGCAACCACCAATTGCATGTAGTTGTCTTCCATACAATCAAGTAAATTAGAGTACGATACAGTCACCATATAACTTCCCATGCCAACCTTTAAACCACCATGTTGTCTTCTACATAAAAACAAGTCCTCACATCGTTAGAGGCACCTGAATGATAAAAATGTGACCTATGGTACAATAGTTCCAACCATATAATGCAGGTGAACCGAAAAAAATAAATAAATAAATAAATAACTAATTATGGATATTTTGTAAACTAACAGTGGAAGTGTCATTTAAAATTCCTCCTTGAAGTTCATCAAATCCTGAAATCGACTCCCCCATCCTTGCTCTGTTAATATGGTAAAAGTACTGAATGTTGTGCATCATGGCATCCTTGAATCCCCCCCCCCCCCCGGTTTTCTAGATTGAAGATCCTCTCAGTATATCATAAAAGCATCATAATTGAAAGGAACAAAGATCCCCAGGGGGGGGGGGGAAGACCTTACCTCATTTTTGTTCCATCAGGAAGCAGAGAAAATGTGGTCAAAATCTATTTTTAAGAGCTTTTGTGCTTATAAAATTGTCTCAGCGTACAAAAAGGGTCACTTGATGGTTAGGCCCAACACTGTCTTTATAATAGTCAAAGTAGGATGAAGGAATCAATTATACAATTATTGACATTCAAGGATCATTTCAAGTATTAGAAGTTTTAAGTCATGTGGGCAAACCTTAGCCTAATAACAAAGTTGTTTTGTATCTTGATTAGAGCTTTCAGATTCAATTCCCAAAAGAAGCCTTTCCTTAATGAAAAGAAGTAAAATGCTATTTGTTTATTGCTTGCCCGCCCTGGACCCCATAATAGATGCTTTAAGCACCAGATGAAATTTCTAGAAATTTTACGTCCCATCAGTGGAAGACACAATTCAGTGTCCTGATCTAATTTATGCTCACGAAACCATTACCTTAGTAACGCTATTATCAGTGAAGCAGCTATAATATGCGACTAAATAAATGATATGAGCAAGACAAAATGAACCACGGTAACAGAAAAGTGTAAAGTTAGGTCCATAGTTGCTACTTTGTTAATGGTAACAGACCAAAAGGCACACCACCACCAGTGAATGATTTACTATAAGTGGGGAATGAAACAAAAAGTAAAGAGCTCAAATACAGCCCATAAAAGATACCTTCTCAATCTCCTGATACTGAATCTTTTTTTCAAGTCCACTCATTTTCCCAGAAGCTTCAGACTCTTTAAGATGCATTTCTCGAATAGAACCAAGGCCCTCTAATTCTGATTCCAACCTCTCCTTATTTTTTTTTAGTCCTGTCGGGAACCAAACTTAAATAAACTGAAAAGTGACCCAAAGATGATAAGCAACAGTTTCGTATCCACCATGAACTAACCTTCAATTTTTCTGTCATCCCATTGCTTTGACCTTGCTTCCATTCCACCACTGGTACCACCGGTCATTGTACCAGACTTGGTTAGTAGGATCCCTTCGGTAGTGACCACTACCAAAAGAAGAAATCATAGAACTCTTAGTAAATATGATGGGAGACTAGACACAAAAACTAATAGACACAAGGAATGAAATGTACCCTTAAACCTCTCTCCAGTCCAGCTAAGAGCTTTAGCTTCTTCAAGGTTCTCACAGACCAGGGTGTTCCCAACAGCAAACAGAATAGCCTTTTCTAAGGTTCGATCAAACGTGTGATGGTTAAGCCAACAATTTAGGGTCCTCCAAGATTTCAATTTAATGAATACCAGCTTTTCAAAAATAATAATCAGTAAAAAAAACATAGGAATATGTTCCCACATTTTTGCTCTTTCTTTGCCAGTATATGGGAAGGGACAGGAGGATTTGAACACCTGACCTACCACTTTTCAAAATTCTAGAACTTTTACACTCTGCAATCAGCATAAATTAGAAAAGGGGAATGTAGAAACCAACTACAAATGAAATCTTTGCTATAACCTTTAGCAACCATACGATTTTAAGGATATTGTACTATGTCAAAGACTAGTTTTGCTGTTCCACCCAGTGTGCGCAACTTCTCAATGATAGGCTTTACACGAACTGACTGTAGAGGTATAAATGTCACAGGTGGAAGCCTCTGTTCCTTCAGATACTGCAGGGGGGAAAAAAGGAAGTTTAATCACGAATGCTTTTAGAACAAGCAAGAAAAAATCCTAGAATAGGTATCAGATCATGGCTCATAAGTGAAACTATGGGTGATGCAACGAGATAAACAACAATAATATAAGTTCAAAATTTTGAGTCATCAATATTTATGGAGGAGAATAATACAATGCTGCTTTAATTGAATGCTTGATTATTGAAATAAAGAAGCAAAGGCCCATTGGCATGATAACAAGGAAAAATAAATAATTACCTCCAAATTGCAATTTCTTTTTTTTTTTAATATTTTGTCCTATATTTCGGGAGAGCAATGGAATAGTTATGGTCTAACAAAGTGAACCATTTAGCAAATAAGAAAATTGCAGATCATCAAACACCTTGGAGAAAGAGAGAACACCCACATTGCTTCAACTTACCATTGGAGAAATATTTACATTTCCAAATCTACATAGTCCTCCCACAAAATTTGTTAAAATTCCAATTACTGTTCAACAAAATGCTCAATGGCATAATCGTAACAAGAGAGAGAACACAACACCCCCCCCCTCCCACAAAAAAAAATCCTTGGGCAGTCTGTGGAAGGGACATGAGAAGCAGCGGGAGATATTCTGGACAAGCAATTCTCACCCAAGGTGATCAGGTACAGTACATTGTTCAACCGAATTTCATCTCTATCGCAAATAACAAACCATTTTATGTTTTGCAGAAGATCAGATTATCCAGTCTAGAGAGTTACCTTGATGCACTCCTTTCCAGTTTGTTCATCTTCGACCACTACTGCATCCATAAATCGTCCCATTGCAACAGTAACAGCAAGGTTATACTTCTTCTGGGTAGGCCTGCAAAGATCTGTCATGCGGCCACGGACTCCTGAAAACAGGCGTTTGAGGGTCTCAACTGTTTGAGACAACCTAGCATCCCTTTCATTTTCATGTCTATCGGCCTTTAACTCCCGCAGCTGGGTTTCTATTTCAGCTATTTTTGCTTTCAAGGAATCATACTTACCCCTACACAAGAAAATTGATGCCTATATCATAACTAAAATAAACCAATTAAAAGAAAAATTAATCATTTGACTACATGTGAAGGAACAAATGACGTAGAATAGCAACCATGTGCCTGACTACAGAAACAGAGAGCCAGTGACAATAAATGACCAACAGACAACAAGGTAGGCTTACTAACTTCGCATCCTGATGCTTTTCATGCATTTTGCGCAGCTCATCTTTGACTCTACTTAGTTCTTCCTTATGCTTCTTATGTCCATCAGTAATCTTTTTCAGTCTCTCTTTCATTTGTCCTTCCTGAGAATCCAATTCTTGCTGCCTACTCCTTAATTGTTGAAGATTTTCTTCCAAATTCTTTTGAGAGTCAATGTCAACATGCTGCTGGCGATCCAGAACTTCTTTCTCGTCTCTTAGTTTTGTTGTTTTCATTCCCGCATCCTCCTTACTGCAACATCAAAGCCAATCAAAAACCCAAAGCTTCATTATCAACAGTATATGTTTTGGAATTAAGGTTATTGGACTGTAACAGGGGAATCCTATGAGGGAAGAATAACAATCATTTCCATTTTTCTAGCAAAAAAGATTGAAAATTTTAGAGGTGGAGATGTGAAGCTTCCACAAGTTGCAAGGATAAGGCAGAGGAAGGGACTTTTTAAGGGTTTTAGAATCCACAAAACATAGGCAACACTTCTACTCCAACAATATTCTCACGTAAATGATAAATCAAAGTGTGAGACTAGAAATATAAAACAGGAAAGTGGAAACCAGCTGAATAAAGGACAAGACCACAGAATATTGAATTGATATGCACAATTAGAATCAATCAATCCAATAATATGTACAGCAACAAATTTAACAAGCCCACAGGTCCAACAGTAGAGCTGATGCCAACCATCTTTCAGCAAATTTGATGACAAAAACTCGTCAATTGGAGTTAAGATGAAAAATTTAATGCACAAAAACTAAAATTTGCAGAGTTGGCACAGGGGCAGGGAAATACAGACTACAACACAGTTCAAGATGCAACCCATTTCCCAGAACCCCAAGGAAAATAAAATGAACAGCCCTCATAGGCCCCACAAGTACCTCATATGCCCAATACTTAAAAATTCATATATTTAATCCCACAAACCTGACTAGCAAAAATAAAAAGATAATAACGAAAAAAATAATTTAAAAAAATTAAGCATACCGTTGGGTGCTAATGGTAAGCACAAACATTCCATTGCATAGATCTAACACTACTTAGCTTAAGCCTTGAATATTAGAATGAACCTTCTTGAGCTTTTAAAGTAACAGCTACTGCAAGTTCAGCACATCATAGACATCAAGGTGGCTAACCTTATCACAGATTAGGATGTCTGGGAGCACAAAATATACCCCCTTCAAACAATGAGGTTGCCATAATATGAACTCATGGCATTCTCATAACAATGACACAAACTTGCCTTTGTTTCAAAGGCAAATTCACATCTTTTAAGCATCAGAAATGCTCAATATAAAGGTTATAAATTTAAAGATAAAAACAATAACCAGAGTTTTAAAAGGAGATTTAACATTTTATACTCAGTTTATATTTCTTAAAAACAATACTTCGATGCTCAATTTTTATATTTGCTATTCAACAATACTTCATCATCTTTCACATTCTCTCTGTTTCTCAACCAAAAGGATCCCCTAAACACTGGTGGTTCAGGACCCTCGCAGGTTTTCCAAAAGGCATACATGACTCTCATCAAATGGAGGTTTATGAAAAAGAATACATAACCAATCAACTAGAACAATAAAATGAATAATGTGTGCTTATGGACCAAAATATGCAGCGAATATAAGCAACTTACATTTTATGATACTCCTTCAGCTGATCATCAGCCAACTTAAGTTTTTGGCTTTCACCTTCTCCTTTTTCATTCAAATCTTTTAGCTTGGCTCCAACATCATATAAGTTATTTTGTAGCCTTTCTATTCGTTCGGAATGCTTATTCTTCTCTTCTCTCTTTTTTCTGAGATCCCTAGTGGCACTCTTGATTTTTGAATTTATTCGGGACATCTTCTCCTTTAGTTTTAGAAGCTCAGGTTGCTGCAAACAAGAGATGTAAGGAAAGAATGGCAAAATAAGTATTAACTTAATTCATAAGTTTCTTAAAAGACAAGTGAAGTAGTGATTGCAACATATTAGTGGCAATAATTCAAATAGATATATAATTAGAGGTTTTCAAATAGAAAGGGGTGATACTGCCACTGGTTTTTCTGGCCCCAGGGTGGGATTTGACGAGATTTGTGTTTCTCATCTATAGTTGGCCGCAAATACCATTCTCTTTCTCAAAGAACCTTGAGATGGTTTTCCAAGACAAGATCATTCTTCTCAAACTTTTCGAGAAAATCTCCGGGCTTATTATCAACATGGTTAAAAAGTGGGTTCTTCATCTTAATATGACCAATGAGATTCTTGATGATTTGTGAGCTCTAATTGGACATAAGAGATGGGAGGAGCCTCTCAATTACTTAGGGATTGGGAGATAATCCAAGGAATGCTTCTTTTTGGGATCCGGTTGTTTTGAAATGGTGCTTCTTATAGCTAGGTGGGCATAATACCATAATGCATGCTTGTTGTTTTGGCATCCCTCTTTAATTTCTATCCTCTTTTAATGTTTCCATTGGGTGGCAAAAAGATAGAGAAGTTATAACGGTCCTAATAGGAGAGATCATTTGGTGGATCCAAACAACGTTTCTAAACTCGAACCTAAGGCTGGTCTGCACATAAGTAATTTGGTGTTCAAAAAATGTCCCCAATTAATAAATGGCTATGAAGATACCGTTTAGAACCCAACAAGGTCATTAAAAGTAGATATGGTCTATGACACAATAACTCTGCCATGGCCAGTTCCAAACCCATACAAAGGAGGGTTACGATAAGCTGATAGCCAATGTAAAACCCCTTATCAAAACCAAAATGAGAGACAAATATAGGAAATTCATTGGAATGTTCCCTTCTCAGCGAGGCACTGCATCAGATTTCAAGTGTAGTGACAAATTAGCAAGAGCTTTTAAGTCGTCATCCAAAAGCGACATGTCACATTGCCATCTGGATATGGTGTCAAATAGTCAAGGGTTCCCACATTTACTTGGACAGGTGCGGGCAAACAAATTAATTCATGAAGATAGGATTCATCTAACTACTTGGAACATAGGATTCTTAATCGGTAAGTTAGGAGAAATAAAAGAAATAATGGCTACACAAAAGTTAAATATTATGTGTTTTCAAGAAACTAAGTGGGTGAAGAAGAAGGTTAGAGTAACAGAGTCTTATGACCATAAGTTTTGGTACACAGGTAAAGATAGAACTAAAAATAGAGTATAAATAATTATCCATAAGAACTTACAAGTGAATGTCACGAAGATAAGAAGGAAAAAAAATAGAAATTTGTTTGTCAAATTAGTTAATAGAGAAGACGTAATAAATATAGTCAGTATTTATGCACCTCAAATAAGTGTATACGCAATTAGTAAACAACAGTTTTGAAAAAATTCAGATGAATTTATACAAGTCATACATAATGGAGAGAAGTTATTTATCGGAGAAGATCTAAATAGACATGTAGGTGAGAACATTGAGGGATTTGAAGCTGTATATAAAAACTTTGACTTTGGTAGTAAGAATGAGACGCGGGACACCATTTTAAAGTTTGCAACAGCATTCAATTTGATTCTCATAAACACTTTTCTTCAAAAAAGAGAATCACACATAGTTACATATAGAAGTGAGTCGAATGCCAGCCAAATAAATTTCTTCCTCACCAGGAGAGGCAATAGAATAACCTGTAGAGATTGTAAGATTATACCAGGGTAAAGTGTAGCAACCTAGTATAGGTTTTTAATTTTAGATATGCGTATATCTAAACGGCAAAGGAAGTATCACCAATTTGTGGAGCCAATAATTAAGCGATGGAATTTTAAAGAAGAAGTGGTAACTTTTAGAAACAAATTAATGCAAGCGACAACCTGGTCCGATAATGATGATTCGAAAACCATGTGGGTAAAAATGTTTAATAATATTAAGAATATAGTTAAAGAGGTTCTTGGTGCATCAAGGGGTTGGACTCCAATAGTCAAGCATGGTTGTGGAATAAGGAAATCCAAACTGATATATGAACCAAACGAGAATGTTATAAAAATCTTAAAAGTAATAAAGATAGCGATGCGTTTGTAAAGAACGATAGTGTCATTGTAAGGAGTGAGAACATAAGATAGCATTGGATGGATTATTTTGATAATCTATTTAACGTTAAGGGTACAAAAGATATCGACGATATCACGATACTTGTAAAGAATATCAATAGGAATTTTTAACGTAAAATTCGTTCACATGAAATAAAAGATGTCTTAAAGCAAATGAAAAATAACAAAGTCATAAAACCCGATGGCATCCCTATTGAGATGTGAAAATGTTTGGGTGAAATTAGAATAGGAATGTTAATGGATCTTTTTAATAAAATCTGCCAAACCAAGAAAATACTCCAAATATGGAGGAAGAGCACACTTGTTCCACTATATAAGAATAAATAAAACATACAAGATTATTTCAATTATAGAAGAATTAAACTTATGAGTCAACTATGAAGTTATGGGAGAAAGTGATGAAGTATAGGTTGAGATTGAAGGTAAGTGTCTCAAAATCAATTTAGATTTATGTTAAGATGATCTACCACCAAAACCATTCATTTGTTAAGACATTTGATGTAAACATTTAAAGTATAGAAGAGAGACTTGTATATGATATTCATTCACTTAAAAAAAACATATGATAGGGTTTCTAGAGACATTGTGGTGGGCATTGACGAAGAAAAAGATTTCTTTGAGATACATTAATCTTATCAAAGATATGTATGAGAGAGCTGTTACCAATGTAAAATTCTGTAGGGGTTTAAGTGATAGCTTTCCAATTAACATTGGATTTTCCTAAAGTTCAGCATTAAGTCTTTTTACAGATAATATAATGCTAGTCGATGAAACTAAAAAGAGTATCAGTGCTAAATTAGAGCTATAGAGAGACTAGAATTCAAAGGATTCAAGTGGTTTTAATGAAATGAAAAAGTACATCTGAATTTCTTTGCAATCGCACAATACCATTGCAATTGAAAGGAAAGTTTTATAGAACGGCAATAAGACCTATATTATTATATGGCACAGAATGTTAGGCCATTAAATAACAACAAGAGTATAAAATGGTTATAACTGAAATGAAAATACTCAAATAGATATGTGGTAAAACTAGAACGGAGAGAATTAGAAATGAAGAGACACATACTAAGTTGGGAGTGATTTCAACTATAGATAAGATATGAGAGTATCGCCTAAAGTGATTTGCACATGTACAACGAAAACCCAAAAACGTATCAGTTAGAAGATGTATGACCTTAAATGTAGAAGATTTAGTAAAGTATCGAGATAAACCATTAAAAATCTAGATATAAGTTATCCGTAAAGATATGAATGTCAAGAGTTGATGAAATAACTTTAGATAAGAATGAGTGGCATAAAAGAATCTGAAACAGTTAAATCATCTCTTTCAGTATTTTAAGTTTCTACGAATAGTTTTTTTTATTTCTTTTTTTTCATTATCTTTAATTTTATTTTATTTTTTTAGTATTATCTTCTCCATACTTGTTTTCAAATTTTAATTTTATATTTTTCTTTTTCTTTTTTCCCTTTATCCAATATTTGTTTCTCAAATAGTCGATCCTAAAATTTGAGATTAAGGTTCAGATTGTTGTAGTTATTGTTTATAGCCTATGACACAATAGATGGAATACTAAGGCTAGGTGGACTTCTCCTTCTAGCCCTTGGAAATTCACCTCTTAAATTTATCATATTTTAATTTATCTAGTATCTTTTAAAGTGGGGTATGGATTGAGGATTCTCTTTTGGGGGAATTCTCAAATTGGGTTTTCAGCTCTTTTTCCAAGACTCTATCATATCTCCATGCACATCCACCCCTATTAGAGATTTCTTCTTCTAAGAGGCTAATCCGTTCACTTCAATTTTCATATTTTGAAAAATCTCAATCACAATAGAGCTATACGGTTAAGCTCCCTTATTTCCTTACTTCAAGGAAAATCACCCTCGAGTTTGGAACCTTGTAGGTTGAAGTACCTTCTCTTGTAAATCATTCTTTAATAATCTTAGTTGCCCAACCTGCACCCCTACTTTCCCCTTAACCAATTTCATTGGAACCCAAAAGTTCTTATCAAGGTCAAGACTTTCGCATGACTTATGATGCTCAACAAGATTAATACAAACTATCTATTACAAAAATCAAGGTCTTTTAAATCTATCTCACCAGATATCAGTGTGATATGCGGAAATGATTCTAAAACTAGAGATCACACGTTTTCACATTACTCTATAACTCCGGAGATGTGGATTCGCCTCTTATCTCTATCTGGTAATCAATGGATCAGATTGCAAGTGTCTTTGGTTTGTTGTCGGCAAAGTATAGGGCCTTTGGTGGGTGAAAAGATGCTTCTTGGCTTTATAGATACATTGTTATTACTATTCCTTGGTGTATTTAAAGAAGGCGTAACGTTAGAATTTTCATAAATTAGAACGTTGACGAATTTTTAGACACAAATTAATTCAAATAGCAAATTGGTTTGCTAATGATAATTTAGAGAAAATGTGGAAAGAGATGTCTACTAATATTAAGAGTATAGGTTAGGAGGTTCTTGGTATATCTAAGAATCAACCCCAATAAATAAGGAGTCATAGTAGTGCAATGAACAAATATAAATTGTTATCCGAATCAAACGAGAATGTTATAAAAACCTTAAAAGTAATAGTAGTAGTGATACATATGAAAAATACAAAAGTGCAAAAAAAGAGATAAAAAAAATTATCTACGAATCAAAAAATAAGGTGTATAATGAAATATACAAAAGACTGAAAACTAAAGACGGAGAAAGAGAGATCTACAGAATTGCCAAACTAAGGGAGAGAAAAAAAAATCTAAATGGTGTTAGGTCTATTAAGAGTGAAACCAATAGTATATTTGTAAGGAATGAGAACATAAACAAACATCGGAAAGAATATTTTGATAATGTCTTTAATGTTAAGAATACATTAGATATAGAAAATATTAAAATACCTGTAAAAGAGGTTAATAGAGATTTTAAACGTAAAATTCGTTTTCATGAAGTCAAGGAGGCCTTGAAGAGAATGAAGAATAATAAAACCATAGGATCTTATGGCATTCCCAAAGTGCGGAAATGTTTAGGTAAATTTTGTATAGTAATGTTAATGGATCTTTTCAACAAAATTTGACAAATCAAGAAAATGTCCAAAGCATGGAGAGAGAGCACATTTATACCACTATATAAAAATAAAATAAACAAATAAAGTTGCTCCAACTACAGAGAAATTAAATTTATGAGTCATACTATAAAACGATAAAAGAGAATGATAGAACAAAAGTTGAGATTGAAAATAAGGATATCTAAGAATCAATTTAGATTTATGTCAGGAAAATCCACTACGGAAACAATCTACTTGTTAAGATATTTGACGGAGACATATAGAGTATAGAAGATAGACCTACATATGGTATTCATCGACCTAGAAAAAGCATCTGAGACGTATTGTAATGGATGCCGACAAAGAAAGTGATTTTTTTGAAATATATTAATCTTATTAGAAATATGTATGAAGGAGCGATAGCTTCCCTATTAATATTAGACTTCATCAAGATTCGGCATTAAGCCCTATACTTTTTGTAATAGAGATAGATGAAATCACAAAAAACATCCAAAATAAAATACCATGATGTATGCTTTTGCAGATGATATAATATTGGCTGATAAAACTAAAGATATTAATGATAAATTAGAGTTATGGATGGTTACATTGGAATTCAGAGAATTTAGATTGAGTAAATCAAAAACTAAGTATATGAGATGCAGGTTTAGCGACAAGTATCAGGACAATGAAAAAACGATTAGGTTAGAAAAAAAAGATATACCAAAAAGTGAACACTTTAGATATCTTGGTTCCATCATTCAAAATAATGACAATATAGATGGGAATGTGAATCATAGGATTCAAGCGGGTTAGACGAAATGAAAAAGAGCATCTGGAATTCTTTGCGATCGCACGATACCGCTGCATCTGAAGGAAAAATTCTATAGAACTACAGTAAGACATGCATTATTGTATGACACTGAGTGTTGGCCAATTAAGCAACAATAAAAGTAGAAAATGATTGTAACAGAAATGAGAATATTTAGGCAGATTTGTGACAAAAATAGAAAAGATAGTATTAGAAATAAAGAGATTCGTAATAAATTGAGAGTTAATTCAATTATGGATAAAATGTGAGTGTCATCTGAAGTTATTCGAACATGTGCAAAGAAGACCCAAAGACGCACCAGTTAGAAGGATCGAGAACTTAAATATAAGAAATTTAATAAAACATATAGATAGACCGTTGAAAACTTGGATGCAAGTTATCTGTAAAGACATGATAGTTAAAGATTTAGATAAAAAGATGACCTTGGATACGAATGAGTAGTATAAGAGAATCCGCATAAATTAAACTAACACTTTTTTTTCTCTCTTAATATTTCACATATTTGTCTCTCAAATGGTTGATCCCAATTGTTGGGATTAAGGCTGAGGTTGTTGTTGTAGAATGCTGACTCCTCTCTTCTTTGGAATAAGAATGCCTTCTGTACTTCTCAATTCATGCTTTAAGAATGAAGAGGATTGTAATGCGATTCTTCATTAGTTTTTTTTATTGATCTTTGTTTTCTCTTATCAACTCTCAAGATTTCTAATGAACTTATGTATATTCTCTTCTCTAATGAACTTCTACTTCTCTACATCTTGCACATAGGGGTTCCACAAGTGGAAAGATCAATAGCTTGGACTTCAAAATTTTGAACCCTGACAACTACATCACTGAAATAACTACCACAATTAGTACCAAAAAAGACAAAAATAGAACATAATGATCACAAAAAAGGGATAAAAATCAATTAAAGTGGTAATTTTTCACTGATTGAAGATATGAAGTGAAATATAGCAACCCTAAAGATACTCACATTCTTATCAAGTTTATTGTTTTTCTCATTGATCTTTTTTTCCCAACTGGAGACTTCCTTCATATACCGAGCTTGTTCTTTCTTCTTTTTCGCTGCTTCATTTTCACAACTCTCTTTCTCCTGCTTAGCATCATTGAGGGCCCCATTGTCAACTTCAAGTTCCTTACATATTTTAGCCAGATCCTTCTCTATACATAATAATTGCCACAAGAAGTGTTCTTTCTTCAAAGATTTCTGCAGGCAAAGATAAAGAAACAAACAGAAAAAATGAGATATCTTTTACCAAGGAAGCAAAACAGTACCCTTTTTCCATCATTCCCAATTGATGCACTCAACGATAATATTAATAACTTGTAACACAGGACAATACAACTTAATCTAACACAAAGTATCCTATATTAGCAGAAGGAGATAGCAGCAAGAAACTACATATTTTTGGAGCATGGATTGGAGAAAACCAACGGCAGTGTAATTCAATTAAAAAGTTCAAGAGGTTCCCAGATGAATACCAACTGATCTTGCAAGCGGAGATGTTTCTCAGCCTCTTCCTTCTGTTCCTTCTTTTGCTTTCTCTCCATCACAATAGTTTTCTTCTTCTGATAAATAAGTGCAGATTGTTCTTCAGCTCTGGCCTTTTGCTCTTCAAAGTCTTCATATTCTTTCTTAAGATCTTCAGATCCAGATATCTGCTCAAGAAGTCCAGTAAGCTCTTTTGGGTTTTTGGATGCGACTGACTCCACATCTCCCTGCAAGAATAAATACGAAGTTGTAAGAAAGGAAAGGGAAAAAAAATTAACAGCAGTTGGAGAAGCTAGCTCTCAGCCCCATTTAGAGATGGTTTCTAAATTAGTTTTCAAAGTCATTCATGGAATAAATTGAAAATCTCAATCTTGATGGAAGGTTTTTTCTTTTTTTTTTAACTTTTAGCAGCAAAATTCATAGGAGACAAGCAAGATGAGGAAATTGAACCAGCAAACAGTTGTGTGTTCTCAAATTTCAGATGCCAACTATGAGCTAGTTGTATGGGGCTTTGCCCCAGATGAAATCGAAATTGTGGAGACACAAACAGGTTTATTAGAAAATAGTTCGAACTAGCAACAGTCTGATGAAACAACATAAGTTATGTTGAATCAAGAACTTATGAGTTAAAACTTAATTTCAAATCGAGTTAAAACTTAATTTCAAATCAGCCAGAAGATTGTTATGTTGGGCAACATTTTTAAGAAGGAAAAATGCAATTAAGAACCAAATTTCTTGAAGTCACCATTAAGCCTTCAAAGAGCTCCCGCAGAAAATCCAGGTTGACTACAATCAGGAACCAAATTTCACAAATTTCTACAGTACCAAATTTTACAAATTTTGCAGCCCTACAAGTGAACCTGCCACCAATAAGGAGCAAATTTCATTCCCAACAATCATTTAAAACCTTTTTTTTTTCTGGGATGATCGTCATTGAGCCACACAACAAGGGTGGTTCTCCCTTTACCAATAAAACCCCTAACCCTTATACTAGCTAAATTTGATTCCCGAAATTGGTTGATACTATCTCAAAGAATTTTTACCAACTGAACTTTCTTGCTCTTAACAACACCTAGAACCTTTGTTGTACACTATATCTATGACACAAATTTCACATGTTCTCACATGAGAAGAAATTACACTACCAATGCTAGTCAAAAACTTATCATCCAACTTACTACAACAAAAACTTCTCAAGCCCACTATTTATTATTTTAATTAAAAAGGAGATGAGAATTTGGTGTCCAGAGCCCAATGCAGGTTTGCTAGACATGATCACCCTTGGAATTTAGTTTCCTATAAGTTATGGAGATTATTAATATGAATAAATTAATTATTTATTAAAAAAATATTCGATAGTTATCCATTAAACACAGCATTCCACTTTCACATTTTTTACTCAAATTCATATGTTGAACAATTCTCTTTGCCCCTTTTTATTCAAAAATTCATCTAACTTCCTTGCACAAATTGTGCACAAAGTCTCACTGGTGTCTCACCGGACTTCCAGAATTGATATAACTCAGTCACACTTTTGAATTGTATTAGATAGAGAAGAGAGTACATATATAAGGCTTTAAGAAATAAAAAATCCTCAAAACCAAACGAAGCAAAAATAAGGAATAAACAATGGTGAAAGACTGCTTTCCAATCCATTTTCCAGTTCCCTAACTTATAATCTCTAAAGAGTTCTAAAGCATGAGCCCAAAGAATAGCATAACAAATAATTTTTTCCCAATGGAGCAAGCGACTGATAGCTTAAGTTCTAAAAATGCTCCCTTCTAATACCCAAAGAAATAGCAACTAGAGCACATCTCCAAAGTAAAGATGCATATTTCCTCCCTTTGAAGCCTATAAATTTTGTCATAAACAAATCAAAGAGATTTCTAGGGCAAATCCACTAATTATGACAAATATCAAAGGATTAGTTCCACATCTCCAAGCTAACAAACAATGCAAGAAAATTATATCCAGCGTTGGAGTCTTCGCCATACGTAATACAAATATCCAATCAAATAGGTTTAAAAGTATCCCTTTTGTAACAAATCATTTGTATTGATCTTATTAAGCCTCATAGACTCAATAAATACTTAACTTTGGTATGAACATTTGCCTTCCAAATAAACTTGTTAAGCGAAAGGTGGGGAAGATGATGAAATTAGGAATTATAAGAATAGCGCCTACTGTATTAAGGCTCCAAACGCTAGCATAAGGGCCATTGAGAGAAAAGTCTTTTCCTTGAAGCAAGGAAATACGGAATGAAAACTCTATAGTCCCCTAGAACTAAAATTCCTAAAGAAGTGAAAATTTGAAGAGCCGAAGTTAGCCTCCAAGTGAGTAGAAAACTTCTACAGGTGCAGAATGAAGCATATACAGTTAAGAAAGTGTCAAGCGGAATCAGTGGAAGGGGTGAATGTCCATTCCAAGGATCCTCCCAAAAGAGACAAGGGAAATCATCTTCTACTTTAAAAGATACGAAAGGAAGAGAGAGATCTAATGTATCTGAGAGATTAATTTTGAAGGTACTACAGTGAGAAGGTCTCACCAACTTTGGCATCCCATTCATTCTATCCATGGGGATGGCATCATCACAAAACTAAAGAACTGAAACATAAATCTCATAATTTCACGGATCCCAAATAGAGATTAGCATTAACCCCTCTCTCTGTCAATTTGCTCAAAGGATCGTTAACAAGAGTGAAAATCATATAAGATGTTTTAAAACATCACTTATATAGAGGATAAGAGGATCATACATAGATTTTCTAGTGTCTGTGTTTTATACGAAACTAGCTCAAGTTGTGAATGGGACTATCCAGAAATAACAGTTAACAAACCAGAAAATATTTACTTCTTCCTTTATTTCTTGTGAATAACATTTTCATGTTGGGGCCCCAATTTTTTTTTCCTTTTTATGATATTATCCTAAAATGTCAAGTGGATATTCTAAATAATAGTTGCACTTTGGTCCCAAAATATATATATATATATGCTTGATGACTAGTGAAAATCAACTTCCAAGAAATTTCATAATCCTGTGATTACGGAAGATGGACATTCTACATTATGGTATTGGTTCAATTCTGATCGGATGTCAAAAATAATAAAATATTTGGATGAAATGAAAGTACAACAATTGTGCAATAATTAAAGGGAAACATCAGCTTAATGAACACACTGATCAATGCAGATTGCATTAAAATTTATAAAGAGATATATTTAATTTACGATATTATTTGATAGATAAAAGGAAAAATGGACTCCTACACAGCTCTTTTGGTTGCTCACCACTACTTGTTTAATTGATAAAACTAGTATATACAACACCTATTTGTGAGTTAATTTCTTTTTTCAATAAGGTGTTAGTAGTCAAAAAATGATTAAATCAATTATGGTGGTAATCAATTGAAGACAAGATGATAGTAAACAATTAAACAATCTATCAATTCAAGAAAAAAAATTGATAGATTAATCAAAAATGAAAAAAGAAACGAGAGAGAGAGAGAGAGAGAGAGATTGGGTTGGATTTAGATGGGTGGGGGGGAGAGAAGAGGACAAGGTCGTAAGGGAAAAAAAATCGATGTATTGTGGGTCAAAAGGAAGAGATTAGGGTATGTTTGATCGTCCATTAATTGTTTGCAAAGAGAAAATTTTACAAGCAAATAATATTTGAAATTTTTTTTAAAATTATAAGTGGGATTTTTTTCTTAAACTTTGAGGCGGGGGCAAATTATAAATTTAAAGGGGGGATATCAATTTAGGTAATAATTTTACAATTTTATACAGTAAAACTTAAAAAAATAATAATAATAAAAAATAAAAGTAAAAATAAAAAAATTTGCACCGAGGGGGTTTCCCCCCAGCACCCCCTCCCTCCACCCATGCTTGTAGGTATGCAAGTTGCCTCCCACAACCAGATCAGTTGCAGGTTGAGTACTATAAATAGTTGTCATAGTCTTCTGCAAGACATATGGTGCTACATCATAGAAGTCTTCAAGTAGTTGAGACTTGCTTAGGCAGTTCCATGATCAGATTATTAGCTAGTTGTGTAGTTTTTTGAGTTATTGGTGATCAATTGGAGTGTTTGTCCCTCATTAACCACAGAGCAGTCTTCTTTTCATTTTCTCTTTTGAGTTTTGTCTGTTCAGATGGGCTTGCACTGTTTTCCAGCAACAGCATCTTCTCTTTCGCCAACATTTAAAGTGGCTGCATGTTGTTCCAGCAGCTGGTCATCATGTGCAACATCAACATCCTTGACTAGCAGCTTCTACTTCTACCCTCTGACATGCCTTCAGATTTTACAAGCTGTTCTATCGTCTTTTTTTCAGTTGTGTGCTCATCTAAATGCCCAGTCTATTAAAGCAACATTTGTATAAAGGATAAAAGGATCACAAAGTAGCACCACTTCCAGACAATCACACCTAGGCTTTCTAGGAATCATTCATTAGAAAGCAATAATTTAGGCAATCATACCTAAGGATCCTCAAACTCACTCACAAGGAGAAATGCTCACATTTCCAAAGAGCGTCCTAGGCTTTACACTATCACTCTTCCATTTTCTCCATCTTCCTTTCTAAACGACACTTTCACATACCTAAACTCCCTACTAAGATCCCAAGAAAACCTAACCCATGAAATAAATATTTCACCACCAATGATGCAAGACACCTAAAAAATCCCCATAACCAAATAGAAAACCCACAACAACTTATTTGGGCAGACCAACTAAGATTGCATTAATACAAAAGTAGAAGAAAAACAGCCCTGGTTCACTTAATATACTCTGCACCAGAAAAGGAACGGGGAGACAAGATCTCCCTATCTCAAAACAGGGAAAGTCAAAAACCAAATTTTAGGCTCCCCTTTGATAATAACAAAAAAGGTGGTCCGAACTCAAACAACCCCATTTAACTTCAAATCCTTTCTTCTACCTTTGATGTTTAGAGTTTGTTAGAAAGCCTGATAAGAGTATATCAAAAGCTCAAATGTTAGAAAGTTGCAAAATTTTTTATGTTTTTAAAAATTTATTACTTAAATCATTTTTTTTTGTATCTAGTTATTTAGCAAGTTATTTTATTTAATCATTGTAAGTTCATTACTAGGACTATTTAGAGGTTTCTAAAATTTTGTTTAATAATGGTTTCTATTTTTCTAAACTAATTCTCTATTTAAAAAATTGTAACCTTATCATGAATAATGAAATATAAGATTTTGAATTTATATTTTGAGTTCTCTCAAACCCTAAAAGACATGATGCTTTCTTGCCCCAAGTGTGATCCCTGAGGATCTACTAGTGTGATATTAGTAAATGTATCTTCTTTCTTCTCATCTATTGCTTTATTTCTTTCAATTTAATTGATGAATTTTTAAATTTTTTTCAAGAATAACAATTTGCTTAGATTAAAATTTCCTGCAATTAAATTGAGAGAAAGAAAGCAATACAGGAGAAGAAAGAAGATAAGTTTACCAACATCACACTAGTAGATCCTTAGGCATCACACCTAGGACAAGAAAGCATTATACCCTCTTAAAAAAAAGATTGAGAATATTGTTGGTTATCAAATGGTTTCTACAAGAGTAGGGGGTTATTAGAATTTTCTTGAAAATGGAAAGGGCTCCACTTCTGGTTGTACATGGATTACAAAGAAGAATTACAAAAGTTTCATCCTAAACTTGATGACACTTTTCATACTTTTAACTCAACGGAATCAAGTTTTACCAAGTCAGAAGAGACGATAGAGTACGTTGGCAACAACCTTAGAGTTTCTTAGAAAACCTATTAAAAGTGGATCTAATGTTCAAATTTTAGTTTGCCATATGTTAGATGATGAGAAGTTCAGTTAGGAGCTTGATAAAGTCATGTTGAGTTTTCATTTTATGTTAGAAAGTTGTAGAATTTTTATGTTTTTAGAACTTTATTACTTAAAATTGTTTTTGTTTCTACTTATTTAACAAGTTATTTTTATTTATTCATTGTAAGATCATTACTAAGACTATTTAGAAGTTTTTAAATTTTTGTCTTAGTAATAGCTTCGATTTTTATAGGTTAATTCTCTATTTAAAGACTTATAATCTTATTATGAATGATGAAAAATGAGGCTTTGAATTTATACTGAGTTCTCACAAACCCTAAAAGGTATGATGCTTTCTTGCCATTGGTATGATGTGTGAGGATCTACTAGTGTGATGCTAGTAAAACAATCTTATTTCTTCTCATCTGTTGCTTTCTTTCTATCAATTGAATTGCTAGATCTTTAAATCTTTTCAAGAATAACAACTTGTTTAGATTAAAATTTCTTGCAATAAACCCTAATTCCCTATACCTAAACCTAACCACCATGAATCCGTAGTAGACAGCTTTGTTCCTAGGTTGTCCTACGTCAATCTCACCAGCTGGCTGCATCTATAGCATCAGCCTACCTGTGCACTTAAGATAACATATAGGCTACAACCTTAACTACAAAAAAAAAAATGAGTTTTCTTATGAATAAGAGTTATGAAGGTGAATTCATGTTTTTACCCAGCATCCTTTGGTTATAGCCCCCCCAAAAAAAAAAAAATCTAAACACACATTCCAAAAAATCTTGTGAGAAGGCCATAGTAAAATCATCCGGACATGGAGCTTTCTCCCTTTCAAAACAATAATGCCTGATGGATCTCTCCGACCTCAAAAGGCCTCTCCAGCGAAAATGCTCTAGAGCTCCTAATCAGATGTCAATCAAGCCCTTCAATCCTAGGACAACCTCAACTCTCCGCTGTATACAGATGTTCAATAAGATCCGAACATCATCCTCTAGCTCTCTAACAAGATTCTTTGCCTCCTGCCATTGGCCAAGCCTACTATTACAATCCACCACTCTAACCCATTTCATCTGAGGCATTTGCCACCAACTAAAAACTCGGTCAAACTTTATGGGGCAATCCTATTTACATACATGTAAATCTTCCTAATCTCTCCACTGTTACTTATCTTCCCATTTCCCACTACTGACACACTCTCTATCTCTCTTCTACCCACCAAGAACCCAACAACATTACATCTCACATGGAAAACAACTTCTTTTCTTCAAAATATGTCGTCTGTGGAAAGTTCTAGTCAACGTAAATAGAACATCAAATCACAATAATGTGATCATTCAATGCAAAATTCACAAGAAACAACATAAATAGATTATAGAACACAAGCAAATCAAACCAACGGTAATAGAAACAATACCACAGTGAAATTACCTGAAAGACCAAGAAATTCCTCGCCTTAACGAGAATTCCAAACGACTTCAACTTTCCATTATAGTCATCCCAGGTCACAATTTTCCCATCAATCCTATACTCACTCCCTCCAGCACCAGTAATCGTCCTCGTGAACTGCATCTCGGTTCCATTTCCCATTAAATACACCAACCTAACAAACGCTCGTCTTCCTTTCTGCTCCTTCTCCCTATCATCGAAAGCGTAAATCAGGTCCTTCAACTGAGCGCCGCGAAGATGAGCGGAGCGAACGCCAAGCACGAAGCTAATCGCGTCCATGAGATTCGACTTTCCGGCACCGTTGGGGCCAATTATGGCAGTGAAATCGTAAAATGGACCGATTGTCTGGAATCCTTTATAGGATTTAAAGTTCTCGAGCTCCAATCGGTGGATTTTGCCATGTGAAAGTAGAGAAGGCATGATTTAGGGTTTGCGAAGAAGAAGAAGAGAGAGAGAGAGGGAATTAGGGTTTCGGGGATTTCATTTTCATTTTTGTTTTTGAGCGGTTTATGAGTGATTTTTGATTTTTCGAGCTGTTGAAGTAAGCGAAGAACGATAAGAAAGAGTTAGTTTTCCTTTGGTTCCCTTTTTCGTGAGAATGCGATAGCGAATATTTGCGGTGACAGGACCTGTGCTTATGTACATTTACACGTGGAACCTTTCCTGAGTAAATTACTCGTCAACTCTCTCAATTTTTCTCCGAATTCACAATTTAATGCGTAAACTTTAAAACGACTGAAAATTTAAAGTTTAATATTCATAACTTAATAAGTCCTTCTACTATTAATAGTATCAAATTAATCATTAAATATTAATTTAAATCGACATGACAAATGATATGATGAGATAAATTTTAAGCTGGCTTCCAGACAAGAATTATTGATATCACATGACACTCGATACCATGTGCATATAACATTGTCATGTCAACACTAATACTGAGATAACAGTACCACGTCATCATATTAAATTAATAAAAAATTGAAAAATTATTTTCAAAAAAATTAAATTTTCACTCAATTAAATTAAATAAATTCATCTTCTCTCTTCTCCCCTCCCCTTTCTCTCTCCTCTCTTTCTCACCGGAAAAATGAAAAAACACTTTCTCTCTCCCCTTGCCTCCCCCTTTCTCTCTCTCTTCTCTCCTCTTTCTCTCATTCAAAAAAAAAAAAGAAACATTCTTCTCTCTCTCTCTCCTCCCCTCCCCCTTTCTCTCTCCTCCCCTTCAAATTGGTGGTCTCAGCAACTTGTTTCTCTTTTTTCCTCTGTTTTCAATGGCTTCTTCACCATGATTGTATTCATCAAACTCGAATAACCTTTCTGCAACAATCTATACAACAACAATGCAGACATTTTTGTGTGATCCTTAACCGAATCAAGATCACAATCGTCGATGATTTCGCACTTATCGACAAAATTGGTAGCCTTATCAGCTTTATGCTTCAAACAGAGCAACAAATGAGCTTTCTCTAACTTCATCTCGAATTATTACCTCAGAAGTAGAATCTGGAATTATGCTCTCAACATCAGTTGCTCTAGGGGAGAAGACTTCATCCTTAACTCCATCATCAGAGTAAATGTGGAGGGAAATGATTGGACTTGTGAACCTCCATTACCCTAGTCAATGATTGAACTTGAGAAGACTTCATCCTTAACTCCTTCTCTTCCTCCATTACCCTAGTCAAAGAACCAGAACTCCGAACAAAATGATTGGACTTGTGAAGTTCTGATTTCATAACTATGGATGCCTTAAACGATGAAACCACAAATTGAGGGGAATCCATGATGAAAACAACCAAAAAAATATAACCTAGACAAGCAAAGCAAGATTGGGACTCATAAATTAAATCACTCCAATTAAAAGCACAAAAAATACAGCTCCGAAACTCGGTCCTAATAAACCCTAGAAACTAGAACTTAAAATTAAAACCAAACTCTTAAAAGATCCTTGAAACTAATACCCCAAATCAACAACTAACCCACAGCAACAGAATCTAATCTGAACCCAAATTATTAAAAAAAAATAAAAAATTCCCAAACCTTAAAACATGAACTGTCTTTACATTCCAAGGAAAATCTAGCGAGAAAAGAACTAAAATTAAATACAAATATAAAACTCTTCACAGGAATTAACCCCCCCAAAAGCTTAAGGACACAATCACCTAATTGAGTTTAAATTTAAGCCTAGGAGAAAAAAATCCTCAAAATCCAGAAGCCCGAAAACCCCCAAAATCAAGAAATTTCAGTTGAGCACTCAAAACCCACAAACCAACCCCTCATCAACAATAAAACCAAGATATGGAAAATAGATTCCCATAAAGCAAATTACAAAGCAAAACTAGGGTTCTGCTGATGCTGTACAATTGACCCACCCTTGGAGGATTCTGCTGTTGTGGAAACCTGAACCTTTTGTTTTTTGGCCATGGCAAAGAGGAGAGATAGAGCGAAGGGTTAGGGTTTGATGGTTTCTGGGGAGTGTGTGTGTTTTGATGGCAAATGTGGGGAGAGAGAAGGAGAGAGAGAGAGAGAGAGAAGGTTGGAGGAGAAATTTGGGCAATCGGTCAGGGATTGGAGGAGAGAGTTCATTAGAGATGTCGATGTGTTCTGATGTAAGAGAGAGAGAGAAAGCGAGAGAGAGCGATTTTGCCGTGTCAATAATAAGGATGACGTGTACTGCCACGTCAGCACTATTGCTGTTGCGGCACTGTTTTGAGTTCACAGTGCTAAAGTGTCACTAACACATCAACAACTCTTGCTAGGATAGAAGCTATGTCAGAAACTATCTCATGATGTCTTCAATCACGTAAGGCCATATCGACATTTAATTGCCAGTTTGGTGCCGTTAGTAATGGAAAGACTAACGGTATTATAAATTTTGAAGTTTAGGTTCTTAATCATTACATTTTGAAATTTATGGACTAATTTATGAATTTAAGATAAAGTTCAGGAACTTGACAAGTAATTTACTCAACCTTTCCTACTTATGTCTTAACCCCAAAGCAAAAGAAAAAAATATAAAATTAAAATTTTTAAATACTTAATGACAGAAAATCTCAATGCAATTTTCAGTAACCTCTACAAATGTAATAATATTAGGAAAAAAAAATAGGTATAACTATGGTTATGTGATCAATAACTATATTATATGACATACTTAAATAAATATTATTTCTTTTTAATAATAATTAACAAGCTTTTTTCTCATATCGCAAAATGATGCAATAATAATATAGGATTTAATATACTTTCTCTATGTAATATGGTATATGATGATACTTGACCTAAGACCCATTAAACGACCCAAAAACCAATCGAACCAGACTTCACCCTTTGAACCACCATAACCAGGGGCATTCGCTCAAAATTACTTATAGCTCCTCGGTCATCTCTTTTCTCAATATCCCCCGTCCCTTGGTCACTCTACTCTTTGGTAAGGTAGCCTTAGATCTGTGAGCTAAACAATCGAAGAAGTAAGTACAACTCAGGGTAATTTGGAAAGGAAACGAATTTTCAAACAAATTCAAACTTTCCTTACGAGAATAAGAATTTTCATTATTCTCTACGTAATCCTCAAAATATAAAGACTTACCCTAATAGGCATACTAACTAAAGAAAGAAGTCCCCATGTTTACGAATCTTCCTCAAACACCAAAAGCAGTATATCTTTATTAAATTTCAAACAATAACCCCCATGATTTTAGAGATTCTTCTTAATCTCTCTCAAAGGAAATTAGGGTTAGGAACCTCCCGAAACCCTAAGGCTCCTTCAATGAAGGGCAAATATATAAGCAGAAGGTCAACCACAGTGCAGGTAAGTTCTCTAGAACTCAACACAAAGAAACACACTGTTACCCCGAATCAGAGACTCTTCTTTGTCTATTTACTATATTCAAAATCCGTTGTTTCTGACTTAAGTGTCGAAATCTCCTTCACTGGAACACCCTCCGGTTTTTTTTTTGCATGATACAAGTTTCGAAACATCCTCGACTCCAGAACTCTCGCGTAGATTGACAGGGTAGGTATCTATGGAGAAAACACACCTCCATTAGATTGGTATCGTCCGTGAAAAACAGACTAAGAAGAAACTTGCTTCCCATTCAAGCTTCCAATGACACAAACATCATGTCGCAGAAAAGGAGGAGGCCACTCATCGGCTTCGACGATAATGACCTAATTGGAGTTTAGCTAGTTCATGATGGCCGTCTTATCATAACGACGGAAATAGTTACATATACGGTCAAAAGGGTCTTGATTGACCAAAGCTTAGGCTATGATGTCCTTTACTGGGATGCCTTTCGACAGATGAGCTTCACCTCTATGGATTTGCGACCCCAAATGGGTCCAGTAAGGGGAACCTTGGGAGAATTATTGTACCCAAAAGATACCATAACACTCCATGTGACTCTAGGAGCTCCTTCAAATCATACCTCTGTTACAGTTGTGTTTAATGTAATCAAGTTATTTTCTTCCTACAACATTATTCTTGGCCAACCCAGCCTAAATAGTCTAGAGGCTTTATCCAATACCAAACACATGAAGGTTAAATTTCGAACGACACAAGGTGTTGTAGCTATTAATTGTGACCTCGCGTCTCAACTACCCCCACTCGAGAAAAACTGGGAGTACCTCTCGATAAAAATAGTTGAATTTAGGGACGACCCTGCATTGACAAATAGATCTCAACCCGCCAAAAGAGTGGATGAGGTTTCACTCAATAGAGACCTTGTGCAGATTGTTAAAATTAAGGCCAAACTGTCGCCATCCATGTGCGAAGCCATTATCGCATGTCTCTGTTGTCACTCAAAAGTTTTTGCGTGGTCACCCGAAAATATGTTATGGATCCACCCCGCTATAATCATTCACAGGTTAACCATTGACTCGAACCGAAAACCTATGAAGCAGAAGAAGAGGGCATTTGCTTTAGAATGACAACTTGCAATCCAGGAGGAAGTACAAAAGCTCTTGGCAGTAGCCTTTATTAGGGAAGTAAAATACCCAGAGTGGTTGGCAAACATGGTTATGGTAAAGAAAGCCATAAACAAGTGGAGGATGTGTGTTAATTTTACTGACCTTAACAAAACTGCCCCAAGGACAGTTATCTACTTCATAATATTGATAAGCTTTTGGACAATTCTTTGGGTCATCAGCTCATCAGTTTTATGAACACTTACTCCCCCTATAATCAGATCCAGATGGCCCCTGAAGATGAGAAAAAGACAATTTTCATTATGGATTTGGCACTTATTGTTATAAGGTCATGCCTTTTGGCCTAAAAAATGAGGGAGCCACCTTTCAGAGATTAGTCAACAAGGTCTTTAGCGAGCAGATCAGCAGAAACGTTGAAGTTTATGTGGACGACACGCTCGTTAAAAGCGCCAACTTAGAAAGTCACATAGCAGATCTAGAAGAAACTTTCACAACCCTGGAGCACTATAATATGAGGTTTAACCCGACAAAGTGTAATTTTGGAAGTACCTTAGGTAAGTACCTTAGGCAAACACGAAAAAAATTCAAGGCATCATAGATATGGCACCTCCCAGAACGTTAAACGAGAGGCAGAGCCTTACAAGATGGATCACTGCCTTAAGTTGATTCGTATCCAAAGTTAGAGAAAAGTATAAACCCTTCTTTGATACCTTAAAGAAATCCCAAAAATTCAAATGGACTGCTAAGTACCATGCAGCTTTTGACAAGGTTAAACAATATCTGGTGTCATCGTCGCCACTTTCCCGACCAATCCCTGGTAAGAAATTGTATCTCTACCTCTTTATCTCTATCCATGCCCTGTGTGTTGTATTAGTTTGACATAATGCCAACGCTCAAAAGCCTGTATATTATGCCAGTCGCGTCCTCCATGAAGCGGAGATAAATTACAAACACATAGAAAAAATGATCTTCGCCCTTGTCATAGTTGCTCGGCGCCTCCGTTCGTACTTTTAAGCACATAGAATTGTGGTCTTAACCAACTAGTCATTGAAACAAATATTACGGAAGGCGAATACGTTGGGCCGATTAATTAAGCGGAGTATTGAATTGGGAGAATTCGACAACGTCTACCAACCTAGACCTGCCATCAAAGGCCAAGCCCTTACTAGCTTTATCTTGGAGTGTATGCTTCCGAGCGACAACCAACAAGCACCCCATGGTCTCCAAGATGGATTTACACTACCACCTCGGACACTGCACGTGGATGGATCCTCAAATTCGTTGGGGAGTGGGGCAAGACTCATTCTTCTGGATCCAAACGACTTCAAAGTCGAATACGCGCTTCATTTTGAATTTAAAGCTACTAACAACCAGTCCGAATACAAAGCACTTTTGGCTAGACTGTGAAAAGCGGCTTTACTGGGGGCTCGAGAGATAAAGGGGTTCACAGATAGGTAGCTTGTGGTGAAACAAGTTGGAGGTACCAACGAGGTGAGGGAACCAGTTATGGAGAAGTATTTAACTAAATTGCAAAAAGTAATGCAAGAATTCTAGAAGATCGACATATAGCAAATCCCCATATCAGAAAACTCCAGAGCCGATACACTGTTCAAATTAGCTAATTTTGATTTGGTAGCAAATAGCTGCCAGCATCAATGAGTCCGAGCAAATCCTGTTGACATGCCAATCACTGAGTTGGAAGGACCCCATATAGACCTACCTAAACGATGGACAACTGCTCGAATCACCTAATGAGGCAGCCAAGATCAAACGAAGAGCCGTGTACTATGCCATCATCAACGGTACTCTTTATAAAAATCATTCACTCATCCAAACCTTAAATGCATGACTCTTGAAAAAAAAGACTACGTTCTCAGAGAATACCGAGAGGATATGTGGAAACCACTTAGGAGCACAGAGCTTGGCAAATAAGGCCCTGAGACAGGGTTACTTCTAGCCCCCAATAAAAGCTGATGCAAACAACTTTATCGAGAAATATAGCAAGTGTCAATGCTTCTTTTCAATTCCCTGCCAACCTTTTACCGAATTATACCCTATCAACAGCCCCTGGCCTTTTGCACAATGGGGGATAGATATAATCGGTCAGTTCCCTTGTGCCACGGGACAATGAAAATTTCTCATTGTTGCAATTAACTACTTTATTAAATGGGTAGAAGCCAAGCCGGTGGCCCATATCATAACTAAAAATATCCAGAAGTTTATTTGGTCATCGATGATTACAAGGTTTAGACTATCCCGATCCTTGATCATCGATAATGGAAGATAGTTCGATAATAAAGAGTTCAAGGAATTCTGTGAAAAACTAGAAATCCAGCATCGGTTAATGTCAGTTACTTATCCTCACTCGAATAGTCTCGCCGAAGTAATAAATCGAACTATCCTACAAGGACTTAAGACGACACTTGACGAAGCAAAAGGACATTGGGTGGACGAGTTTTGGGGGATCATATGGGCCTACCGCACAACACCCAGAAGAGTCACTAGAGAGACACTATTCAACCTGACCTACGAGTCGGAGGTAGTTTTACCAATCGAAATAGGAATTCACTCCCTACAAATGGAATAATACCAGGCAAAACCAAACGAGTATACCCTACCCGAAAAACTGGACTTCTTACCAGAAGTCAGGGTTACCACCTCTGCTTGGATGGCTGCCTACTAATAGCAAATGACCCGATATTATAATAAGAGAGTCAAAACAAGAATATTCAGACACAAAGACTTAGTACTTCGAAGATAAAAGTAACCAGACAACCACTGCCTAGGGACAAACTTGCACCAAACTAGGAAGGCCCGTATATGGTACGTTCAACACTTCGACCCGAAACCTATCGACTCAACCAACTAAACAGCACAAATGTACCATGCACTTCAAATTCTACAAACTTACATATTTATCACCAATGAGCTTTATCATGCTCTCATCACAAATACCAATTATTTTATGAGTCGTCAATGGCAAAGATTACATTTCGGCACAATCGACTATACGCTCTATAGCTAAACAACTTGTTACCAAAATAGGATACCCATTGATTACAAAGCGCAATACCTCCGAGTACCCTTGGTGCAAAGCTCGGTATGCTAAGTTCTCCCAAAGCGCAACACCTCCGAGTACTCTGGATGCAACACCTGGTACGCTAAGTTCTCCTAGGGCGCAACGCCTCCAAGTACCCTCATTGTAGCACTCAGTACGTTAAGTTCTCTCAAGGCACCACATCTCTGAAGACCCTCGGCGTAACGCTCGGTACACTTAGTTCTCCCAAGGTGCAATGCCTCTGAGTACCGTTGGCGCAACACCCAGTACGTTAAGTTCTTCAAAAGCGCAACGCCTTCGAGTACTCTCGGTACTATACCTGGTACACTTAACTATCCTAAGATATAATGTCTCCAAGTACGTTTGACATTATACACGAGCGCTTATCCCTCAACATCATTGGCGACACATCTAATATGAGCGCTTTAAAAGCCTAATGGCCGATGATGAGATTCTTTACCATGATTTCTAGATAACATGGAGACATGAAAAGACATAGGCATCAAATGCCTCGACATGAACAGATTGAAACACCATAAGATACACAAAAAAGAAAACTCTTTTTATTCGTTTTTCAATAATATCTTTACATGAGAACTACTAAAAAAATTCCCTTTCTATATATTTATATCAGAACATACGTCAACTTCCAGTGACCCAAATTTGCATATAGACGATGGTTAGGGAGACCAAGAGAAGAAATAAGCTCTCTTCCCAACCTCAAATTCTCTCATCCTCTCAGAAGACGCATATCTCGAATGTAGCTCCCTCATTCCCTTCGTTCCTAGGGGCAGCAACAATGAACATGTCCAATCATCTCCGTCTGGCCTCACAAAATAAGGGTTCCCCGACCCTCCAATTTGGAATACAAAAAGAAGACAACAACCCCATTAAATGCGAGGTATCTCTAAGGATGTTGAAAACAGGCCATTACAGGGTGAGGTCACCCAACACGATAATAGGACCTCGTATCGATAATCCCCATCGTTGATAAAATGTCGTATCAATAGCATTCGAAAAGCACAAAAAACCCACCATACGAAGCCTCTCAATAGAAACATGAAAACTACTACAAATTTCGACCATCAAACATTATGTCTGTACATCTGAACGACCCTATTTTTTGCATTCTATTTTGTCATTCGACGAGCGACACCCAAATTATACCATACCTTATGTAATCTTATAACAAGTTCCTACTATTTATAACCAAAGCCTTAATGATGACCTAGTAAACGAAGCAACCACGTCCATGTTAAATATCAAAACGGCCACCCCCCGCGGAAAAGGCATGACTTTTTGTCTTCCGCATTTCATAATAACTCCCCATGTTTGATATCTCAAGAGTCAACTGACCATTCCTTTTTCCCATTAACTTCACTTCCCATTCTCAAGAACAAGTTACACTTTCTTATACTCCTAATATCACCTTCTTAAAGGTAACCTCAGGAGTCAAGGGCAAATGATAATACTTGACCTAAGACCCATTAAACTACTCAAAAACCAATCGAACCAGATTTTACCCTTTGGGCCTCCATAACCAGGGGCATTTGCTCAAGATTATTTATAACTCCTCGGTTATCTCTTTCCTTGGTACCCCCGGTCCCTCGGCCACTCTACTCTTTGGTAAGATAGCCTTAGATCTATAAGCTAAACAATCGAAGAGGTAAGTACGGCTCAGGGTAATTTGCAAAGGAAACGAATATTCAAACAAATTCAAACTTTTCTTTTGAGGATAAGAATTTTCGTTGTTCTCTAAGTAATCTCTAAAATACAAAGACTTAATCTAATAGGCATATTGATTAAAGAATAAAGTCCCCATATTTATGGATCTTCCTCAAACACTAAAAGCGGTACATCTCCAAGAAATTTTAAATAATGACCCCCGTGATTTCGAGGATTCTTCTCAATCTCTCTCAAAGAAAATTAGGGTTAGGAAGCTTCCAAAACCCAAAACTCCTTCTACGAAGGGCAGATATATAAGTATAAGGTCAACCGCAATGTAAGTAAGTTCTCTAGAACTCGACACAAAGAAACACACACTACTACCTTGAAGTAAGGACTCTTTTTTGTCTGTTTACCATATTCAAAACCTACTTTTTCTGATTTGAGTGTCGGATTCTCCTTCGCTGGAACACCCTTTGGCAGCTTTTTGCAGGATACAAGTTTTGAAATATTCTCGACTCCAGAACTCCTACGTAGACAGACAGAGCAGGTATCTGTAGAGAAAACTCACCTCCATTAATATATATGAGCACAATGAATAACTAACAATACAAAAAATAAGACACATCCCATCAAAATCACCAAATTTAAATTTTCATTATGTAAAATTCACAGACATGGACGATTCAATTTTTCGTGAGGATACAAGAAAATAAATTAGATAAATATATAAAAAGTATAAACACAGAAATACCAAAAATACACAAAAAAGGATAAACACACTGCAAAATTATAAATAATATACTTCTTCCAAATATACCATCGTTTCTACGAATGTTTTTATAATACTAGTGGAAAAAAATGCATGCCATAAAGATGTTTTTTTTTTTGTTTTTACTCTCGGTATTTGAAATCATATTTTGACTAATTTGATTCAAACATATACGGGGTGCTATTTAGAGGACGGCTTTTCCAGTATAGTTTTTTCTATTTTTAAATTTCAAATCTGAGATTTGATTAAAATATTTAATATTTATCCCATTAGATTGACTATCTATTAGGATTCGAGCCGGACCAAACTCGGCCCGTTTTGAAGGGTCGAGCTTTGCTCATTTCGGGTTCAGGTCGAGCTCGGATTTGTTTTTTAGACTCGTTTTAATTATGAGCCGAGTTTGGATATCGGTGATCTCACCTCATTATAGGGTCGGTTGTTTAATTTTTTTAGTGAGATACAAAATCAAATATTATGGTATTTGAATGATAATTTTGATAACTTTAATATATTATTCTTGATATAATTTTTTAATTTTTCATAACATTGTTATCGTTAATTTTTAGAATAGTGTGTAACTCTCAATTTGAGATGGTGACATCTGTTTAATAGTTTATTTTGGATAATTTATATATTTTTATTTTAAGTTTTTTTATCCTATAAAATATGTTAAAAATAAAAAATGAAATTATGTAAAAAAGAAAAGTTGTTTCAGGCCAAGTCTGGTCTGAAATAGGTTCGAAACCCTTTTAATTTTTTAGACCAAGATCGAGTCTCTATTTGTCAAGTTTTCTTGAACCAAACTCGGACTTGGGCTCATAAAAATTTAATCAGGCCGACTTCAAATTTCACAAAACCCGGCTCAAAAAACCTAATTGTCATCCCTACAATCTGTTGGTATGCCACAAAGATACTACATAGAGGTGAATAAACTCAAACATGGCCTTAAAGAGGAGCCCAAGCCCAAGTGACTTAAACTCCTCTTTTTTTTTTTTTTTTTTTGCTTAAACTTCTCTTCATGGCAACCTCACCTTCTCCATTACGGGAAATGAATCTCGTGAAATGAATTTCACTTCCATTTCCCATCAAAAACACCAACCTAACTAACAAAGGTTTTCCGTTTGTTATGGTCTTTATCTTTGATAGCATAATTAACTCGATCAAAGAAATCATTAAAGATTAATTATAGAAATCTATACTTTGTCAATTGGTCTCGATCCTCGAAAATATTATTCTTGTCCAAATTATGCAAGAGATTGTTCTTCTCAAAGCCAACTTATATATTGTTCTTATTGTCCACGTTGGAATAACGCACATCATTTGATTTCTCTTCCAAACGATAAAATTTCTCTTACTTTCATTTTTTTTTTTTTTTACCACGTTTGATTATATTTTTTTATAAAAAAAAAATAAAAACACATCATTTATAGACTATGCGACAACCCTAAATATTATGCAAGAAATTGTAGTCAAATGAAGTATAAATAATGTAACAAGCAAGGTTATCATATTGACAATTGTCATTATGCTCCACACCCCAACAACACGTCACCATTGCTGACACAATTTAAGGGTTATTTTTCAAAATGGGGTGTTTTTTAACCAAAATTCTTCAAATAGTGTGATTTTTTTTAAAATTCCCAAACTAGTGAAATTGCGATTGGCAACCGTGCTTTCAGTTTTTTTTTTTTTTTTTTTTTTTTAAACGTCTGTTAAAAAAAAAATAAATTAAAGTTAATTGCGCTTTAAAGCGATTCACTAGCTTACAGCTAATTGTTTTTTTTTTTTTTTCTTTAAAATAAAATTAAAAATATTATTATTATTATTATTAAAACATATAAATATTAATAAAAAATTTTATTAATTAAAAATTTTTATTAACTTCATTTTTTATTTTTGAAAAAAATTAAAATTAATAAAATTTAATTATTAACAAATTAATTAAAAATAAAAATTATTAAAATATTAATAAAAATTTATTGATTATATTTTTTAAATAAAAAAATTAATGATAATTTTTATTAATTATTTCTTTTTTAATTAAAATTTTTTATTTTTAATTAATATTTTAATAATTTTTTATTTTTAATTAATTTGTTAATAATTAAATTTTATTAATTTTAATTTTTTTCAAAAATAAAAAATGAAGTTAATAAAAATTTTTAATTAATAAAATTTTTTATTAATATTTATATGTTTTAATAATAATAATAATAATAATATTTTTATTTTTATTTTAAAGTAAAAAAAAAAAAAAAAAAGAACAAACATGCGCTTTCAGAAAGCGCGGTTGCCAATCGCGATTTCACTAGTTTGAGAATTTTAAAAAAAATCACACTATTTGAAAAATTTTGGTTAAAAAACACCCCATTTTTGGAAATAACCCCACAATTTAATATATGTCAGCTTTACTCTTACCCACGTAGTCTCTAATATCAAACAAGTTTTATCGTCAAATGTTTCTCCCTTTAGTTTGCATGTTGTTACCATATTAACTTTAAACTCAACTATACTCTCATCAAAGACAACAAGAACTCATGCGTCTGCTATTAACCCTATAGATTCTACCCCGTTCGATAATGATGATTTTACGCATCTATCTTGGGATACTTCTTAGTATGACATAACTGCACTCGAAAGCCTATACACAACAGTTGCCTCCTTTTCCCCCTCGTCCTCCTTCCAAATATCAATGTTATCATTGTTTCTCAACCATTGCTTCTCCTTATGAACATCATATCTACCGTGAAGCCAGCACTAACCCTCCTTGATGGCAAATGAATCACACAACTTGGAAAATACACATAGCTAAGATCCTATTGATATTTTTCGTGGGAATATTTCTTTGTTACTGACATAATTCTTTTTAGGAATAAGAGGAAAGAGAGGAAACATATAGACACAGAGGCAAAGCATCCTCTAAATAGGGAGGCAGGGAGGGAGGGGGGGGAGAGAGAGAGAGAGAGAGAGGTGTCACACTATCATATGCTAACCTATTTTTTTAAAACCTAAAATAATTACAGAAAGACATCCGGCCAATAGGTCCAATGAAAATAGTTTAAAAAAAAAAAAAAAACAAAAAACAAACACGATAACATAGCATGTCCAACAAGAAGCTGATAACAAAAATTACAGTACACCACAAGGCTAAGTACAATGTCAATTTTCCACTCCCCTGAGACTCGATTTACCGCTGCTCGCTTCACTGCTCTCTCCCTCCGGATTCTCCTTCTCTCTTGCTTCATTCCCAGGTTGAGTTGGTGATTTCTGAACCATGGTGTCAGGTTTGTCGGGCAATTGCTGTCCAGGCTCGGAAGCAGCTTCCACTTCTTCATACTTGGAAATGACACGCTGAAGCTCATCATGGAGATTTAGAGCCTCAAAAAGTATGCCTTCATCATCATTAGTTGCCTGTATAATCCTCTCTAATACGGGCTGAGACTGCTTGCATTTTTCCAGCATGCTCAGAGTCAGATCATCCTGCAGTCACAGGAACACAATTAATATCAGTTTTACACGACGATATCCAAGTTCAGTAGCTACCATCATGAGACATCCCGATTTTTCTGAATGTCATGGATTCATGAAACACTAGAAAACGATGCACAAAGCACACTTAGCCAAGATCAGAAAGCAATGTGGTATCACTCTTGAATGCATTAGTACCTTGATATGCTTTGGTTCCATCTCCGAATTCAGTATGCTTGAAAGCAGTTCCGCACTATTTCGAGTGATTTCAAGGAACTCTTTCTTCTCTTCCTGTGAGAGGCTGCCATAGTTAAAAGGGTAAGTTGTATGGTCAGCACCATGCAAATCCATGTCAGGAATCGGGTATTCCTCAGGTGGAGACATCTGCTGTCGGTATGATTCGAGGGAGTATCCAGCAGGGAGTGTGTTTCTGTTCTTCAAGTTCTGTCAGCAGTAAGAATATGGTAAGAAATAAGAATGGCACAAAAGTGAAAACAATTCAAAATAATGAGAAAAAAACCCAGAAAAATGAGCAGAGGGTTGCTGCAATGGCCATGAATTTTAGAATTGCTCGTTAAGCATACCAACTCTATCTACACAACCATGGAGGTCACAGCATTGGTAATAATAAACCAATATTTTCTAGACAATTGTCATTTCAAAAACCATGCCATAATCACACATAATTATTATGCAACATGAGGAATAGAGAACAACTTTTTAACATTCACATAAATTCTCAGAAAAGAGAAATGAAACCAGCAAGCGGCTTCTAAAAGTTAGATGGAATTTAGGTACCTTCGAAAGAAAGGAAAAAAAAAAAGGCACTGCAGGTATGCTGACAGACAGACAGAGAGACACTCAGAGGGTGAAAAAAGGGTAAAATGGGTGGGTACTGCATAGTCACCAACAACCAACAAATGGAGCCTGAGGCGAACTAGTCTATAAGTCCCACGCACACCAGGCACCTTAGATTTAATTTATTTGTTTCAGACTAAATGACCCTTCTCATTGTAAACTTAAGATGAAGGCCAAATTATCCACAATTGTGGATGGGATGCCTAGAGACAATCTTCTCCCTTCTTGGATTACAGATCTCCAAAGTAGCCTCTAATGATTAACTTGGAGGGAAGGTCTTTTGCAGACAATATCAAGATAAAGCTTATGTTTGGTGTTGGAGAGAAAACTCAACCGTAAATAATTGAGGATAATGTAGCACACGAGACCAAAGCAATTCAAGTTCAGTAAATATGAAAATTATCAAAGAACACTAATTATACTGGAATAAGAATCTCACAATACGGCTAATCAGTTATGTATACAAGCATATCAAGAAAATAAAGTGAAACATAACAATCTCAAATACATATGTAGCATGATGTTATTGGTCACCACTAGATTTGCCATTTCTCCCCTACTTTGTACAATTCGATCAGTATTGTCCAACTCAATCAAAGTAACCTACAGGAGAAACTAGAGCTACTTTTCCCATGGATAAGCCCCAAGATAAAAAATAAAAACACAATACAACTATTCAATCAAGTGCAACAAACGCCAATCAACGCAAGAGTTAGGATGATTGCAGTAGTTTAGTGATCACCAATAGAACTTGAGCCAACGAACATGTAAATTCACTACAATTGCGGGGGAAAATTAAATTTGGAGGCCAGGAAACTATGAATTTGAGAGAGAGAGAGTGAGAGAGAGAGAGAGAGAGAGAGAGGGAGAGAGAGTATACCATATAAGTCTGACGGAACACAGGGAGATAATCAAGATCTTGAGATTCACCCCAAGCCCTAATCAACTGCAAAGACCTCTCTTTAATCCCACTATCAGTCACCTGATTCTCAATTAACCTCACCATCTCTTCCAACACCTTCTCCGACGCAATCTCGGAGAACACCTTCTCGCAATTCATCGCAATTATCTCCAATAACTCCAGACTTAATCTTTGAATCACCGCCGCACTTCTACTATTACTGACCCCAAGCTTCCTCTTTATCGCCTTCACAATCTCCGATCCACTGTATTCGTCGCTGTTAATCATAGCGCAAATTCTCAAATTCAGCCCCCAATTGGGCTCCGAAAGAGTCTCTAAAGTCGCTTCATCGACGATCTTTGATTCAGGCGTCGGAGATTGTAGCATCTCCTTGACTCTTTTGCTCATTTGGGCTCCTCCGGTCTTGAGTCTCTCACCAATAGAAGCTAATCTGAGTTTCTCCATTTTCGTAACTTTTGTATTTGGTTCGGGCTCCTCAGCCTTTTATAAAACCCTAGTTGGTTTGATCGGAATGGGTGTGAAATGAATGATTGACCCAGTGTTATTGTCTGAGGTTGAAGATTGTGTGCGTTTGAACGGAGAGGTGTGAAGCCGGCGAAAGCGAAAGCGAGAGAGAGAGAGAGGAAGAGAGAGAGACGAATGCGGAGTGAATCTGAGTTTACACGTGGAGACAGAATTGGTTTTACGCCCTTTTTCCGGTGTGGGCTTATGTGGGTCCCACTTGGGCTCTGCCAAACAAAAAAAAAAAGGAGCCCCCCTTCTCGCAGGTCCACGACGACGATTTGTGTTTTTTGCTGACGAGGTGATTTTAGACTTTTCGAGACTAGCCTTAGATCAGCCTTATCGGGTCATCCAAGACTGAGTTGGGTATTTGAGCAGGGACTGTGTTGTATGTGGGAGTGTCCAGGGGAAGTGCTATAGATGACATGGGCCGAGTGGCCCAATTAGCCCGAGGAGCCGTTTAGGACTGGCTGGATTGGATTGGATTGGCTTGGCCCAGAATTACGTGACCGATTCTCAAATGGCCCAAGGCAAAGCCGCATCTTATTTTGGTTGGAAGCCCAAATGGTGGGTAACGTTGAGGCTATACCAAAATTTGTAAATCCCCACCGCCACCTTATCAATCGGTTGACAAGACTAACGAATCCTTCGGATCAATTTTTCACGTTCGAGTTTTGAAAAAATTTTATAGTTAGATTAAATTAAATTAATTAAAATTAAATTATAAAATATCAATCAGTTAAATATAAAAAAAATTTACAAATTCTTCAATTATTTATAAAGAGTCGATATTCTTTATTTGTTAAGAATTCATTTTAATTTATTTATTCTATTAAATAATTTAAAAATAAATAAGATTTGATTTGGTATTTAGTTCAAAATCTTAAAATTTATTATATTTTAAACTAAATAAATTGTTAGATGAAATTTTCAAATTTTTTAATAAATGAGAAATGACTCAAGCCATTGAAAAGAATATTAACTTTAGATACATTTTAATTCACATTCACATTATGATGCATTATATTAGCGACCAAGGTGAAACCAAAAACATACCATGATATGCTGCTGCCGTTATTGATTGTGACTGTGAGGTCAAGTAAAAGCAAAAAAAAATTATTTTTATTTGTGAACACTAGAACTGTTATGAGACTCGGGTAGTATCACGGGTACCCATGATACTACTCAGTCAAAACTCAAATTAAACTCGAACTCGAGTAGTTTGATATTGAACTCGAGCCCAATTATTTATCTCGAGCTCAAAAATTCGATGAATCTAATAAATTTTATTTGTTAAAATAAATTTTATTTTTTAAAATAATTATATTTTTAAAATAAATTTTCAAATAAGTGACGCTATCCTATAATAATTCGAGTTTGAAAAATGCAAGCTTGATGAGCTTGAACTCACGTAAACAATACTCAAGATGAGCTCAGATATCGACACTACATGAGTTGACTCGAGTATCATAATACCCCAAGTAAACACTACAAATTCCAATATGATATATTAGGTAAATGTAGAGAAATTGATTAGAGAAATTGGTCATAACTTTATTAAATATTTTTAATTTGTCTCACGAATGTAGAATTTCATTCTCTTGGGTAAAAATTAATTATAAACTTAAAAATATAAAAAATTCTTATTTTGAAATAATTTTGAAATAATTTTTAATTAAAAAATTTATCAATGTTGTTTAAATCATAAAGAGTAATTAAATATTTTTATTAAAAATAAAATTAACATGACGCTGATGTGATCCTAGCGTTTTTAATAAAAATAATTTAAAATTAATTTTAAAATAAAAATTATTTATATTTATAAATTCAGAATTAGAATCTAATCTTCAAAACTGTGGGATCACCACATGGTTCAGGTACATACTTCTCCTCCCATGTCGAGGTCACGTGATGATGACGTGGATGACTAGGGAGCCAGGAAACAAAACCACCCCTAAACCTAAGAAAAATACATTAACCGGAAGGAAATCCAAAATACAAAACGAACAGAGATGAATTCAAGGGTTTAAAGGAAGGGGAATGCATCAGGAGACGGACGTTACAGCGAAAGACCCAACTTGCGATGGTTTTCTTGTCGACTTGGTTCCGATACATAGCACACAAAGTCGAGTACTCTGCCTCTCTCAGTTACAAGGTCTCTCTCTCTCTCTCTCTTCATATCCCCAACCGGGTTCTTTTAATTTTTCGATTTTCGTCACAGGGTTGTTTCTTTATGAATTGTGCACTTCGGTAGGGTAATTATTGTGTTGGTGTTGGATTAGTGTACAATTTCTTGGATCGTTCTTAAACTTTGCATCTTGAGGTTTTTTTGATCTGTTATTAAAACATTTTCTTTCTTGGGGGTCGTGAATTTTGATTCTATTTGGTTACTTCCATCTGTGTTTTCATTTCTCTGATAGTCTCGTCTTATGTTGTTGTTGTCGTTGTGAATTTTCTGAATTGCTATTAGGGTTAATCTTCCAAAGCAATGCCGTTGCAATTTCTTATGAAAATGGGGGCGTGTCTGAACTGAATAATCATGCCTATGGTTGGAAAATTTTATTTAGCTGATTCCAAGAGGATAACTCACCGACTTGATACCACCTGCTTAGAGAGGATTGCCGTGTGTGCTAAAAGGCATTTTCTATTCTATGAGGCAATTCGGTCAAAATCATACAAGGACTATGTACATCATCCCTCTTTTGGCCAATTTGGTCTAGGGTGAGCAAACATCGGCTTGGTACAATACCAAACCGATTTTGAGTCGGTAGGGGCTTCCAGAGCAACCCCCATACCAAATCATACTAAACTGATTTGCCAGAATTGTACCATACCGACTTAATTAGTCGGTGTACCTGCCATTACCAAATTGAGGAAAATTGAGAGAGTAGAGACAGTGAGAGACGATGAAGAAGAGAGGTAGATACGAATATACATTACACAAAAGAAGAATAAAATACAGAGAGAGGGCGAGGGAGGAGTGAAAAGATTGAATTTCTCTCTCTCAAGAAATTAATAAATCAAGAAACAGTTCAAAAAAAAGAAAGGAGATGGATCACAAATTCAGAAGAAAAAATCACAGCAGCATTACGAAGCTCAGTGCCAAGCTGCTGAATAACGAGCAGAAACCTTGTGAAGCATAATGTAGCAGAAAATCTAGGGAGGCTTAGGAGGGATCTACTTTCCAGCATGCCTGACCAGCATCTTCAACTTCAACAATGGATTGAAATATCATTCAACTTCAACTCAATTTCAATTTCATCCTGCTCTCCCAAATTCAAACTTTCTCTCGAGTCTCTTTCTCCAACTAATAAACCTTCCTCCGGTGGCATCTAAACTCGTCACTTATGCCCTAATCTTTTTTCCCAGTGATGAAAACAAGTGATAAGAATAGTTGAAGGAGAGTAGGGCTGAATCCACTGAAGAACTCAACGAGGAAATTGTCAATCACAAAGGTGTCGTCTTCTGAAATCTGCTCTCAAACTCTCCATTCTTCTAATCACCACCTAATTCTTTCCCCAGTTCCCCCAAATTTCAAATTTCAAATTTTAGATCCAAAGAGAGGCGATTTATATATGTAAAGAGAGAGAGAGAGAAGAATGAAACAAAACCCTAAAAAGGAGTGAGGGCTTTCATTGCTATCATCCTGAGAGAGAGAGAAGGGGGGCTGGCTGTTAGTTTGAGAGAGTCGGGGAGAGAGACCACGGACCAAATGGGAATTTTTTTTTTCCTCTTTTCTTTTGCTAACCTTTTATACCCCTCAAATTGATTGGTTCGGTAACCGTATCAAACTGAGGGTTTTTGGACCATCAAAACTAAGAAAAATTCGGCTGGTTACCATACCAAAATTTGACAATGGTTCTATCATAGTATACTTACCATACCAATACCAATTGGTATGTTGCAGTTGGCTTGATTTGATTTAGGTATTTTACATACTCTTAATTGGTCATATTTATTTGTGATTGTTGATTCCTTTTTTTTTTTTTTGGTCAAAAAGGCAAAAATTGAAATGTATGAAATGACAGATTAGAAAAATGATATTAAGGAAAACTAGGAAACGGAAAAAGCATTCTTGTAAACAGAGTCTTTTAATTTTTTTCAATCTCTAGAAAATGTTTCTCTAAATGCTCTAGCAGCTTAGGACTTCAAATAATTTAGGGAAACTATCTAACTGCATGGCATGCCAATTGGAAAGCTTTGCTCTTAAATGAAGATTCAAGCATTTATCTCAAGTGAAATGTACTGAAAACCTGTCATCTTGGTGCATTTAAAAGCTTTTGAGTTGTATGACTAAAATTTCATTGAGAGGTTATGTAGTAATCCCACCCATTCCTCCCCCCAAAAAAAAAGTTTATTGCATGGCGACCGAGAAATTGAATAATGGAAAAATAACATAGTTTCTCATCTTACAATGTGGAAAATACATCACCCACATCATTGGAGACAATTCCTTTCTCCTTACCTGCAACAAGTGAAAAAGCCATTAATCATTTTAAGCATAACTGACCAAACAAAAGCTTTTATTCTGTGGGGAATCTTAACCTTCCAAATGATACCAACGAAGTAAAAAGGATCTCCAAGAGTTATGTCAAATTCTTTCCTGAATGGAAAGAGGAATTTTGCCAGCAGTTTACCTATTGTTTGTTTGTCATATATCCCTGTTGACTTCTATCAAAAGAAAAAAAGAAAAAAATTTCCTTGTTGACTGATTTATACTTGGGTCTTATTGCGTCCGTTTGGGCAGTCTTTGCTTGAGCTGAATAGCCGTAGTTCCGAAAGCCAAGGTGATGATGAAACCTACCAGTGCCATTTATTTTATTGATATGGGACTTGGGAAGGTAATCAAGTAGTTGTTTCAACCTTTCATGTCATAACTATGGAGGGAATCGGGTTTCTCTTACTTTAGTGATATGACCATTCTCCTAGTTTAATGGGCTTAGTTAATTTGTTATCATCATTGGAAGACATGATTCGGAAATGAGAAAAGAACTTCTACCATGTCATGAAGAGCTCCCACATTGTGGGCTCTGGAGAAGGGAATACCTAAGTAGCCTTCCCTTGCTTTTTTTTTTTTTTTTGCAAGGAGGCTAATTCGAACTCTGGATATCCACGACACAATGGAGAGACTCCACCATTGCGCCAACCCCGCCCTTCATTGATAAGACTATGAGGAAGGAAAAAAATTAGTGAAACTGAAGAAAAAGTTCAAATTGAACGCAGAAAGAGCTGAAGACACTACATTTTCTTTGAAATAAAAAGGTGTGAAAGGTTATTTTTTCATGGCCATCCCACAAGAAGATTGCGAGAGTTGGTTTATTGGCTATGGTAATTTTGGGGTACTAGGCCTAAGGGCTTTAAGGGGATTCATCTCTAAACGGCCAAGTATTCATATCTACCATTGATCTCTTTGATTTGGATTTTGAGGAGGATAAGATTACACCTTTGTTCACAAGAGCATGAAGAGCAGAACCAAAGTGAGAAATTTGGATGGGCTTTTTTGAGGGGATTTATTAGGCGGGTTTGTTTTGCTTTAGGCTTTGTCTGGTTTCGAGTTCACATTTTTGGAACCTAAAGCTTAATTTAACTCTTGGTTGGGGTTCAAAAAAAGAAAAATAAACAATCAATTAAGCAAGAAGAATGGAGTGAAAATGAAGGGGCTGAATATTCTTATTCAGCCGATCACTCCTGGCACACTGCTGTAAGTGAGCAATCATTGGTCATTGCCTAGAGCAGTCTCCTTTGATTAGATCTGGCCAAAGGAAGGTGGTTTTGAGCTGGATCTACATATCACTGGCTGAAGAAAAAGTCCCTTCCCCTTGTCATTAGAGAATATGGAGGGAGGAAGAAAATGAATATAACATAAGAAGCCGGGAGGGAAGAAAGAAGAGGAGGAAGAAGACTGGGGAGAGTCCTGAAATCCTGGCTTTCAGTGGGAGGCCCATTTTGTGGCGATATAAGTGGAGCACTGAGGAAGAAGCATGGTGAAAATAAGAGATGGCGAAGAGAGAGTGGAAAAAGAGAAGACCAAAAATACAGGAGGTTGAAGTTCCTATGACATTTGGGTGGATGTAAAGAAGACAAGAGGTGGTTCAAAACACCACCCTTGTGGCAGTAGCATCATCATAATAACTTGCCTTTGTCGACTCTAGCCGATACTAAACTTTTGGCCACCATGGTCAATGGGAGAAGTACAGAAAAGAAGAAAACGAAATAAGAAAATGAAGAGGGAAGGAGGAGCAGGTAATCCATGGCATAATGTTGAGGATGTGGTGGCAGCTATTGACCGCAGTTGACATGGTTGTTTTGTGGAGGTGGTATTCTGTTTATTTTCTTTATTTGTTGGGCTGTTACTTTTTTATTTTTTCCCCCCCATGTTGCTTTTATTTTTGTCTTTTTTGAATTCTTTTCTATGTGAGTATTGATCCACTGTCTTGATTATTATTTAAGTTAGTCTGAGCACAAACGAATGTGATCTGTACTATAAGATGCATTTTCAATCTCCTGGTGAGAACCTGAAAAGGCATAGGACAAGTCATTAGTTTGTTGTTTTGTTTTTTAAACTAAGATTGAGGAACATTATTGACAAAATTTAAAAGGGATCCTAAGTTTAAGGCTGGAAAATGTAATTTGGTTCTTCTACTGCTTGGAAACATTGGAACTGGTATTAATAGATACTTTAATTTCTATAATTTATTAGGATCACTTTGTTATTGTGTCATATTGTGCTGCCCAAAACGCATCATCCCTTCAAATGGAAGAGTTCCTCAAATTTGACTGAGTCAAAGGACATGCAGTTGAGTTGGTAGATTATATCATCTTCTTTATATATATGTTTGTGTGTGTGTGTGTGTGTGTGTGTGTGTATTAAGCGAAGAAAAATAAATGCTACTTTTATGTCTGGAGTTGAGAATGGAATCTAATTAAAAAGATGAAAATCTCAGTCAAGCTAGTCTTGTCTGTGTAATGTTAACTGGTGAAGGATATTCTTCTGGTGAAGCTGGTGTCTCATTCTCTTCAAGCTGTGACTGTTATATTTTCCCCCCCACAATGAGGACCTATGCATACTAGGTTTTTATTAGCAGTAATGATTGGATTTGTTCTGACTTCCTGATCAGGGTGTACTATAAGATGCTTATGTGGCCTGAACTGTTGCTAACTATTTTTTATTAGTTCTGACAGATATTATTAGATTTTATTTTTATTTCCTGATGCAGAGCTATAAAGGAGGTCGAATTAGTGATACGGAAGTAAGTGATGTCATTTGGAAGAACTTCTTCCAGGGAAAGATGACATACTTACATTGGACTAAAGGGGAGGAAATGGCTCCAACATTCGGACGACAGGGAACACTTCTTGTCCGGAAAATACCATCAGCAGATCCAACGTAATTTTTTGTGCATCATATTTGATTTTTTTTTATTGGGGGGGGGAGTGTCATGAAAGTGTTGATGAGCCAATGCATTGTTCAGATTTTTATATTGATGATGTTGTCCTGCCTGTTAATTTTTTACCTTTTGCCTTGTTATAATTCTGTTATGGTCTTAAGAGCTCAATTATTGAAAAATTAATTATTTGAAAAGTAATCTCAGAATTTCATTGTATTTTTCAGAACAATTACATACTCCATTGATGTAGAGCCTAGGCTCTCCCTTCAGCTCAAGGCTGCCCAAATACAGAAATAAAACTCCTTACCCCCTCACTCAAATCACACCCCTTTTATTTTCATTCTACCCCCTTCATTCCCTTAACAACTTTAGATTCCTTTCGGGAGGTTGGTTGAAGCACCCTTCTTGCGCTGATATACCTTCAGATTCTTGGATTCCACCTCAGCAGCCACCTCATTGTCCAGATGGCTTGCTGCAGGATTGTCCTGGTCTTTCAATCCCTCCTCAGCAGTGCCTTGTTCATCCCTGGGCTTCATGTATTCCTTAGCATTGTCAGCCACTTCTTGCACCTTCCTGGTCCTTAATTGATCTTCAGTGAGTTCCTCCCTAACAAATTCACTGCTTGAAGTTCAGCATATGAGCTCAGTGTCTTCTTTCTCAGGAGTTGGCAGTCGTTCTGGAGTTCGAAACTCGAGTTTAGAAAGGTCATAGTTGGGCTTTTGTAGCTAAAGAACTAAATAAGTATTTATGTTGCACGCTTATTCTGTGGTTCCAAATCTGAGAATCAACTTTGACCATCTTTCGAGGAGTATGCATGCTGTCTATGTTCTCGATACTAGATGATGGAGTCTTTGACTGTTTAACTGAAAGCCAATTCGTATTGTTAATGTTCCAAGTGTTTATATTTTAGATGATCTAAAGAGCGCTGAAACTTGTGGGATCTTTCATCGTAGACGGTCCTCACAAACACATTACTCCGGAAAAACTCTGTCTCTGTCTGTCACTGAAGCTGACGCTCTTAAATACCTCTTCCAGCCACTCCTAGTATCTTCCCTTACCATATATGGGTGAAATCTTAGTCTTAACATCACCACGACATCTATGTTTGGATGTCAAAATACCGGATCTATCTTTATTATAAATTAGACTTTACAAACTTTTTGAGTGCATTTTTTCATCGAGAGATTTACATTTATTTTCTTGGTGTTTGCTGCAAAATTTGTTGGATTTGAATTTTGGGATTGAAAAGCTAAACCTAGTTAGAATTTAATTGCACAACATATGCAGGTGGTACTTGATATGTATTTCGGGATGAAGAATAAAATATTCGTGGAAATCATAATTTAAGAGTTATGTGGTGAAATGTATGAGATAAGTAATAATTTACAGGGAAATAGCATATATGGAGACTAAACTGATAGAAGGAAAATGTGGCATAGCTGCAAAAATATATAGAATGTGGAACGAGAAAACATGTTTATTGCTAGAACAGTAGAAGCCATTCAAGAAACAATAGGCTTTCAGCTGGGCCTCTATATCAGCCTGACAGAGGATCCCTCTAGAGTGTAAGAGTGGAAAGCTTGGAATGAATTGCATGGATATCAGCAATTGGGTGAGGATTGAGTGGTAGTGGTTCAGTTTTCTAATTGGAAGGATGACTGGGGCTAGCATGGCCCTCAAAAGGATCAAGTTTATTATTTGTTCCTTGTTTTTGGAGATGGACCAGCTTTTATTTGTCCCCTCAGGGACATCAGATAAAATTGAGACCATCTTTTATTTGGCCCCAAGCAGGGTTAGGTGGGAGGTGGCTTTACTCCTTTTGAATGTTTCAGTACTTAGTAATATATCTTGTATGTAACAGAAGGAGGACTTTGGGCAGAGTTCCTAGTTTATTTGCTTCAAAAAACTCATCAGGTTTGAGATTTTGAGTTTTATCAAGCAAAGTGCTCTGGCATTTTTCTTTTTTTTTTGGTGGGGGGCTGACATTAAAGATGAAATAAATAAAATAAAAATAATTTACTGTTTTAATTTTCTATTGCATGGTTTCTCTCATTTGGCTGTAGGGGGTTTAAGTTGTAATGTTATGTTTGAAATCATTCAGCATCAGCATCTGCCATTAATTGCTTCCCAGCTCCCCTATAAAAAGAAGAAAAAGGATATATAATAACATCCTTAACCACAATTGCTTTGAACTGCAATTGTAAGTTTGTTGTGCATGTCAGTCCACAATAGGCCTTCTGCAGAACACTATAGGCCTTTGAAAATGGCCGCTCATCTCTAAATCTTAGTTGAAAATGCATTCGGCTTTGCCTTATAATTCCTGCTAAATCCATGATATCTCTGTTTGACCTGCATCTTCTAAAGACAGTTTCATTTCTGGGACCATTTCTTCATGGATTTCTAACTTAGTTTATCATTTTCCAGACGCGTCTTTGTTGGAGATGTTGTTGTTGTAAAGGACCCTGCTAATACAGACAATTATCTGGTTAGAAGATTAGCTGCCCTTGAGGGTTATGAAATGGTGTCCAATGATGAAAAGGATGAGCCTTTTGTACTTGATAAAGATGAATGCTGGGTGCTATCTGACAATGAAAATTTGAAGGCCAAGGTATGCCTGTTCAAGAACTGGTATTTGACTCTTTTTGGTATTCTTTTTGCTTTCTTTCATATGCAAATAGGATGGAGTGGAGATTTAAACACCTCAACCTATCATTATTTGAGAGTTTTATTCTTCCTTTATTGACTAATAAACTGAAGACTGGGGACATGTTTGTTCTGCGTTCACATCCTTTAAAATTTTCTTTTTTAACTTGACATTTCTTTGACACTCCAAGGACATGTCTCTAGTAGTTAAAGGGCACACGAAAAAGTAAATGTCCATATATCTGTGGAGTTGTCTCAAGAAATTTTAGATTTGAAAATAAAAGACTTGGTAAAAGTTGGTATAAAATTTACATAAATGAAGTCAAATGCAAGTAAGAACTAATTTAATGTTGTGTTTATGTATTATCAGGTAATATTTTATATAGGTTGTAACACTATATATAAGAATCTACATAATGCCTTGTCATGCTGTAGTAATCTTTTAATTTTGTTGTGTTGTCATGGCTGTCTTGTGTTATCTCCATTGTCTCTGCTTCTTAGTTGAAAATGATGACAGTTTTCTTCTACATTGCTCACCATTATGGAATTATTTTTGCATATCAAATGTAAGTTACAATTTTGCAGTCCCAGTTGAGAAATACTTAGATTTGTGGGTAAAACATCATATTACTCTGCAGATTGAATTAAGATCATCGCCATAATGTTCAAATTTTAGCCGTTTGCTTTACATTTTCAAAGCTGATGATATGAACTCATCAAAGAGTGGTGGTGCTGAGATTTATCATTGTTACTTTCAGCTAAGATTTATGTTCCAAACTATTTGTATTAAACTACAACTGTTATCTCTGTTTATGCCCAACTTTGCAGCTGTATCATATGGTAGCATGTTTGGTCTCACTATCTCGTGTGAATTTTCTTATGTTCTTTGTGTTTTTAGAGTGCTTAGAATGTCATGCTGCCAATTCTCTTTCAGATGTTTTGGAGGTCTTCACCTCGCTTAACCTTTTCTCTTTCCTCTAAATCTCTCAACTTTAATTTTATTTGCTTCTTTTTTGTTTGTCACTGTAAATTCTCATGAGCAACACTTCGTCTTTTTCTTTTTTTCTTTTTTTAAATATTAGTTTCTCGTAATAGTTATAGAAACCACTTTAATAATTCTCCATAGACTTTTTCAAAAAGAGTGGGTTCTAATCTATTGAATTTTGGTTGAATGGAATGGGGGTTTGAAGATGGAAACAAATACTTTTGTTATGTTCTTCCCATAGTAGTTAAAAGCGAAAAGTGTAAAAAAGCAACAGGCCCTCCTAGGGCTTAAATGCAAAGCGCAAAACGAAGCGCGAACTTTTTCATATAAAGAGCACTTAAAATATAAAATTAAAATATATATTTGAATATACAATAATAGTAAATGAAATATGTTATAATAGTAGAACATCAACATACATAAGAGTCAAAACTTTTAATGATAAAAGAAAACAATAATCGCACGTCGAAGAACAGAGATAAAAGAAAAGGGTTTCATGTGGTTCTTTGAAGGGGCAATCAAATAATCAAACTTCATCCAATACCAAAGTTTCTCTCCCCCAATTGAACCAAAAAAAAAAAAAAAATCATTTTTTAGACCAAATAACAAAAAAATGTGTTTCATGAAGTATTTGGGAAAGGTGTATAAATTAACTTAAATAACTTTAAACCAAATGTTATCCAATTGAACAAAGCCCTTGCATAATATTTCGACATCATTTTGGCAAATGGTGATAAAAAAAAAAAAAAATTGAATAGAAAGGAGCAAAGTAGAGCAACTGAATAGAAAGTTAAGGGGGGAGAAAACCAAGAGTAGAGACAAAAAAAGAAATATAAAGAAATAGGAGAAGAAAAAACCTCAGAATAGAGACCCAAAAAAAAAAAAGAATAGAAAGGAGTAGGGTAGCAGCAACTGAAAGAAAAAAAGAAAAACATAGGAGCAGCATCTGATTATAATTGAAGAAAAGAGGGAAGATTAAAGAAAAAAGTTGTAGAACGATGGAGAAAGTTTTAAAAAAAAAAGGAGGCTGGAAGAGGACGGAGAAGAAAGATGGAATTGAAGAAGAAAAACCGAGAAAGAAGAAGAAGAAGAAGAGACAAATGTACCTGCTATTAGTGAGATCTGCTTTGCTTCCAAACTTAATTGACCGAGAGTCCCCAAACATTTTAACCCTAAAATAGCAATCTAGTGCATCTCATCCATGGGAAGTAGCATACACCACCTCATCTTTCACCATTAAACATTCAATTAATAAGATTCGACGGTTGAAATTATATTAGACTTGTTAAATTAAAAAAAAAAAATTAAAAAAATAATAAAGTGTCGCTTTTTTGTGCCTTGCGCTTTATGCGCTTCAGTGCGCTTTATCTGCGCTTTCTTATTTACGCTGCGCTTTATGCCAAAAAAAGCCCAAGAGCTGTGCTGCACTTTGTGCTTTAGGCGTGTTTCACCGCGCTTTTAACTACTACAGTTCTTCCTATGTTTTCTGTTACTGTCAATTTACGATCCAATTTTGTTTGAATAAAAACGGGGGCTGGAAGTAGAGACAAAAAAGTGAGAGTCTTCTACGAGAGTATATAACCTGACGAAGCTTTTGTATGAGCTCCAAAGTTTGTCCTGGTTATAATTTCTCTAACATAAGTTCCAATTAGATTGCAAAGATCAAGGGTTTGTAGATTCTTGTCCTGCCTTCAATTGGGTCATTAGAGAGGCAAATGCCTACTTAACGGTTTTTCTTTTTTAGATAAATATCTCTCCTGGATTATGGGGTCCCATAAATGCTGCATGGTGTCTTGGAACACTACACTAATCTACAATTGGTAATTCAGATATATTTGATTTCTCATGCATAACTACCTTATCCATATCTGACATGGAGGCCATATGGTAAAACTCTTTCTGTTGACTCATTCAATTCCCCCCTACATATGACTTCCAGGAAGCAAACGATAGTCGATTGTTTGGCCCGGTATCCATAACAAACATTGTTGGCCGAGTCATATATTGCCTCAGGACAGCTGTAGATCACGGCCCTGTGCAAAACAGGTGAGCTTGTTTAACTAATTTTCATTACATTACTCGTGTACATATATAATGTTGAACTCAACTGCTTTTTTCTCTTTCTTTCTTTCTTTCAGTTACTTTGGCATGCGGAAGGATGCGCCTGTTTTGGAAGTTGAACTTGATGTTGATGAGATGGCCAAAAATCACAGGATGTAGGCAGTGTGCCCAACAGAAAATGTGGTGTCTGATTCGATCTACTTTTAGGCAATTTTCTGTTGGATTTGTTCGTAAGAACCTAAAGGTTGAAGGTTGAATGTTGAAGAGAAAATAAGGGATGTAGCCTTCGCTTGCTCCTAGTTAAGCTTTGCATGATGTACAATACAGGCCCCATTTCCCTGCCGATTGGAATTTATGAAAGCATTGTACCAAATTTTGGTGAATTATGTTTGAACCAATAAATTTCTTTTAGAGAGATTTATAGGAAGTTTCTTCTCTACCAACTTGTTTGATGCATAGGCGTTGGTTTTAATGTCAATGTGGAGCTTTATTCGGGTATATGTCATTAATTTTTTAGGATTTTGGCTTGAGCTGCCAAATATTTGCAGTGCCTGTGTGACCCAGAACTTGCTGGATTCGGTTCTAGGAGAGCTTGTTTGACGGAAAGACTATGGCTGCATAAAATGCTAGTGCCTATATTTGGGGTAACATAGGGCACACATGCTGGCGTGGTTTCTCCACAGGTATGGTAAAAACGTGAGGGGGTAGAGGTTTCCCTTGAATCCATCAACAAAATAAGAAACGCAACACAAGTGTAATATATGGTCAAACAAACAGTCGTTACATTTTCCAAAGTTATATCTGTCCATCTTCTTAATGCCTAAATGGGTTTGGCTTCGTTAGTGGAATTAGGCTCCCTGTCCCTGTTAGTTTAAATCAGTTTTCATTTATAAACAAATTTATAAAGCTCTTAACTTAGAACGACCTTCAGCATGTCTATCAACAGTAGGCCCAACGAACAGGCTGGCTCAATATATATAGATTGTGTTTGATCCATCGGTATCCGAATTATCCAACTAATTCAGTTTAAACATTATAGGACTATATATATATATATTGTGCTTGACTAATCGGTATCAGAATTATCCGACTAATTCAGTTTAAGTACTATAGGACTTTTTAAGATGTTGGTTTTTTCAGTGTCTATTTTTTTTATTCTCAAGACTTGAATTTGAGATTTTGATTAAGGGTGTCTAACCTTGATGGCTCAATACATTCTTCATTAAAGCTATCATATATAGGGCGAGATCCAAAGACCTAAGGTTATAGAATCAATTTTGGGGCTATTCTTCAAACTTCAATTTATTCTCAATATCTGAACCTATTAAAAAGCTGAATATGCTTGGAACATATTTTAAGATTAAATTTGAGGATTTTTTTTTTTTTTTTTTTTAATTTGTGTTCATAAAATTATACTAGTCCCAAAGGGTCGGGCTTAGGGGGTTGCTTGTCCCATGTTCAAGTTTTTTCCCCATCTTAGCCTACCACAATTTGGAATTGGGTCCTTGGGTTCAGACCCATTTCAAATTCATAAAAAGAGAAAGTGTCATAAATCCCACATTGATTTCCAATAAATTCATAAAATAGTATTTAAGTCTAATATATTCTTTTACTTAATAGGTTGATCTTTTGGATTTAATTTTCTATTAGATTTGAGTCTATCAAATAAATTCATGATAAATTGGTATTAGAATCAGGTTAAAATGAAAAAGAGTTATCTGGAAGATGGTTACCTTATACTAGTGGAGCCATCCTAAGGGAAAAGGGTTACCTGCTACTGCTGTCAGAGTTCGAACCAATAAAAAAAAAAGGAAAATGACTACCTGATATCAGAGTGAGAGTCGTCCAAAGAGGAAAATTGTTACTTGGTGTGAGTGAGAGCCGTTCAAAGGAAAATGGCTATATGGTGTCAGAGTGAGATCCATCCAAAGAGAAAAAGGGTTGTCCAAAGGAAAAAAAATGTTATCTGGTGTAAGAGTGAGATCCGTTCAAAGAAAAAAATGGTTACCCGGTATCAAAGGAAAATAGTTAACTGGTGTCAAGGCCTACCTGATATCGAGTGAGAGCCGTCAAAAAAAAGAAAAAAGTTTAACTGGTGTCGTGAAAAGTTTAGAGTGAGAGCCGTTCGTGGACGTCCGACTTCTCAAGGGACGGGTAATGTCATGAATCTCACATTGATTTCTAAAAAAAATCATAAAATGATATTTAAATTCAATAGACTTTCTTACCCAATAAGTTGATCTTTTGGGTTGAGTTCTCTATTGGATTTGAATCCATCAAGTAGGTTCATGACAAAAACATCATTTTTTTGCGGGGTAATTTGGCCAGGTTTATTGATATCAAGGGATGGGGCTACATATTAGTTGCAAGGAGTCTTTATTATTATTATTATTATTATTATTATTATTATTATTTCTCCTTTTTATATTTCAATATTATGTTGGAGACAACAGGAAAAGAGAAAGAAAATTTTTAAGAAGATTAATCTGCTTTGTTTTTTTTTAATTAATTTTTATTCATATTTCAATACATATGCAAAACTCAATTTATAGAAGAATGCATAATAAAATTTTACTTGGAAAAATAAGATTTAGAGAACCTAAAGAGACTTTAACAAATCTAAGAAAATAAGCCTAATAAAATTGGGTATATTTAGTTGTGAAAAACAAAGATATTTTTCAAGAAATGTATTATAAGAAAATAAAATTGTATTCAAATACTCTACTTTTTAAATTTTAGAAAATAAAAATTAGAAAATATGATTTTTTAATTTATGAAAAAAAATAGAAAACAGTCTTAAAGTTGTTTTCTATTGTTTAAATAAACTCGAATTTTCTAAAATTTTCTAATCTTGTTAGAAAAAATTAGAGGTAGAAAAGTATGTATCTTTTAAACATATTTTCTAAATTTTATACTATTTTCTTTAAAAATAGAAAATATAAGAAAATTATAAATGAAAAATCAGAAAATATTTTCACAACTAAACGGTTTCCCATTTCCATACTATGGTTTCATAAAAATCATATCTTTTGAAAGCACCAATGAAAAGTTGAAACACCTTAGATTCATCAGCATATCCTATAAAAATCTTTTCTCATTTCTCATCAAATTTTTCTTTATTTTGAAAAGGAATAAGAGCTTAAACGACATACAAAAAAACCTCAAATTGACTTATAACTGGTTTTTTGTCATGCCACGCTTCAAAAGGAGTTTTATTTTGAATTGCTTTTGTAAAAGAACAATTGAGAATATGCACAACAATATTTATGACTCCAGCCCAAAATTGGTTGGCAAGTCCTCTCCCTTTCAATTTGCTTCCGGCCATTTCTACAATTGTTCTATTTTTCCTTTTAGTGACAACATTTTACTGAGTCGTATATTTGATTGTAAACTGCCTTTGAATGCCTTGTTCTTTGCAATAACTGAGAAAACGCTTGTAAATGAACTCTCGTCCCCATTCTATCATTAGGGTCTTTAAAATACAGGCATTTGGTTTTTCAACAAGAGCTTTGAGGGGCAAAACTTAGTGAATGGTTCAGATTTCTGCTCAAGAATATAAACCTATATCATTTTAGTGAAATCGTCAACAAAGAGAAGAAAATATCTATTATTGCTGAGAGGGGTTCTAGTTGGACCACAAATGTTTGTATGCACAAGTTCAAGAGGAGCTTGAGCTCTCCATGCTATTTTTGGAGACGAAAGCCAATATATCTTCTCATATATACAGTTTTCACAAATTTCATTCTGTTTCGTAATTTCTGGAAGCCCAACAACCGTATCTCAAATGCTAGATATAAGAATTATTAAACTTTCACTTCTCAAGGCAACATTTTAAAGTGATTTCATATTGAAGGGAAGAAGATTATTAGAATTTACTATCACTGTTGCAACTTGTTTTCCAGGATTCTTGTAAAAAATTTTACATCTACTATCATCTAAGATCGGCTTGTAACCCTTTTTCATCATTTGTCCAACACTCAAAAGATTCTAAGAAATATTAGGAGAATAGTGAACAATATAAATAAATTTTTATTACCTCTACTTGTCTGAACTGCAATAACTTCTTTTCCTTCAAACTTCACTTGCTTCCCATTACCAAATTCAACATGAGAAGAGTAATTTTCATCCAACTCTTTAAATGTTGTTTGATTTCTAGTTAAATGATTGCTACAAACATGATCTAAATACCATAAATCACTATATTTTTTATTGGAGATAGAGGAAAAGAACAATTTATTTTTCTCATTTTTTACTGAAGAATTAGCTGTCTTTTTTGGTTTATAATTTTCTCTCTTCTCTTTATACCAACAATCCCTCTCCGAATGATTAGGAATTTTGCATCTATTACATTTAAAATAACAATTCTTAGACTCATGACTAGGTTTCTTACAAAAGAAATAGTAAGAGTCTGAGTTACTAAATTTTTGTTGTCATGAAAATTCTTTTCTTCCTTTTCCTCTACCTCTACCTTTGAGAATTCCTTCCACGACCTTTGTCCTGAGCCCCCTCTACCTTCTTATTGTGGTTTTGAATTTCTAAAGTGGTTCTCTTTTGCTTGAAAAGCATACTCCAAGGACTGATTATTATAGTTGTTTACTCTTTTCTCATGAGCTTCTAAAGATCCCATAAGTTCATATTGTGTGAACTTTGTAAGATCTTTTGTTTCTTCAATAATAACAACTACGTGCTCAAATTTTTGAGGAAGCCCTCTTAAGATTTTTTCAACAATTAATTATTATTATTTTTTTGAATAACATCTCCACAACTCTTGGTTTAATTGACAATCTCAACCATTCTAGAGAAAAAATCTTTAACAAGTTTACCTTAAATTATCAAAATCACTTCATAAGCTTTGTATCTTGATAGAGATTACTTTTTCTAACCCTTGAATCTCCATTTTTAGAGTTTCCCAGCATTTTTGGCATTCTTGATGTCAAAAATTCTGGGATAGATAGTTTTACTTACCCCTTGCTGGATAATTCTTAAGGCTGTAGCATTTTTTTTTTTCAAATTCTCCTTGTATTCTTTCTCTTTTTCTTTAGTCCAAGAAAAAGAACTTTGTTGATCTCATCTCTCCCTCATAATTTTCTTCTACCATATCCCATAAATCTTGTGAAAGAAAGATATCTCCATTTGAGAATTCCAATAATCATAATGACTTGTTGTGTATGAGAAAATAGAGTTTGGATTTGATGTAGCCATCTTTTTTTATGATAGTTCTGATACAAAATTTGTTGGAAACAGAGGAAAAGAGAAAGAAAATATTTGAGAAGATTAAAAAACTTCTGCTCTTTTTTTTAATTTTTTTTCATATTTCAATATATATGCAAATATCAATTGATAGAAGAATGCATAATAAAAGATTACTTAGAAAAATAAGATTTAAAGAAGCTAAAGAGACTTTAACAATACTAGAAAAATATAAAGACAATTAATACTCCAGCTAATCAATTACAAATTATCATCTAACATATTATGCATTTTGATGTAACGTACCCACTCTTTGACTTCCAAAAGAATGATGAACAATATAGACACGACCCGAATCATTTGCAATTAGTTTGGCCATGTCAAGAAAAAACTTGTGTAAGTTCTACTTCTAATTGTTGAGTATAACTATACATTAAAATGTAATGCAACTGTTAATTTCTAATAAGGTGTCTTGCTTGCAATATATTGCTTTTTAAGATTAATTTTTTTGTGATTATTGTCACGAAAGTATAAGGAGAAAAAAAAAAGAAGTAAGCTTGTTGTCCAATTTAAACAAAAATAAGTCATCCCCTAATTTATATAATTTCGTGGAAGGATTGCCATTAATTCCGGGCATGGCAAACTACTATTTTTATATTTATCATATTAATTTGGAGAAGGAAAAAAAAGAAAAAAAAAAGAAAAAGAAAAAAACATTTACCCAAGCTAGAACACCAAGCAATCATCAATGTCCCAAGTGGTTTGCATGGGCAGTGCTCATCGAGATGTTATGAGACTCGAGTAGTGTTATAGGTATCCATGATACTACTCGATCAAAACTCAATTCGGGCTCGTGCTAGTGCTCAAGCTCGGGTTCGGGATCAGGTAGTTCAATATTATGCTTAAACTTGAATCCAACTGTATCGACTTCAAAGGTTCAACGAATACAATAAATTATATTTTAAAATAATTTTTATTTGTTAAAATAATTATATTTTTTAAAATAAGTGATACTACTCGATAACATTTCGAGCTCAAGAAATGCAAACTCAACGAGTTTGAGCTCTTTAAGCTCACCTAAACAACACTCGAGCTGAACTCAAGTATTGACACTATCTGACTCGATTCGAGTGTCATAACACCCCTAGTGGTCATGCATTCAAAGTAGGCCTTTGACAACACTGGTGTGAAGGCTAAGCATGATTTTGATTGGAACAGCTACCGATCCTCATAGGTATGGTATAACACAACAATTTAAGTCTAAGAAACAAACATCCAGTGGTAGGACAACAAAACGTCTATGTAAACACAAATACTTACATGGATGTAATTTTCTTCAGAGTTAATTATAGTTTTCTTATCTATGATTTGATTGAAATTCATATATTACCCTATAATAAAAAAATACACAATTATATCCTTATGGTTTTTTTTTTTTAAAATGGAATGTGATGAAAAATGTTAGAAATTAACGGAGTGTGTAAATCAAGTGCAGAAAAAGTTGAGTTGACCTACAAATTTATTTTTTTTCAAAATACCCCTGATCTTTCTCTATCCTCTCTCTCTCTCTTCCCTCACCTCTTCATTGCTCACCAACAGCCAGCTGCATTTTCTCTCTTTTACTTGTGAGATCTGTTCAACATCCATTGAAACTATCAATCACAATAAAGATGATGAGAAAGCAATCTTGGAGAAATATGGGAAATTGAGAGACTGTGATTCATGAAAAAAGAAGAAACCCACAATATGGGTTCTCTCTCTTCACTTTAACAAGCATTTGGAGTGACAGATTTTTTTTCCAAAACATACCCATCTCCAAACAAACCCATATTTTGGATTCTCTTCACCTCATTTCTCCAAAATCCAAAAAAAACAAACCCATCTCTCTCTCTCGCTCTCTCTTATATCAATGGGGTGGAACAACAAACCTCCAAATTCCTTTTGCTTCAAAATCAAATCACGCATTTCCCAATTAAAGAAATTCAACCTCTACTACATTACAGTAGTCGTAATCCTGTGTTCTCTCTCATACCTCTTCGGAATTTGGCAACCCCACACCAAACCCTTCACTACCTCAAACATAACGATAGCCCCCTGCACAATTTTGATACCCTAATTTTCTCAATCAAACCCATCCTAGAACTCTAATTTTCTTACGCCCGAAGATCTTATATTAGGTTTCTTGAAACTCTCCACCTTTTGGATTTTGATTTCGGATGAAGACTTGTGGACAAAGAGATGAAATTTTTATCAAATTTCTTTCAATTTCTTAAAAATTATTTTGAATTTCTTATCCTTAGCAAGAAATCTCAAGTTTTTCAAATCAATTCTAACTTCTATAAAGGTCAGATTTTTGTCATTTTCAGTATTCATGAAAAATGTTAAATGATTTGGCGTTTAATTTTAGGAAGATGTGAGATTTAATTTTGGGTTTTGGGTTCTGTAGATTTAATTTTGAGGGTTTTTGGATTTTGGAGGAATGAGGTAAGCTTTTGCTGGATTCTGAAGATATGTGAAGAGATAGAGAGTGATTGAGATTTTCTTGTTTCAATGTTACGGAGGTTGAAGATGAATAGGAAGAGAGAGTGTGAAGGCTATAACAGACATTTTATGTATTTCTGTTAGATCTCTATTAATTTTTGATTTTTCCATCACATTCCATTTTTTTTTAAAACCACAGAGACATAATTGTGTATTTTTTCACCATAGGAATAGTTTGTAGATTTTGATCAAACCATATGGGAAAACTGTAATTAATCATTTTCTTTTTTAAAAGATATAATGTTTTTGAAGTTTATCCTGTTAGGCAAGAGGTTGCAAAAATGAAGCGATGTGATTCTTAGTTCCTAAGATGTAATTTTTTCCAACATTTTTGCTTGTCATTTTTCTGTAGTCTTAAATTCTAAATCAGCTAGTATTATTGGTATCTAGATTTATAAATAGTTGTACAATGGTAGAGAAATAAATGTTGCCTGATGAGAATTATAACATATCCATTATTAAATCCGAATCTCTCTTGATTTTTAAATGACAAGGTAGGAATGACTTGAGTTCCTATGCTTTGCTTTTTATTTTTATTTTTTGGGTATGGATTATTACATAAGATTGAAAATTTGATTATCAAATTGCACTACAGGAAAAGGTTGGATTAGGGATTCAAAGATTGTGATCCAATGCATGTCGCAGGAGTCATTGCTAAATTCTATACAGACTCATGCGAAACTTAGCACGAACTCTGAGACACAAAGGGTGACAACTTTGGTGACGCCTAGCCATGCGCCACAAGGAGCATCACAAAAAATGATGCAAAAAGCCCTTTGCAGTCTCCTATTGTATCAAATCTTTTGTGACGCCCTTCTATGCATATTAAATAGTGTTGAGAGGGAGAGAAAGAGAGAGTAGAGAGGGAGGGGAGAGAGAGTTAGTGACACCTTTCAATGACTGACGTCACTGTTGTTGATGGGTATTGTGAGAGAGACAGAGGGGTAGAGACAGAGAGGGAGAGAGTTTAACGATGCCTCGAGACCCTAGGCGTCACTAACGTGTGAATTAGCGATATGTCACATCCGTGGCATTGCTAACGTGTGTTGAGAGAGAGAGAGAGTGCATGACAATAGGCGCCGTTAATATATATATATATAGAAACAACATTAGCAATGCATAGAAGGTGTCACTTTTATCCACCTACCCTGCAACACCAAGTTGTGTATTGCAAAAGTTACCAAAAGTCAGCGACACCTTTATGACCTTAGCAATGCTATGGTTGCATTACTAAGTTGGCACGAAGTTTATCGACAACAGGATGGATGATGGGCATTCCTTGCTAAATTCCATCCACTTTAGTGACTTGTCCCCTGGCATCATATTAGTGATGCTGCTTTTTTCTACCAAATTGATAACACGATATTTTTTACAATGTCAGACCACCTCATAGTAGGTGATGAATCGCCTAGCGATGCTTTTTTTTTTCCTTGTACACTGCCTAAGTCATTACTCGATATTCGGGGTGATCTTTTCCTTTTCTATGGAGACTCAAATCTAAGCACTTGATTAAGAGATCATAGTGTCATTCCCACTGCACCGATAAATCATTAGTGCCTAGCAATGCCTTTTGTAGGCATTGCTAAAAGCGTCACAAAACCATTAGTGTTGGTTTAGAATGCCTGTGAGGGGCATTTTAGACATTGACATGGGGTTAGTGGGATAACTCTCACTTACCCATAATACTCTAATCTCACTTGATTCTCTCCATAATTGTTGAACACACTTATGACAAAGAGACTAATCTCTCCATTCCGTGTGAGATTCCAAGAAGCTATCGTAGGGTTTTGGAAAATTGCTTGTGAGAGATCAATTTTTCTAGAGTGAGAAATCGATCGAGGGATCGAGAAATTTTCGCGTAGGAAAATTTTTTCCGTCGTTACAATACACCGCACTATGGGTTGAGGCGTTGTGGTGTTGTGGTGATGATTCGATTAAACTCGTGAGTATCATTCCGACCGTGCGATTCGTTCGAGGGAATTGTCGTTTGGTGCAATCGATTTCGGAATCCCTACGCATTGAGGTACATACCCTAAATCCAATTTATTTATTTTTTTCAAAAATTATTCGTTTCCGTTATGCATGAGAAGTAAAAAATAAAATAAAATAAAATTCCAACATTGGTATCAGAGTTTTAGTTGGATTAATTAAAATAATTTTTAGAATTTTTCGATTATAAAAATGTAGGGCATTAAAATTTAAGGTTTATATCACGGATAAATTTTATGAATCCGATTATACCACTGCGTTATCCATGAATCGCAAATCACAAAAACAATTTTTGTTAAATTTTTGGAGCACATTTAGGGCATGAAATGTTATATTGAAATTTTCGATCCAAACATTGACCGAACCTTTAGATCTTAAATCTGTTGAGTTTAAGGACAAATTAATCTAAACAAATGGTATAAATGTGTTCTACATATGATGATCTACATTTTGATGTATGTATTATGTGTTGTCATCGCCGGAAATTGGGTTTCCCGGATTGGCCGTGGACAGTCGCAAACAGTGGAGTTTGTTCCACAAATTTGGGGCTTGAATCCTCCAAAACATTGAGCTAGGATGAATGGAGGAGACCTGAATTGCAAGTTACAATCAAAATCTGGTGATATCATAGCCAGAAATGGCGTTTTTCGACAGTTGGGTCAAGAGGACCTGGTTATAGAGTAAACGGGCGAAGAAGATCTGGCCCAGACCTGCGGGCGTGTAGCGCACATGCGCGTTAAGGCGCGTGTACTCCACTCGCGAGTGAGACGCATGGATGGGGTTGGGGTGGTCCGGGTCAGTTTCGACCCTGATCCGAGGCTCGACCCGCGCTGGACCCGAGTCGTGACCCGGGAACGTGGGTCGCGTGCGTGCAGGAGAGTGACCCACGCCTTTGCGCGTTTGGCGCATGTTCCAACACACAGGATAAGTGTGCAGACGCGTGCCGGACGCGTTGCGCATCTGGCGTGTGTGCCAACCCTTTCCCGACACGTGCAGGTGCATGGGACCACTAGCGTCGCGTGAGGTCATCGTGGATTGGAATTTTCCAATTTTTTTAAGGTCTCACGTTTATATTTGTGACTTTTTGTAGGTTTTTGTGTGTCGAATCCAAATCCGAATGGTAAGATGCGATCCCAGGTTATGGTATATGGTGTCCATTGACTCATACACTCGCTTTGGGGTCTATATTCTAATCAATTTGGATTTGTTGATTCGAAGGGTATACAAAATTATGAAAACAAGTATCACAAGTCACTATTGTCTCTAAGACTGTTTCAAAGATTGTTGTATTAGATTTTTGCAAGGGGATAAAACTGAATGGAGATAATTATAAGATTTTACACTGGTAGATATAGTTTGTTTTCGAGAAGAAGATTTATCTGAAATTCTAAGGCATAAGATGGTGGACTCCTGGGAGGGTACCACACTTCAGGTAGACGGAAATAGAAGATATTACGTGTATGGAAGATGAAGGATGACCGAGTTAGGGCAATCCTCTTGAGCAGCATGCACGATGATGTGATCCCAGTCTATAAGCAATAGCCTACGGCTATATCATTTTAGCTCCTCCTAAAAAGAGCATTGTGGTGCTCTTATAACTCCTGAGATGAGGATACTAACTTACAAGTTTAATAATTTATAAGAAAATGGTTGATCATACAATAATACAACATTTGATGCAAATGTCGAATATAATCGCTGAGTTGGAGAATGCGAACGAACCTATTTCGGATGTTTTTTTTTTCAAGTACTAGATGTTATTCATTTTTACCTGATTCATGGGAAACCATGAAAAGCTATCTCATACACAACGATAGTATTTATACTTTCGCTAATGTGAATAGACACAGTGAGCTCAAGTTGGAGCGTTTAGAGGTGAGTAGGCCTAACTCGAGTCATACTTATGCAGTGGGGTCAAGCAAGGACTCCCGTGGCATCAAACAAAAATAACATAAGTATGAATAAAAGACTCGAGGTTCAGGTAAGAAAAAAACATCTGAGAAATCTGACAACTAAGTATTAAAGGGTAGGAAGAAGAAGTTGGATGAGACCAAGGTGAAGTGCTACATCCGTAGTAGAATTGGTCATTTTGCTCGTAAGTGTGACGAACAGAAATTATCTCTTCCTTCTTTATGTGGTTTGAGATGCTCGCTAATTTCTCTCCTTCGTTGATTGTAGACTCAGGAGTTACTGACCGCGTAACTCGAGACAAGAGTGTGTATAAAGAGTTCTGTCGAGTAAATCCTCAGGTAGGAGGATTTATGTGAGGAATGGAATATTTATCATCGTCAGAGGGAGTGATACTAGCAAGATTGAGTTGCTAAGTGGTCAGACTCTGTACTTTCTTTGCGCTCCAAATCTTCAACAGAACTTGATCTCAGCCTAGGATATGCTTCAATTACTTGGAAACTTTATAGTTTCTATTTATTACAACAGTTCTTTGATTGGTTCCGATTTTGTCCATGAGGGACTATATGCACTGGATGTGAATCCTTTTAATGGTGTTTCTTGTTATTCTCCTAAGGTGAGAGGGATGAACCGGTTAGCAGTGAGTGGTCTGTAAGGCCCGCTAACCAGTTTTGTCTAGATGACAAAATTATAAGAAAACCATTCGACAATGTAATGAGGGCTGGGACTCTATTGTAGTTGGTTCACTCTGACATCTGTGGCCTTATGAACGTGAGAACTCTAAATGGAGTTGTGTACTTTATTACGTTCATAGATGATTATACGCATTTTGGTTACGTTTATCTGATCTCGTACAAGTCTGAGGTATTGAGATGTTTCAGGAGGTTTATTAGCGAGGTTGAAAATAAGTTAGATTTAAGAGTGGAGACTCTCAAAATCGATCGAGTGCGCGAGTACTTGTCAGAAGAGCTCAGTTTCAAGAAGAATTTTACGAGATAACTGACTTTTCCTACTATATAGTGGAGTAGAGTAGCCGTGAGGAGGAATAAGACTTTGTTGGAGATGGTGAGGTTTATGATGATGTAAATCAATTTGCTCGTTTTTCATTTGGGAGATACATTATTAACTACAATCTACGTCCTCAACTGTGTTCTATCCTCAGTCAGTACCCCATACGAACTTTGGATAGGGAGGTAACCTAACCTTAGCCACTTGAGGTTATGGGGTTGCGCTATGTGTGTTCACGGTTTCGCACATCTACACGATAAGTTAGACTCGCAAGAAAAGAGATGTATCTTTATGAGATATTTAGAACACTCCAAGAGGGAATATGCTTTAATGAGCATACGGATGACACTATCACTGAGATTAAGTCTCGTGATGCCAAATTTTTTGAAAATGATTTCCCTATGAGAGGTGAAATCAATTGGGACTTCTCCTTCTATGAGATGGATGAGTCTGATGGTTTAGTTGATCCCAATAGCAAAACCCAAGAATCCATTACGGATCTCAATCCTAGTGAGAGTGATCCATCTAGTTATGAAAGTTCAATTGCTGATCCTAGTAGGACTTCAACTTCTATGAGATGGATGAGCCTAGTAACTTAACTGAGCCCAGCGGCGGGACTTAAGAATCCATTAAAGATCTTGGTCTTAGTGGCAGTAATCCATCTAGAGGTGAAAAGATTTTCCCTCCTCGTAAGAGTAATCGATGATGCGTACCTAACCATCGGTTCCCGATTGAGGGAAAGACTCTTATTGTGACTCTTGAGGATTATGAGAAACCTTTAATGGTTCTAGAGACTATTGATGGTTCTATGAATGATCATTAGTTAAAGATCATGGATGAGAGAAGGAGTTGATGAGAATCAACGAGATCAGGGATCTAGTTGATTTGCTTGAGGGTAGTAAGGCCATTGAGAACAAGTGAGTTATCAAGATTAAGAGAAAGGTCGACAGATCGATAGAGAGGGGTTACACTCAGACAGAGGGTGATATTATCTCGATCTGTTTACTTTAGCGATTGTCACGAACATGGATCTGGAGTGACACTAGATGAACATTGAAATTGTCTTCCTAAGTGGGAGTTTTGGATGAGGAGATCTACAAGGAATAGTCATCTGGTTTTACTCTTGTAGATCAGGATGGTAAGGTCTGTCGACTTTGAAAGTTGACATACGACCTTAATTATCAATTCATGCAGTGGCACTTGAGATTTCACGAGGAGGTGATATCTCACGGTTTTGTGATGATCGAGGAAGATCATCGCGTATATCTTGTACGTTCTTTTGACTATTTTGTGATCATGTTCTTCTCTGTAAATAGCATTCTATTAACTGAGAACAACAGGGAGTATCTGATGACCATGATGATGTGGTTATTGTTGAGTTTTGATATGAAGAACATAAGTGATGCTTAGTTCTTCCTCGAAATTAAGATCTAGAAGGATCGCTCGAGACGAATGTTGGCTCTTTCACAGGAGTCCTACATCAGAGGAGTTCTCAAGTGCTTCAAGAAGAATGATTGCAACCCTATAGATACTCTTATCATTAAAAGGTTAATGTCTAAGTCTTGACATATGCTCTAAAACTCTGGAAAGGATAAGTAAGATGAGTAGAATCACTTGTACCAGTGCAGTGAGTAGTTTGATGTACGCAGTGTTGCATACATATCAGACATTTGTTTGGCAGCCAGTTTGGTTAGTAGGTATCAATTGAATTCTAGAAAAGATCACTGGAGAGTAGTGAAAAGGATTCAGAGATATCTCGAGAGAATTGCGGACTTCTCCTTATGTTATAGAGGAGGTGATTTGTGTCTCGTTAGATATTTAGATGCTGATTGAGGTGGTGATCTGGATAGATGCAAATCAACAGGTTTTATGAGAAACCTGTGTATCTTTATTTACGATAGAGGCTGAACTTGTGGCATACTCAGCGGCAGTTCAGGAGAGTGTTTGGCTCCAAAGATTTCTGGATAATTTAGGGGTTGTGGCAGATAGTGGAAGACTGATAATAATTTATTGTGAAAATCAGGCCGCCATTGATTACACTTGAGACCCTAAGTGCCATTGCAGGACCAAACACATTAATACTTAATACCACTTTATGAGAGATATCACCGAGAAGTATGATATGACAATTAAGTACACTTCTACACAGTATGGTGCTGATCTCTTCACTAAACCCATTGTGAGAGATTCTTGTGTGAGATATAAGAATCATTGAGTTTACGTGTATTTTTGACATTTTTTATTATGTACTGATACTTATTATGTTTTGTATATATATATGACATCTATGCATAATTTAGTTACTTATTTGCTGCACATATTTTATTGTCATATATTTGTGATTTATTGTGATAAATGATATGTCAGGCAAGTGTGGTCGATTCTCTCATATGAGTGATCACCTCCAGCTCTGAGTGAGTAGAGATGAGATAGTTTAAAGTCGTAAGAGTCTTTGAGAGTAGCCCTACTACAACATAAGTCACCCTGATACTTGTTTAGAATGAAATCATATGCGATGTGACCAACATAGAAATATCCACACCCATGTTGCCTGTAAGTAGCTAGATATGAGATCTCAGATATCACCTATGATTTGTGATATTGTCTTTGAGGTACTCTTTCTGAGATCTCTGGATAAAATCTTATATGTAGACTGAGTCACATATTTACACAGTGTTAGATAAATCTAACATATGCCCTTTTGAGAGATGGGAAAATAACACTGTGGCACTCGTTTCATACCGCGTGTGATAAGACGACCAGAGATAGTAAGAGTATTGTTTGAAATATTGATATGATTTAGATCTCCATTTCCAATATGTGAGACCCGAGATCCATTGGGTGAGATTTCTTATACCTGTATTATTTTCGACTATTTCTAGAGGTCTCGGCTTAGTGTTTGCTACTTTAATTTGTTTACCTATAGTCCGGAAGATAAATTGAGATTTAAGGGACAGATCTATGAAAACAGCTGAATTGAGGCTAATATATTTGAGTTTGAGAAAAGGAAGATCAATCGATATTATATCATTGTGTTGTATTCATTCGCTAACCTATTATGTATGTCAATGTTGGGATGTAAGTATAATAGTGGATACACAGTCGAGCAATTATTAGAGATTACTTTTGATGAGAAAAGTAACTCGATAGATGTAATTAATCTTGAATATGAGGTGCAACGAGTTCTTTTTTGATATTAATAGTGATTTCTTGATCATCCTAACAGGTGTATCGAGGGTCTTTACTTACAGGTGTACTTGCCGATCACACGACGTCCAATCCAGTATGAAAGTCTAGCAGGGTGATAAGAAAGATTACATGAGTGTGATCTTATGACGTACGTAAAATGTCCTTGCGTATAAGTGAAAAATATTAATTTAGAATGCCCATGAGGACATTTTAGACATTGACATGGGGTTAGTGGGATAACTCCCACTTACCTATAATATCTTAATCTCTCTTGATTCTATTCATAATTGTTGAACACACTTATGGTAAGGAGACTAATCTCTCCATTCCATATGAGATTTCAAGAAGCTATTGTAGGGTTTTAGAGGATTGCTTGTGAGAGATCAATTTCTCTAGAATGAGAAATCGATTGAGGGATCGAGAAATTTTTGCGTAAGAAATTTTTTTCCATCGTTACAATACACCAGACTATGGATTGAGTCGTTGTAGTGTTGTAGTGATGGTTCGATTAAACTCGTGAGTATCATCCCGGTCGTGCAATCCGTTTGAGGGAATTGCTGTTCAGTTCGATCGATTTCGGAAACTCTACGTATTGAGGTACATATCTTAGATCCGATCTATTTAAATTATTCATTTTCGCTGCACATGAGAACTAAAAAAAAAAAATCCAACAATTAGCGACAGAAAAAAATCACCTATTGGCATCACAAATTGGTGTCCTTGAAGCAACATTTTCTTTTGTAGTGTTGATAATTTTATTTTATTCCTCAACGGTAAGTTTGAATTGACTAAACACCTCCATTCTTTTTTATCAAAATGTGTCAAACAACTCATCCGGTATTTTTCAAGGGTTTTAAACCTTTTGGTTAGGATAATCAAAATATAATTGATATAAGGGATTTAAGAGGATCTTGATAGTAGAAACGTGCTTAGTTTGCCGGATTAGATTAACTTCGGAAAAGCTCCCAAGCCACATGTATGAATGAGCATTGAGTAGTCAAATTACTCCTCATAAAACCCCCGAGGTCCAGGGCTGAAGGGAAAGTAACAGATGGTGGCCTTTGCTTGCTCTTTGGTTAATCTTTGCCTGATGCACAACACAGAAGCAGCTCCAATTTCCTTGCCCATTGGAATTTAGGAAAGCAGTGCACCAAATTTTGGTAAATTATTGTAGTTTGTACTAATTCACGACCAACAGTCGCATGAGAGACTTGTTCGAGACATTATGCAAGAATATTGAGAAAGCAAAATGACATTCTTGAAGCTGCCTGCCTAGGATAGGAAAGGATCAATTTGTGCTAACATCTAACACCTACCAATCTTGCCAACCATGAGCTTGTATATCCAACTAACCCTTTTTTTTTTTTCACCGACCGATTAAATCAGTCTGAGAACTGTGAGGCTATTTTTTAGGGGTTGGTTCTCTCAAATCTTTTTTCTCTATTCCTAAGACTAGAATTTAAAATCTCTAATTAATAGAGTATAGTATCCGATCACTTAACTTAAAGAAATTTGATAACTACCCCATTTTCTATAAAACTCAGCATAAATCATAAGCACAAAATTAAATTTTTCTGGCAGAGCCAGAATTGGGCCTAAGCCCAAAATGTAGTTGTACAAGTTATCCGGTTAATAGTTGGAGCCATTTCCAATCCAGTATGATGTATATGTGTGGATGTGTGGGCAGGGCCTTCTTTGATGTAGTCTGGTTTACGAATCGGACCCAACTCGAATGGTGGAGTTCTGAGTTCGTGTCCTCAGCTCAGTACGGCTTTGAAATCCCTTATCGACGGCCGCCATGTAAATTCTGAAAGAAAGAGAGAGAGAGAGAGCGCGCAGAATCGCTTCTAAAGAAAGTCCAACCAAGTTTCGCTTTCCTCGGCACCAGCCAGCAGATGTCGGGAACTCTTCATTTTGTTTCCCAGAACCTTCCAGGTCTCTCCCTCTCTCCCTCTCTCTCTCTCTCTCTCTCTCTCAGGTATTTTTATGCTTAGGTATCGGAATTAAGAAGACTTGCTAGTGGCGTAGGACACATCCCTTGGTTGGCCCGTTGGGTGTTGTGTTTGTTCCCTTAAGGCTTTGCTGCTTCTTAATTTTGGTGCTCTCTCTCTCTCTCCCCGTTTGTTTGTTTTAATTGGTTTCTTTCAAGGCGCCCCCGTTTGTTGAAAAAGCTTCACATTTTTTTTTTGCAATTATGGCGGGGTGGGCTTGGATTATTATATGCATGCAAGGGTTTCTAAAAAAATTTTTGAAAATTTTCTGTTGCTTCGTAAAACCTTCCTGACTCTGCTTTTTATGAATTTGGTGTCAATCATTGAGTTCTCCAAGTGAAATAAAATTTAATGGGCATTTGGGTCAGTGAACTAAGTCAATTAAGTGGTTTCAATGATTTTGGAAAATTGAGGTCTGGACCGTTTTGGTTATTCAAAGAAAATTTAACTATATATAAAAAGTTTTAATTGTCAATTTATACTTTGGTGCTTGAGAAGATCGGTAATAACTGGATTGAAAGGCATTAAAATATGCTTGCAAACAGCATCATGGCTTTTCCATCATATATTCATTCCCTGCTTGTATAGTCCTATGGACAATGCGACTTTCTTGGTTGTTAGATGGAATGATGAACCAGGATATTATTGAAGAATTCTATGCTTTTGTATAACCAATCACTATTAGAGTTATACTCTGACTAATCCGGTTCAAAGATTTTCGGGCCCAATTTAGTAGAGTTCGTAGCTTTTTTCATTGCCGAGACTTGGTTAAGGGATTTAGCACCTTTACCCGCCAATTTTTCATTGATATTGAAGAATTCTGCTACTTGTGTTATCTATCGTTGTATGACATTCTTTGTAGGAGAATGCCTCTGGACTTGATAATCAGTTGATTTCTTTATAGTTATTCACCTATACAGTGCTTTGCCTACTATCAGTTGGGTTATTTGTAGCATAATGGGTAACTTAGAAAGGGCATATCATTTGTTTTACTAAAATGTTTCTTTGGTATCGGGAGTTAACTGGGGTATTTGTTACTGATATGAAGGGCTTTGTAAACTGCATGCAGTTTGAGGCGCTAAATCTTGGAGGGTGTCATGTCTGATACTTTTTGGTTTAATTACCAAATATAGAATCAAGTGTCTTGGCATGTTGTGAAGAGCGCGTGCAAAGGAATGGGATTGGTTTGATAGATTACTTGTTATTGACACACACATGCATGCAAGATGTGCATTGCCAAAAGCTATTTGCTTCTGGTGAGAAGACATTGTTAAGTGCCCTTCTGGGAATCACCTTCTTTTGCATTGCCCCATCCCTTCTTCCACATAAAATATGCTTTTCCCCTTATTCTATAATCCAGACTTGTCATGAGAGAATGGAAGGTTTTCAGCTCACAAAGTTGATGTTTTTCGGAAGTATTGAGAAACCCAATTTCTTTTGACAAAGATGTATTGTCTCTTGTTGTTTATGACTGGAGAGAACTGCTAAGTTCCTTGCATGAAAAATCTTTTATAATTTCCTTCTTTTGGAATGAGATTTTATTCTTGCTTCCTTATGGTGCTCAGCTGATTTCAAGAGCATGCTTATTCAATAAATTATATGAGGCTAGAAAGCTTTCTTGAGCTAGTTATTTTTTTCCCCTCTTCTTTCTTTACACTTACTTTGTCTATTTTCTGTTTCTCTTTCAATACAATCCTTTCTTCTGGTAAAATATAGTGCATATATATATATATATATAGATTTACATATATAAAATAGCTTTGGACCCAGAGCACAACTTGAGCACATGAACCCCGTAATTGATTTCTGCAAATTTGTCCTTTGAGTGATTCATCTGACATGTACCTATTGTAGTGATTCTAAGATCAATTTGATAGCATAATTAAGCGCCCCAAAGCATATGATGACCTAACTGTTTACTGTACATTTTAGGTGGAAGCTCGAAGTCCTGAACATTTTGTGTTGCATAAACAGCACAAGAATCAAGCTCAAAGATTTAGTAGTTTTAGAGTGTTGAGGTATTTAGGATATTGTAGTATTATTGGATTTGATGTGTATGGGGATTTGTTCAGATAGTTGAAATCAATTGAGTAATGCTAGATGGACCACATGACTTTTGAACCAATTGGACTAAATGTCTATGTGGCAATTCCTGTAGATATATATTTATCGATTTGTAAAATCAGAATCGAATCAATCAAATTATGTCAAATAAATTCATATTATGAATTGGTCTAAATATCCAGCATGAACAGCTACGTAGGTCTTTGGTCCATCTAATATTAATCAAATTAATTTACTAATAGATTCGAAAGAGATTGTGTTTTTAAGTTTTAGATGATTAGGCAGATAATCTTCAAAGTGTGGAAATAGATGGGCTTTAATTGGGTTGATATTTTGAACATTGGGCTAGTCTTCTGTGATCTCCAGCTCATCTCCTCTAATCCTTCTGTTTCAGCCTATCTTTCTTCTCTGTTGTTTCTTCCGACTTCTCAGTTTATTTTCCCACGCAATCTTCTCTCTCTTCGGCACATCTCCCTGTCCCTCACTTTTTGTCCTGCGCATGTGCACGTGTTTGTGAGTGGATCGGATCCTACTTAGAGCCTTCAGGTTGGATAGGCAGTGGAGATAGGAACTCATATCCAAGATGCACCCTTTGTTCAGAAAGGGCTTTCCCTTGGGGAGAAGAGAAGAACCCTTTATATAAAGGTAAGACCAGAAGGGTGTAAAAAATCAATAGGCCGACTGGACTCTTTGTCTGGATCTTATCCCATCTTAAACTTGGATTAAGAAGAGTGCCCTTGAACTATAGATTAATCATAATAAACAATACAAGAAAAGAGGTGAGAAAGGAAAAAATGGGCCATCAGATGCCAGATGCCAGATGCCAGATGCCTTCCCTGCTTCCCCACCCTGTCTCCTATCTTCACTTTCATGCCTGCTATGGCCTTGTACTCCTAAAAATAGTCTGCTTTCTTGCAAGTTATCGAGCATTAGCTTATAAGCATTTTGACTTGCTTCTGATTCTAATGTAAGGAGGCCTACTTTCTTGCAGGCTATGGGCCATCAGATGCGAGATGCCTTCCCTGCTCAGGAGTTTCTGGAAGAGCCATTGCTATATCATCCGGTGCTTCTTCAAGTGACCATAGGATCTTCTCACACTTCAAGGTTGCGTCTCTCAAATGTGCTTTTAGGCAACCTACTTTCACATGCAATGCCCATTCTAGTGGTCACAAAAGAAACCAAGACTTCCCGAGGCAACATAAACAAGGATTCTCCCGAGGCAGAAACCGGCAAAATGAAGAGAGAAACAATTATGACAACTTTGACGACTGAACTTTTTTCTTCTAAAAATGGGTCATTGCTTTCTTCCTCCAATGGTCCAAAATTCCAAGCCACTGCAGACCCAGGACCAAGGGAAAAGGAGATTGTTGAGTTATTCAGGAAGGTGCAGGCTCAGCTCCGCGAAAGAGCAGCACTTAAAGAAGAGCAGAAGCATGAAGCGATGCAAGGACAGGGAAAAGAGAGTGAAACTGTTGATTCGCTCCTGAAGCTTTTGAGGAAGCACTCTGCTGAACAAGGAAGGAAGAGAAACAGTAGAAGCAGCAGAGATGTCATTGCATACCGGCCAGAGCAGAATGGTGCATTCAGGGAAGAAAAAAGCACAAACTTCTTTGATTCGAACCGATTTGCAAGAGATGGGGCCCAAGAATCTAGAGACTCATCTCCCTCGAGGCCTCGGTCAAATTTTCGAAGAAAATCTCCAGTTCCTCCAGTAAAATACCAACCTGTTTATTCTACAGAGGGCTCTGTGAATTCTACTTCGCATTTGAATAGTAGTGGGAGTAGAGAGACCAGTTCTATTGAGACTCTCCCAGTGTCTGAGCCTGAGGATTTTGTCAAATCCCGGACTGCACCAGAGCCTGAGGGTGAGCTTGACCTTGAGCTTGAACCCGGTTTCTCGGATGAGCCAGTCCTTGATGAGATGTCGGATTTTGAGCCTTCAGATACTGATGAAGCTTATAATGATGAGGGTGAAGAAGGTGAGAAAGTGATTCAGCAGACAGATTTGAGCGCAATGAAGCTGGCAGATTTGAGACTACTCGCAAAGTCACGTGGCTTGAAAGGGTTTTCTAAGCTGAAGAAGCAAGAGCTTGTGGCATTACTTGATGGTCATCCGACATGATTTTTACTCTTTGTGAAATGTCATTTTTCTTTTCCCTTTCTCTAGTGAAGAGATGGTTCTCTTGTTGGTATTACTGTTTTAGGGCATGTATGGCTAAACGATCTCTTATCTTTTTTTCTGAGGAAAATGATATGAATTATGGAGAGTTGCAAATCATGACGGTCTCTTTTCCCTCGAACAGGCTTCATTTAGTAAGATGCTTCAATTACAGCTCGATGATGGTTGTTGCATTAGCTTGTGTGTTAATTTCTTTTATGATTTACTCTATTAATTGTTATTTTGTTTGTTTGGGGGTGGGTCTTAATTCCTGACTGATGCAGGGAATGGGAGACTTCTATTGCTCAAATCGTGCTGGTTGACTGGGGCGTCTGCACGCTGGATCTCAGGCGAGCATTAATTGATATCCTCTGCTCACATTTCGGTTTCTTTGGACTTTTAGGTGGCTTCTGCCATGAGTCTTTTCTATTTTACTTGATTGTTTTTTTTTTTTTTTTACATTCAAACTTATATATGCATTGGTGTTGAGCATTTACCTCAACTTATGGATTAAATAATATTAAGATGCATAAACAAATCAACTTATGGTCTTCCGGAATTGCTGAAAAGTGAAATATATTTTCACTTAAATGTATTTACTGGACTTGAAATTGATTCTCGCAGCGTTGACCTGATGGGTCTTCATCCATCAATTCTTGACTGAGGGTTGCCCAGGCCCAGCTCTCAACCAAGTTATTCAGTAAGAAGAAAAAAGTGCTCATTGTGATTTGTTATGTCTACAAAATTGAGTGGGTCTTCTCTTTGCAATGAATGCAAGGGCAATTTCCACAAAGAAGTACAGACCTGAGAATTATTTCAGCTAGGGATTTGGTTGTGGTCTCTTTCTACTGTGTAGGAACTTCTGTTTTTTAACTTCAAATTAGGAAGCAAAGATGGGTTTCGAAAGAAGCCAAGGTTTAGCCTTAGATCTTCATCATCATCATCTGATCTTGCTCTTCTTTTGCCTGTCATTGAGCACCATGGTTCTGATTGCAGCTTATTCAGTTGGCCAATATCTTTTAGGAAGTGAAACCATAGCTTCAAGCGCGGGAATGTTTGAGCTGGGTTTCTTCAAACCGAGTAAGGACAGAAGAAAAGTGCCTTGAAAGAAATGGGTTTCAGGTACACATGCCTAGATGCCTCGCTTGATGGGAAAGAGATGCAGAGATACTACATTGTCATTTGGTATAAAGGCACGCCTGTTCAGACCATGGTATGGGTAGCAAATAGAACTAGATTAGTCTAAGATCCAACAAGAGATGGAACTTCTTGACTAGTCCAAAATAATCTGGTCGGCTGATTTGATCTCTGACTTTGCTACTCATGCACTGCTTCATTATTCTGGATATCTGCCACTGCTATGCCAGTTAGGTCACTTCAGCCTTTGGCAAAGCTTTGATAATCCAACAACCACTTGGTTTCCTGGTGCAGCTATTGGACTGAATGAACTCAACAACAATAAAAGAATTTTGATTTTCTGGAGTGGCAAAGAAAATCCAGCTCCAGGGTTAGTTGCGGTTGGCTCTGACCCCAGTAATGCTTGTCAACTAGTAATGCTTTAAAATGACTGTTAAAACCTTTTTGTACGAGTCCAATCTTGGATAAAAGGGAGTAGATCTTTGGTCTTGACATGGATCCTGCCGATTTCTTCATATTTAATGATACTGATAATATATTTTTGGTACCACAGTTGTATTCAACTCCATTTGCTTGATTCTTCGGGCCAAATTAGGCAATTCACGTGGCTTCTAGAATCTGCAGAATGGGAATTGACCTCAGCTCAACTGCAACAAGCTTGCAGATATCGTGTTTATTGGACTTCACTGAATTTGTTATGACGATGTAGATTGTATTTAGGAGATTTAAATACAAGTGCTCAGGGATTGAAAATTCTGCTGAAAACTTGCATTATTGTCTGGCTGTTTCCAAGGACCATATGAGTTGGTAGGTAACAGTTTCCGTAGTTTTTGGAACTGTAGCTCTTTTGGTGTTATCTGGATGATCTCCATTAGATGCAGGAGGGAACAAGTAGCCTTAGTTGAAAAGCTTGATGGTCTCTTGTTGCCATACAGTTACAGGCACCCGAAGAAAGCTACGAAGAACTTCACTGAGAAACTTTGGGAGGGTAGGTTTTGTTCTGTTCCTAGAGGAACTTAAATGCTTTCCGGGGTCATAGCTGTGAAAAAACTAGGTGTCGGGAAAAGGCGATTAACAATTCAGGAAGAAAATTAGAACCACTGGGCTGATTCAGCATGTCAACCTTGGTCAGTCTGAGAGCATTTTGGGCAAAGGCAATAACAGAATCTTGGTGTATTACATGCCAAATGGATCTTTGAATCTTGTCTTTCATTAATCATCCAAGATTTAAGACTGGAAAACTTGGTAGAAAAGTGTGCTTGGAACAGCTAGATGGACTGGCTTATCTCCATCATGGCTACACGCAACACTGTTTTGCCGTGTCCCAACAACCATGATAGGCACCAGACTGTACATTGCACCCTAATGGATTTTGGAAGAAGCTATAGTATCCAAGATGGACGTCTATACCTATGAAATGATGCTCCTTGAGATGATACCAGGAGGAGAAATCTTAGCATTAGAAGATGGTATGGTGGATTATTTTCCGCTTGAAGCCGTGAAAAAGACTACCCGTGGAGAAGAGGTTATTAGCTTATTACACTACAGAGAGGAAGGCAATGCATACATAGAAGAGCTTACAAGGGCTTGCAGGGTTGCTTCTAGGTGCATCCAAGAGGCTGTTGACAGGCCTCCAATGGGGCTTAGGCTAATCATGAGGACTGTATCTTTGCTTGTTCGGACACATGCAGCGGGTTCATCCTAGTATTATGGTGGCAATGTAAGCATAGATTTCATGAAACAGTTATTCGTCCTATCTATGTTTCTCTCTTTCTATGAATAACATGTTCATCAATGTTCCATGTCAGAAGTATCACATGTTTGTATTCTGTACCCTCATTTCTCATATTATTAAAAGGATCGTTTGTTTCACCTGTCCCACAACTGCATTTTGATTTTCTAAGCATATTCTGTCAAGTCTGATGGGTTAATATCTGGAGTAGATTTTATAATTCATCTGTACTATGTGATAAAAAGTGAATTAAGAGCTTGGCTGCTAATCAACGAAGTAGAGTTGAAAATCACTATATGTCTAATGTAAATAAATTATAAACGGAGATGTTGAGATCTAAAACCCAGAGTCCCCATCTATGAGGGGCGGAAGGAGCTATAAAAGAGCTCGGAATCTCATATTGTGAGAAAAATCATGTGTGAAAACTACAACCGAAGGAATGAAAACCACATTGTAGAAGGGTCAATGGGCGGGCTGGGCTGGGGGCCCAACAAGAAGAGAATCTTAAAGCATTTAAACGCTCAACCTCCACGTACAAAAGTTTTCTTCTCTGATTAAGTTCGTATCACTCTCACTTTCTCTCTTCCATTCCGATTACGCTCCTAAACCACAACCAGTACTAATCATCACAAATCTCTCTCCCTCTCTCTCTCTCTCTCTCTCTCTCTCTCACGCGCGCACGGGCGCGCGCGCGCACACAGTTTATCTGGATTCTTTGGTTCTGCAGCGTCTTGCCATTAGTAGTTTTCATTTGGAAAGTTGGTTGGAGTGCACTATTGAAAGATTGAAATTTAGGTGCTAGACTCTTCTAGATAATGTTAATTGGATTCATAGAATCACTTGAAAAGAAGTGAAATTGGAAATATATGTCAACAATATTAAATCTGAGGGCCATATTCCAAAATTATGATATGTCATTGGCATGTCGACATGTTTTTATACATTTTTTTTTTGCTAGATTTTATTTGAAGAAGTCACGTTTAGCATACCATTGTTCTGAGTGGTTCCCCTTCTTCTTTTCCTGAACAACGATATATAAGCTTGCTTCTGCTAATGAGGATGACAAACAGCCACTTTTGTGGTTATATGATTCATGCCAAAGTTCTCAGGTTTGGGATTTCCTAAGCCGTCGCTTTTGTTTTCAATGTAAACCTCGCATGTTACATAGACTTCGTATGCATTAGTGGCAGAATTCCAGGTTGTTGTTTCAGATCCCTACCTTGGTTCGCCCCCAAAAGTTGATGCTTTTCCTGTTTATTTTTACCACTGAAAAAAAAAAAGAGAAAAAAATGATGTACCCTTTCGTAATAGAGTTGGTGTCTAGGTTTTGCCTCCTACAACACCGTTAAACAGGCAAGCCCGTCCAGCACCTGTTACCCCACGAGCTGCAGAGGCCCTAGTATCAGCAGTACCAATGAATTCTCCAATTCAGTCAGCTGCAGACAAGAGGCCTACAAATGCAAATGTGACATTCAATGGCTTCCCGATCAGGCGGCAGCGGAACACAATGAGTGGACTGCTCCTAGACCCACGCCACTGGACAACCCAGCATGTGATGCGCAATCGGAGAGTGACCTTGACTCAACGGGCAGGGAAATGCGAGAGTCCAGGCTAATGAGCAATGCAATTCAACGTATAAAATCACAGCAGGAGGCACTGAATCTCAATGGAAGGGACTCAGATGTGCCTGAATCCGACCCACCTCCCTATCCAACTCAAGCTATGGAATCTCAGGAACTGGTTTCTTCAGAACCTTCAGCTCCACCAATTCCCGAGGAAGACTTCAATGAACGCGCAACTTACTATCCCGCAGTTGACCTATGTCCCAAGTTTGCCTTATGTAGTTATAAAGAAGGGGAAGCTAAGGATGAAGATGAATGTGTGATATGTTGCGAAGCTCCAGGTGAGGGGGTATGACATTCCGTGCGGACACATGGCTGGTTGCATGGCTTGTCTCAAGGAGATTCAAACCAAGAAGGGGGCTTGTCCTATTTACCGTGCCAAAATAAATCACGTTGTTAAATTCTAAACTCTCACAACCATTTCTATTTAGCATGGATCTGGGTTTGATTCATAAGATTATTCACATTTGTCTTATGCAACCCTTAGCTGTAATATTCTCTCTCCCTTTTCTAATGCAGAAAATAGACTTGAGAAAATTTATGTTTTATGTTGTCCAAATATATCCAATATTAAATTTTAACATCTGTGTAGAGAATATTGTTGGTCTACCTTGTACTGGTAGCTCTAAATGAGGTTTTCCGTATACGATGTTAGGGGACAAGTGTCTCATGAGTTAGAGGAAGACCTAAGAAGTCACCGGGTTTGCATCCAACTAGGTTAGCATTAGCAACATGAGCTGAGTTGAGACTGATCTGATTTGCTTTCTTTTTGGGAGATTTTCCTTGAGATAACATAGGGGTCAAAATACCATTTCTTTCCATAATGCTTTGCTATGGTTCCTAAATAAGGGGGCCCCATAAATTTGACGGGGCGTTGCTTGTCTACTAATAACCTCGATTCCATAGGACTTGCGATCTCCTGAATCAGCTTCTTGTACCAAAAGCTAGCCGCTCGAAGGGTTCGTGATGTGGAATTCAACAATAGAATTATCGCCAACTATACAAAGGATTGAGAATGACAGGACACGAGGTATGCAGTATGTAGTAGTATACAAGATGGGTGATGGAAACGTGCATTGGACTTCCAATCGGTGTCTTGTGTGACAAGATGTTGCTGAATGCAACAAAGGCTTTTCCAGTGGCCCAGCCATAAAAGGTGTGACCCTTTTGACTCATACCTCGATATAATTGCTCCATGAGATCATAATTACCGGCATCAACATCATTGACCCCACTTTGCCCACCATTTTTTTAAGTACATTAGGGGCTGCCCATGGCACATGACATGCTTTGTGGAACCTGATGCACAAAAAAGTGAAGCATCTAATTGGGAAAACATGGTTTGCTAATTTTATGTAGCATTACCCGTGCTATGCTCGTGATTCGGTGAGAGTCGAAGTCTTACCGTACAATATGTTGTACTATGAACAAGTAGCATGTCGAAATCGAACATGACACGTTTTTATGTGAAGAAAGATTAATCTTTTACCATCCACGGTCAGTAATCTGCTCCATGTTCCTGCCACTTACCTCGAGAGGAGGCGTGGCAAAAATGAAATCTGGCAGAAGATTTCCTGGGGTTGTATTCGTACCTTGTCTCTGTAGATTCAAATGTAGTATTTGTAGTTACATATCGGTCTTAGATACCAAGTCCAGGTTTGGTCTTAGCCCCAAATGAATAATGATAATTAAGCGATGGGTTTCAAATTCATGTATTATCATCAATAGATCTAACTTCCGACAGATAATCTGAATAAAAATATTAGATTTTTTTATTAAATTTTAGATTTAAAATTTAAAAATAAAAAAAATTATATTAAAAGAGTTGTCCCTAAAATGGGACTGACCTGCTTTCGAATTGAATTAGTAAAAAGTCAAAGTATAACTTTAGATACCGATTGATATAATGTAAAAAAATATAGATCTAAACATAAATTGAACTAACTAATTGTTATTTTGAATCGAACCAGATTTAATAGAACTTTGACATAATATGGTTAAATTAGGAATTCAGTAGATTGGAAATAGGGTTGGCAATTGGGTTTTTTGAGTCGGGTTTTGCAAAGTTGGAGTTCGACCCGATTAAATTTTGATAGGGCTGAACCTGAGCTTGACTTGAGAAAATTCAAAAAATCAAGGCTCGAACTTGACCCGAAAAATTAGAAGAGTCTTGGGTCCATTTTGGATTAAAGTCGACCCGAAACATAATTTTATTATTATTATTTTTTGATTATATAATTTTTTTTTTAATTTTTAATATATTTTATAGTATAATAAATATAAAATAAAAATATATAAATCATCTAAAATAAAATATAAAATATATATCATAATATCAAATTAAAAATTATACACTATTTTAAAAATTAATAATAACAATATTATAAAAAATTAAAAAATCACATTAAGAGTGACATATTAAAATCATTAAAATCACTATTTAAATATCATACTATTGATATTTAATTTTAAAAATAAATAGATTGAGTTGGTCAGGTTTGGCCCTAATTAAAATAGACCTAAATAGAAGGTTGTATTTTGTAAGAATTAGACATGTCTTCTCTAAGGTACCAAATCTGTGACCTTGTTCTATTGTTGATAAAACGACACACAAGCATGGTTTCTTTTTCTTTTCTTTTTTTTTTTTTTTGGGGGGGGGGGGTGTGGGGGTGTTGTTTGAGGGAAATAGATGGCATGCGTTCTAACTACCACTGTCATCGTTTCTTTGTAGGGACCGGCAATTTCAACAACAGGCAAAGGGTCAAGGCAGCCAGAGGTCCCCGCCTTCTTGCCGTACAGGTCAAGTCTCGAAATCCCAAATCAGAGCAGTTTTTTTTTTTTTTATTCTCGATATCAGAGGTATATAACTTATTTTCTCTCTACCCCTTTCTTTGTACTATGATCATCTTTCATGATCCTTTAGGGTTCTTTAATTTTTCACACAATCAGTCTGAAACTTGTGAATATCATATGTGAGTTCACTGATTAATGTAGATTCTTGTAATTTACTGCTATCATTTTTCAAATTCTTAGTAGATATCAAGATCTCAGACACATAAAAATTCACAAAAAAAAAAAAAAAACAATATTACTTCCTTTTTTTGTAATGAGACCAAAGCACAGCTCTCAAGGTTTTTTTTTATTATTGATATTTAAAATTATATTTTGATTATTTCGATTCAATCGTTTATGAAAACCCTATTTAAATACGACTCTCTTATGATATTTTTTTTATTCTTAAATTTTAAAATCAAAATTTATTTAAAAAATTTAATATTTTATTTTACTAAATCAATTATACAATTTAACCAAACAAATAATCAACTAACCCGAAAACATGCCGGATGAAACTTCCGGTCAAAGGGTCACGCTATATGTTCCCTCAAAACTTTACTAATCTCTAGGTATGAAGCTGCTGCCATCAACTCCTTACCCTCCCACACCCTCATGTCTCAGCGGAACCGGAGTGGAAAAGCAAATGTTACTGTTTCATAAAACTTTATTATATATGACGATTTTCTCTGAATATAATTTTCTTTTTTTTTTTAATTTTAAACTCAAAATTTGATTAAAAAATTTAATATTTCATTCTACTAAACTGATTATTCATTGGTTACGAGTCATTTGGATCTACGATCCATTTTCTACCCACTCGGATTGCAAACATATCCGCTCACGATATTGTATATATACTTTCTGTGGGTCATATTGTGCCATGGATCCATGTTGCATATTTGTTATGTTTTGTTTAATAATCATTTGTTGTTTATCTATTGTGAGAACTCTCCTGTGCAGAGTTCTAGTATCACCCATTCTCAATAAGTGGTGGTCAATCTATTTTATGTTAATTATATTTTATTTATTTTTATTGTGTTTTATTTGTCCCAAATAATTCTGATCCAATATTTTATGATGATTGTTCTCCATTCAATTGCCATGAAAACATTTTTCTTTTTTTCCTTAAGTTCTTCCTGAGGATTGTTGCTCTATTATTGGTAAAATAGCGAGGGGACGAGGACAATTTGCAGAAAAGCTTTCAATAGAAGAAAATTTAGAAGAAAAAAGAAGAAACTGGAAAAAAGAAAAAGAAAAAGAAAAAGAAGAACGGCGAAGAAATAACGAGCATTTACATAATTTAAGTATTGAAGAAGGGCTTTTTAACTGTTCATAATATATATATTTTTTTAATTTTCATCGGTCGATATTGGGATTGCGCCGACTAATCTGACCTGAGTATTGTAGGGTCCGTTATGAGATTGACTCTCCCAAATCATTTTTTTCCATTTCCATAACTCAAATTCAAGATCTCTGATTAAGGGGATAAAATAGTGACCAGTGAACCTAAAAGTGTTTTATACTATTCATAACATTTCGATTAACTAATGATATCTTTCTAATGGTGATCAGAAGTTAAAATTAAAAAGTGTTATCAAATGCTAATATTCAGGGTGCGAAGTACAGTTTTTTAAAATATAAAATACAAAATAATTATTATTTGGGGTAAAATATAGATTGTAATTTATGATTTAGCCATTCATATGCTATTTTATGGAATAAATGATTTATAAATTATATAGGAGAAGTTTTTAGCACAAACTTGTAAAAGTTCAGTCACGATTTCATGTCTCTAGTTTCTCATGTCAGAATTGAAGGGAAAATATTTAGTCTAACAAGTGGGATAGGAATTATAACTTGTAAATTATGAATGAAAATTTAAATAAAATGCTCATATAAGTTTCTCCTTAAACTAGGTTTTCAGAGTCTGAAATTGTGGTAAAAAAAAAAAAATATATTATAAGGGAATTGGAAGTGAGATCCCCACTTTAAACTAATGTGATTGTAAACCCCATTTTAAAATTTTAAATTGAGTTTAATATCCAACCTAAAATTATATCCAAAAAACTCATAATCCAAACAATATCATAATATATAGCAATAACAATTTTGTTGTTTTTTCATTAATCCTTTTTTTTTTCCACCATCAGTATCCAAAATCATACTCTAATTAATCCAGTTTGAATATCTACAATGACCCTATTTAGGGACTGACTCTCCTAACATAGTTTTTTTTTTTATTTCTAAGTTTTAAATTCGAGATTTGATTAAGAGATTTAGTACTCCATCTCATTAGACCGACTACGAGTTGGTGTTTTCATTAATCTTATTTTCATGCTAGAGTATATTTTCTTTTTTTTAAAAAAAATATGTGAGTTTGAAGAAATCTTTAAATACTATATGATATGATGTGATCATGAGGTCTATGATAAATTTTAAAATTCTTCTATTTTGTAAAAATAAAATTCATAAGATGTTAAAAGGGTGAATATACATTGATCAAGACAACACTATTCTTCAACTTCATTAAAAAATTTTCTTAATGGGCTAAAATCATCTTTTATTACATAATGAATTTTTCATTATTTGGACCCACCTTGAAGGCAAAGGGAAAAAAGAAAAAGAAAAATGGAGGAGACCATTATTTTTGGAAGAAAAATATCAACCCAAATAAGCCATGAAATCTTGGAAAAAGTTCCAAATGTACCAAAATCCCTTCAAGCACCAGCTAAGCGTGGGGTTGCCCTTCATTTTACTGTACCAAATCAGATCGTAAATTTGGAAAATATGGGAGGGCAATTTTGGACTTCTAGACCAATAATTACATCTGAGGACCAACCATGGTACTTCCTTTCTTATCTTGTTCAACAACATTCTACTGTTCCAATCCAACGGCTATTAATTAGTAATTGATAAAAAATTTAAAAAATTATCAATGACGTCATAATAGAATAATGATATGGTTTCGTTACAAATTAAGAATTTATTATTTCAGGTTTGTTTTTTTTTTTGGAAATAATATTAATACTAAAAAAATGAAAAAGGCTGACTTCTCTTTCTTCTCTCTAATCATGATTAGATTCTTCAATTAATCCCTAGACTCGCATAATCCCATATTTAATCAAACATCATCACAAACCCCAACAAATCTCCAACTATGGGGACCCCACCATTTCAACGCTTTAGTATTTCTTTCTCTGAAAAATTAATATATTTCTTTCTCAACAAAAATAAATAATTTATTTCCTGTTCTTGCATTTCTCTCTCTCTCTCATGGTGGCTCTGAGAGGAAGGCAGGGTCTGGGGGGGTCCTTGCGAGAATTTGAGAAGTGGCTTATCCTTATCTTTCAAGATTAATCAAGCCCTTTTAATTTCAACATAAAACTCTCTCTATTTTGGGTTCATCAAGATCTGTTTATGACTCATTTACAAGGTTAAGCAGAGGTAATTTTTACATTTACTTGAATGAATGTCGAATTTTTTCTTTTTTTTTTGGGTATGTTTAGTTCTATCCTTTAATGGGTAAGATACAGATTTTGTTGGGGGCTTGTACTTTTTTCATGGATAAAACCTGAAAATGTTTTCTGGGTTGTGATCTGAATTTGTGGTTTTTTGTTCATTATGTGTATACGAAGTTTTAACATGTTAGGTGATAGAAAAATTTCCAAATTTGTGGGTAGTATGACATGTTCTTGGTTAAACAATTATAACCGAATCTTTTCTCCTTTCAAGGGAACTCACGTCTCTAAATGGGTGTAAGCATTTTCTTGGGTAAAAATCTGGTTGTAGAACTTGAAAATCCACATTTCTCTAGTAATTGTGAAATATTATGTGTATGGGCCTCGAGGGTTTCCTTTTAAGGAATGAATATGAGGGAGAAGGTTAAAGGCATGTTAAGCTTTTGAAGTATTGTTGTTTTCTGAGAATTATTAACCATCTGATTAAACTTACTTGCCTGAAAATTGTATTGGAGAGAATTCGGTGCTTATTAGGCATGCTCGAGATTTTAGTTTTTCTTTCCTTTTGTAGTTTTTTGTTTTCTTACTACTGTGATGGAGAAATGATTATGCAAGCTTGCCTGGGATACCCATACACCATACCGAGCCTGTAGTTGTAGCATTCACCTTGTATAGTGTGAGATTGCTTTGTTTGAAATTTTTTGTTCCCTTCAGCTGAAGTTTTTCATTTAACCATTGACTACTACTTTAGGCTACACGCAGATGGAGTTAAACATTAATTCGATGTCTAAAAACCAATATGTGGAAGAATTATTAGTGATAAGGTCCTAAAAGATTTGTTTTATGCTGCTTACATGATTTAGACAACCGAGCCCACAAAGACTGAACACCTACACTGGTATCAAAGGGCCGAAATTATTGTCAGACACAGCAAGAACAGTAAGATATGTAAACTTCACACTAGGGAGAGTGCCTTGAAATCATTATAACTTAGATCTAAGGAAGAGAGAATACTAAGAGTAAATACCCGCTCTGGTATTTGAAGGGTCAAAATCTTTGTCGTTATATATCAAAAAAGTAAGAAAGATGAAGTTGTATCTAGTGAAAGAAAGCCCTTGGTTGAGTTGACAAAGAAAGACTTTGTAACACTAACAGAGAAGAGAGAGAGAGAATCTTTGACCCCTGCGGTGTTAGTGGTTTCAGAATATTTAGTGATAAGGATCTATTTTTTATTCATAAAAATATAATTAGTGATAAGGACCTAAAACAATTTGAAACTATAGAAAATTTTCTTTTCACTGTGATTGCATACTGTTTTTTGATATTTTTAGGTTGGTTTGAGATGCAAGAAAATATTTGACTACCATCTATACCTCTTCTCTTTTATCCCTTGCCTTAGAATCTATATTTTGGTACTACTTTGAGATCTTTTATTTGATGAAGTGATCATAACTTGGAACCTTATTTGGTTGTTGTCTTTCCTCCTCAACAGAAATATGAGTTATTTCCCTCAACGGTTGTTCTGAACCACATCTTTCACTCGTGGAAGGTCACATTTACCATGGTGAAATTATTATTATTATTATTATTTTGAAAGCACTCAGCAGTAAGTTACTAGTTAACGCATTTTGCACAGTCATTTTTTTATTTGTTTTGTTTGGTACAGGTCTGATGGATGCAGAACCAATAAGATGTCTAATAAATAGCATGTCTCGACTTATTCATCTGGTTTCATGCCAGACCTTAAAATCCATGCCCACTCAGAAGGATTTCAAAAAGATGGTTGATCTTTTGAAGATTTTAAAACTGGTGCTCAATGAAGTTGTTGACCAAAAAATACCTTTAGATGAAAACCTCATCAAGGAGTGCGAAGAATTGGATATTGCAACTAATGAAGCTCGAGAACTTTTTGAGAACTGGTCTCCAAAGATGAGCAGAATTTACTGCGTAAGTTTTCTTTAGTTTTTAAGTACAGATCCGGTTGTTCCCTGTTGATTGCAAGCTTGAAAATAGATTGGTGGAAGCTCAAAACAAAATGTACTTTTGGGAGCTTTGCTTTTTAAAGTTAGATTCATTGCACAACAAAAAGAACTCTGAGAGACCCACCAAGAAAATTTTATGTTTTGCTGGTGCTAATATGTCATTAACTTCATTCATGTGAAAACTAATTTAACCAGCAACTGTGTTAAATAGCATGTCTAGATTTCTCCGGCATAAATTGTTTGTCCCATGTTTCAACGACTATCTTAATCGCCATATTTGTCTCTAAAAAATTATGGTACATCCAGGTAGTTCAAAGTGGGCCAGTGGTGATGAAAGTTCGGTGCTCCTCACTTGAATTCTGCCGCAAATTGTGTGGATTGCTGCAGTCGTCTCCATCTGCTGTAAGCTTAACTGGTGTTCAGGTGTGGGAGAGTTCTTATTATTGCAGCCCTTATATTTCTATCCTCTTCATAATGATTTCATTTTTTATACTTGTTATTTTCCTAATCTTGGTTACAAAAAGATCTTTTCATTTGTGAATGAACACAAGAAACTTCCAACACCTAGAGAGATGAAGTACACACAGGTTTCTCCTTTCGAAAAGAATATATAGCTTGGTTGTCTTTTTTTTTTTTTTTTTTGGAATCCTTAGCTTCATTGATTTCTTTGTGACTTAAAGGTTTACATGGGTGTTACTTTGCGACTTAAAGGTTTACATGGGTGTTACTTACCTGTGGACTAGTAAAATCAAGAGAATCATTGGACTTGTCCTGGTCTTGTTGCTTTGCTGCTACTTGAAGTTCACTGAATGAACATGCCATTTGCATGCCTAATATTAAGTAAACTATTTTCAGCACTGCGTGCAAGAATTTGAAGGTTGGGAGCTTGCTGGGATATCAGAACTCATAGAAGAGGCTCTCAAAAGACAAAGGGATGTCATTAGTCCAAGTTCCAGACTTTTAATAAGGATTACTGAGTTGCTAAACTTGAATTCAAGTCAGGAGTTATTGAAAGAGAGCATCGCGGTGGAAAAGGAGAAAAATAAGGTGCATGACAATCAAATTGATGGAGAAATAGATTGCATCGAACAGATTGTAGACCTCCTATCTTGTATTCGCAGTTGCTTGGTCAAACTCGTGGACTTTGAGGCCATAAACGGAGTCCCTATCCCACCATATTTCCGCTGCCCATTGTCATTAGAACTCATGTTGGATCCTGTAATTGTTGCATCTGGTCAAACGTACCAGAGGACATCTATCCAAAAATGGGTTGACAATGGGCTTTTCATTTGCCCAAACACTAGTCAGAAGCTCATGCACACTAATTTGATTCCTAACTACACTGTTAGAGCTCTTATTGCCAATTGGTGTGACGAGAAAAATATTAGAGTTTTAAAGTCATCTGGTTGCAGTAATATACCTTCAGTCACACCAGATAACCTATCTCCACAAGTTATACTACAAACGGACAGTTTTCATTCTCAACAGAGCAGCAATTCCACATCAAGATCCTCCCTTGAAGTTGATCCGGTGTTTGAGAAACATAATAATTCTGGAGCAGAAAAATCTGACATGCACCAGAGCAGGGAGATTCAAAAGTTTGACCAACCATCCCCTGATCAATCATACATCCATAGCAGGAGTGAATCAGTTTCTAGTGCAATTTCCAGCATTGAATATGTGCCTACAGCACAAATGGAAGTGTCAAGGACACTGGACAACCAACGAAGTGGAAATGATTTGTCTGGAGAAATTACCTCTGTGTGTCCTGCATCTCGTCCATTAAATAAGGATTTACTAACATTTCCTAGGTCACTTGCTAAGAAATATCACAGCTCAATTTCAAAATCAAGTCCAGAGGCAGTTGGAAATGGGAACATCAACTTTCCTAGGACACTTTCCTTTCCATTGTCTGACTCTGGATCTGATGATTTGACCACGGTGTCTCATGTCCAAAGATTGGTTGTAGATCTGAATAGTCAATCCCCTGAAGCACAAAGAGCAGCTGCTGAAGAAATCCGCCTCCTGGCAAAACATAATATGGAAAACCGCAAAATTGTCGGCCAATGTGGGGCAATTCCATCATTAGTTTCTCTGCTATATTCAGATAACATGATAACGCAGGAGCATGCTGTCACGGCGCTACTGAACCTATCAATCTATGAAGAAAACAAGGCCATGATTGCATCAACAGGAGTAATAGAACCACTCATCCATGCTCTGGAAACAGGAAATGCTGGAGCCAAGGAGAATTCGGCCGCAACTTTGTTCAGCCTTTCTATTTTAGAAGAGTACAAGGAAAAGATTGGGCGGTCACGTGCAGTCAAAGCCTTGGTGGATCTTCTGGGCTCAGGGACCCTAAGAGGGAAGAAAGATGCTGCTACAGCTTTATTTAATCTCTCAATATTTCATGACAATAAGGCTCGAATAGTTCAAGCAGGAGCAGTCAAGTATCTTGTTGAGTTGTTGGATCCTACTAATGAAATGGTTGACAAGGCTGTTGCTCTTCTTGCTAATCTGTCAACAATTTCAGAGGGTCGCTCAGCAATTGCACGTGAAAAAGGCATCCCATTACTGGTTGAGATTCTTGAAACAGGATCACAGAGGGGAAAGGAAAATGCAGCCTCCACATTATTACAACTCTGCCTTAATAGCTCCAAGTACTGTGGCCTGGTATTACAAGAAGGAGCTGTCCCACCTCTTGTTGCATTATCTCATTCTGGCACAACTCGAGCTCAAGAGAAGGTATTTAGCTTCAAACTTTTTTCCTCCTTTGTTTCCCCCTGGCACTATTTTGGCCATCGATTTTGTTGGTTGAAATGCAATGCAACATAAAACTGCTATCTCTGTATCACCAGATCTTGAAGCAAGACTGCAAGAACTGCACTTGACTAATGAAAGATAAACCATTCTCTTCTTCTTGGGAGCGAGAGATTGGCACTTTGGGCCTAATGTCAAATGCTGTTTCACATTGCTGTCATAGTTTGACACTCTTGATCTTAAAAGTTGGTTTGCCTGGTTTAGTAGTCTCATTTTACATTTCCCCCCTCTAGTATATCATGGAGTGGTAGTAGTTTTCATCAACGTGGCAACATGTTTGAAAGGGAAACACAAACACTTCATGTAAGATGGATAATTATGGTAAAGATGCAGGCGCGGGCAAATACGCACATATTCTCTGTTTATAGCAAATGAATGGTTGTCTCTTTTAATACCCCTCCAAATATCAGGCAAAGTACAACATGCCTTGACAGAATATGAAATTGAATGTGGCTGAAAGAAGATAATTATGTTACTTTGTTACTTTTTGATGCAGGCACAGCAGCTTCTTAGTCATTTCCGGACACAGCGAGAAGGATCTAAGGGCAAGGGGAAGTCATGAGGAAGTTTAGTTAGTTCTCCTACTTACTCTACGTGCTGTTCCTTGTAAGACTCTCTGCTAGGAAATCTGCAATTAATTTTTTCCGATCCTTATTCTTCCAATGAAACTTATTTGGGTATGGATAAAAAGGGGGGAAAAGGCAATGAATTTTGTGGTGTGTATATGAGGTTAGGTAGTAACTAGGAGTTCTCTTGGTGCGTTTTTTATAATTTTTTATTTTTTATTTTTTTTTATTTTTACTTTTTTATTGTAATTAATCTTGGCATCTGATTGAGGATTTGATGTATATATATGCTATTCACGCTTGAAATCTTCTATCTATTTATTAAATTATCACTTAGTTTTTTACACACTTTCAACTTTGATGTTCATAAGGTTGGTTATTTCTAAATATAGCGTTTCTGTGAACCTGTGAAAGCTTTTTTTTTAATGGAAATGACAGTCTGGTTTTCTTTGTTTAGGCATGAGGTTTGATGATGGCTTCACGAAAAACCCCATATTCCTGTCTCCTTTGTTATGGGATTATAATTAACTAATGGGTTGAAGGAGGTGCATAAAAACCTTGTAGTTCTTGAAGTCTGATGTTTGCTTGAATTCCTTAATATAACATTGAAAGCGGTTGCACAATGAGTGAAGATGCTTAAGTTTATTGGCGATGGTCATCAAAAAGATGTTAGTGATGAAGTTGCCATATATTGCTTGCTAGAGGACACTATTATGGATTTCTCTTGTACGAGGTAGGGGAAGAGTGCGGATGTGACTGCAGTCAGGTAGGTTTTCCCCGGAAAAAAGTGGCATCTTTCGTTCTTTGGGTTTTTAAAGCTACCGGCATAGAAATGGCCGGAAGTTGAAGGAGTTGTGCCTGTTGTGAGATTAAGGATGTTTGTTTAATTGTTTTGCTTCTTTTGAAATTTTCATCACGCACATGTTTGTCTAGCCTGCCTAGCTAGAATTTGAGCAGCTTTTGGGTTTCACTCTGAGTTGCTTTTGTCATTAGTGATTGAACTTGTTATTCCATGCGCTCAAATTTGGACTTGAAGTTTGGCTGGTGGCTTCCCATCTGACCTTTATTTGTGAATTTCTTAAACCATGGAGTGAGCTGATTACAGGGTGCAAGTGAAAAGCCTTCAATTGTTGTCTCATTTTGGGGTATGGCCAAATTATGGCCTTGATTGGACTGAACCTGAAGCCCGCTTTGTATGGGCCTGGATTAGAGATTATTTTTATTTTTATTTTTGTTTTAACCCCAAAAACTTGGGAAATTTTGCGGAGTAGGCCATTCACCTTTTTTTTTTTTAGTTGGTTTTTGCCCCATTTATTTAATTTTAAGTACCTTTTTCCTGGGCAACAGGGTGGTTGGCTGATTGCAATGAGCATTGATAGCTGATTTGGATACCTTTCTTGGCCTTTTGGCTAAAATCAAGATAGCTGATTTGGGTATTGACCCAGGTTTGAATTATAGCCGTTGATTTATGAACAGTTGTTTCAGTGGAAATAGAGTTAGACATTTTAATAAAAACTCGGGTTTAACTCTTGAGAAAGAAAATAATTATGTTGGAGAGTTCTTTTCTAAAAAGGGCCGATGGTATCTTGGATTGGATCAGTTGAAGTATGGTTTGAGATATCAATTGATTCAATAAAAAAAAAAAAAAAAAAAAAAGAGGAAAAAAAAAAAAGCTATAGCTACGGTATTTTGTGGTTTTGAATGTAATTGGTTTCTAACACATTGTCAAAAGGAGAGAGTACTGTTTACCTTAAATTAATGTGACGTGGTTGAAATTTTGTCCACAGATTAAAGCCATCTAATTAATATGAGGTTGTGCATGCATGTGCATATGCTGTGCCCTAAACAGTGTGACTGCAACACGCCTACGCAATTACGAACATCTACCTATAACCAGCCTATATTTAGTCAATGCCTGCTCCTAAATTCACACAAAATAATCAGATCATGACAAAGATTCCCGTTAAGTATGGTCAATGCTACTGTCTCAGATGTTTCATATTCTTTTACATTATTTTCTTTTTCAATATTTTACTCTGCCTCAGACTCTGTGTTTTCAAATCAGGAAATGCGCATGTTTTGCAATTTAGGAAGCTCTGTGTGTGTGTGTGTGTGTGTGTGTGTGTGTGTGTGTGTGTAAGCTAATCTTCATCAAATTTGAAAAGCTTGAACTAAAATCTTTGCATTGTCATGCTTTAGAGTCTAAAGCAAAAGGAAAGAAAGAAAAATTCGGGCAGTCTACCCGCGGCCCAGACTTTTGATTAATATAAAAGTTTTTCTATGAGACATGATGAGATTAATTTATCCACAATCTATCTAGGATTTGATTAATTTAGTTACATTTTGGAACTCTTACCAACGATCTCTAGAATATAATGCTTTTGCAATGGCAATATGAGTTTTCCTGCAATACGTTAAAGTCAAGCCAAAGAGAATATACTATTACGAGACAGCGAGAGAGAGAGAGAGAGAGAGAGACTTTATTGATTATTGAGTTGAAAACCCAACAAATCACCTTCACACAATTGTATAATACAAGCTTCATTTAGGATAAGTTTGGTTTGGAGAGGGGAAGGGAAGGGGGAGGGGAGGGGAAGAGAAGGGCAGGGAGAGATTTACTTCCTTTGATTGAAATAAATATATATTTTTTTATTTTATTTGGTGGGAGTGAAAGGGAAAAAAATGAGTATTGCTTTCTCTTGTTTAGTTATAATGTAAAGTAAAAAAAAAAAAAATTACCTTATCTTTTTAACTTAACTACTATGCCTTTGTAGTTGATTTACTTCTCTTGTTTTTCACTTGATCAATTTTACTATTGTTTCAGATTTGTCACTGTATTGTTTGTCGACACTACCATATAGACATGTTGATACATATGAGTATATAAGTTGACTCATTAAAACAATATAATGGTACTTTGCCTATTGTGTCCATACGTTTAAACTCTTATATCAACATAGCAGTACATTAAGCTTCTATGTTGACATGGTAGAGTCAAATGCCGACATATAAGCTTAATATAATGCTATGTCGATATAAAAAACCTAGACGTGTCGACACAATAGGCAAAGTATCAATACTTTGCTTTGATGAGTCCACTTATATACTCCTACATATCTACGTGTTTACATGGTGGTGTGGGGAAGAAGAAGACGTGAAAATATCGATAATTTCACAACTTCTAATTACCTTGAACAAATTTGCTCTCAAAAATCATGATCAGAATTTTCTGAGACCTTTGAGAGAGCAGCGGTAATGGAAAGAGTCGGGATAATGGAAAGAAAGGTTTGGTTTCTATAATGAAATTATGTTAGGACAAACATTGAAAATTTAAAAAAAAAAAAAAAGAAGGGAGAATTTTGTCCACAAATTTCATTACACTCCCAATCCATCCATTTTGGAACGAAAATAGAATCATAAGGGAGAGGGATTGAGATTACGTTCCACTTTTACTTCCCTTTTACTTTTCTTTCCTTATCAAATGAAAGAAAAATGTCATTTCACTCCATTTTTACTCTCTCTCCTCTTTTCTTTTTCCTTTGCATCTCTCTCTTGTTGTTTCGGTTTTCCGATCATTGTCATTGGCTTCAAGAAATTTCCTTCAAGATGCTCTAAGCATCATGACAGCTAAAAAAAAGGGCATCCCCTTATGAGGATCCCTCCATTGTAGGCCATGGAAGTGTTAATTCTACTAATCCTTTCTGCTTGTAATAGCCCTAGTGACTCGACTATATGATGGGACTCTCTCAATCAAAGCACGAAAGTGATGGAGACTGGGGTGCCCATCACTATACCTTGAGCAGTATTACAAGTCAAGAGTGTAAAACCCTACAAAAGAATTTAATCATCGCGCAAGGATATCCAAACACAACATATTGGGGTAAGTGTGGTCAAAAAATAATTAAATTTAGAATGTAATGTACAACATTATCTGCTCCAGGCTATGCACTCTTAGGCTTTACAACCTAACTGCTCCACAAAACATCAGTCTTAATAATATTATTGACCAAGAAAGGAAAATGGAAACCCAAAAAAAAAATCATACTTCATTAATTAATTTGGCACTTAATTAATCATATTTCAGAGATAGGGCATTTACCAACAAGACCAATATGTGGAAAATTTTACTTTGCTCGAGAGAGAGAGAGAGAAAACAATTTCCAATGCAATCTGTTGTGCCCCTGATATGGGACTGGTCATCCAGATGTTGGATAATAGTTGTATTTGACCCCGTTTAATCCAACTCACTTTTACCAAATTTCTAGAATTTCTTCCTGTTTGTATATACGTATTTTTGTCCGCTTTGTTTCCCTAAATTTGCACACTTCATGTACTTGGCAAAGTAACATTGAAATAGTATGTTTATATATATTTTTGTGCATATGCATTCACGAAGTTACCCGCAAACGAGGAAAAAAAAATATATTAGCGTTTTCTCTTGCACATTAGGGTACTAAATTTCTGCACTTGAAAGATGGGATTTATATTGGATTTCCATTAAATATTTAGGAACAAGGATCCAATTATGGTTTTGGAAAAAAAATGATCTTTTTAAAATTTTTTTTATTTCCATCACCTCACTTGTATCCAGAGCTATACTACAACTAATCTGGTTCAAATGTTTACCAATGTCCTATAGGGGGAAAACTCACCTGATGTAATTTTTTTTATTTTTAAATTTTGAATTCGAGTTTTAATTAAAAGATTTAGTATTTCATCTCACCAATAGATTTGATTAAGGTAAAATTCTTTTGGATTGCATGCTAATTCATCTTTTCCTTGAATACCCATGGATTCATTCATGATCCTAGTATTTCAACAATATTTATTCATATTTTCAGGGGCAAAAGAGATACTTCAATATTGCTGCATCTCAAACGGATGGGCAAATGGTAAAAGCTCCACCCCCCCAAGCTTAGAGAGCTCATATGAATTTATTTTGAGATAGACTTTTTTTTTGGGTTCATTTTCTGGCATAATGTTAGTATTTTTCATTAATTTGACCCTTTCTAAGTCTTCAATGAATAATTAGTTGACACATCAAATTGTCCGCCAATGATTTTTCTTTAATATTATTTTTTCCGTTGGTAAAATTCATAAAATCCTTATATCTTTCATGAGATTGTTTAACTATAGTGTATCTTAAATAATGTCTGCAATTTATTTTAACCCTAATAACACCAAGTAAAAGCATAGTCCTATGCTGCAATATTCTTGCAGTCCAAATTAATTCTGTCTTTTATTTTATAAATATATATTTTTTTCTATCAACTTCGTATATATGTTTGCTCTTAGATTTTAGGTTCTCATGCGCAACGGAAAGCAAACAATAATTTTTGAAAAATAAAATAGAGATCGGGTATAGGGTATGTACCTCAATATGTAGGGCCTCCGAAAATGATCAAACCGTATGGCAAATCTCTCGATCGGATCTTGCGGTCGAAATGGTAATCATGAAGTTAATCGAGTCATCACCGTAACTCCACGATACCTCAACCCTTAGTTCGATAATGACAACAATAGAAAAAATTTTCTTACGTGAAAATTTCTCATTCCCTTATTTGAGTTCTCACGCTAGAGAATTTATTTTTTTCTCTCAAGCAATTCACAAAATTGCTTCAACGGCTTCTATGAATCTGTCATGGAAATTTTCTCATTAACCATTAACATTAGAGAGAGAGAATAGGAGGGATTTTTTAAGGATATTAAAGATAATGAGAGTTACCCCTGATCCTTCCATAAATTTCAAAATTAATTGAAATTTTTATTTTTAATCCAAAAATATCCCTCTAGGAGATACCCTAACCAACATTTGCTATACTAGGATTAGGGTTTCTAGTTAGAGAGCCTCTTCTCTAATTTTTCGATCCGATTATAATAAAATTTTGGTGTTGTCGTGAAAAAATCCTGTAGAAAAAAAATCCTAAAAATATTTTTTTAAGCTCGATTTTGGAAAAAGAAAATGAAAAACTCTTGTTTGTGTAAACATATAATAAAATCCTAAAATGCCAGACTTATAAACATATGTTTCCACTTGGGCGTCATCATCTGTGAAGTTTCTTGCAAGAATACACGAGTGTAATGTAAGTAGCCACTAGGGTTTCCAAGGACAGCTGAAATTTGAATCAGACCAGACAAAGTTCAGTGGCAATGTCTACTGGTTTTATAAAACGCACAATTCGAACACTAAATCTTTTAATTGAGAAACGAATTCAAATTTTTAAAATAAAAAAAATTAGATTGATATCGATAGATTCAAATATCAATTGATTTAAAAAAAAAAAAATTACTAGTTTAAGTACCCTCCACTCACATGGCATTTGTGTTTGGAGCATGCAACGTACGTACGGAATATATATGTATGTATATACATGTAATAAAAAGGACAGTCCAAGTCCTTTTTTTTTTTTTCTTTTAAATGATTAAATTAATTTTTTTTGAAGTGTCACCATTGGTAATAAGTGGCTTGGTACATCTATCGCGTTTGTGTGTAAAGGATGGTACCTAAACTCGTGTGGTGGGGTTGGAAAGCAGTAAAGAAGGGATGGATCTTCTCACAAAAATCCACACAAAAGGAAAAGCTTCTTCCTCAACTCCTCTTAAGCCACTGCTGCAATTATTATTATTATTATTAATATTATTATTTAAAGGATGGTAAAATTTTTGGTAATGGTGGAATGTTAAAAAAAAAAAAATTCAACCTTTTGTTTAGTTTTCTTATATAAATTTATATTTTGTTTTTTAGTTTTACTATTTTCGGACCATTTTTATTGAAGTGTTCCAAAGAGAAGAAGTTTTAAAATAATTATGTTAAAAAATAAATTTTTACAAAAAATAGACAAAATAATTCAAACTTCAAGAGAAGACACTCTCACGGCAATGCCGATGTGTCATGTTTGGGTACTCTTTTCCCTGCTCTGCTCCTTCATTATATTAATTAATATTATTTTCTTATCAATTTTAGATAAATTTTTTAATTTAATATTTTAGTCTTATAATTAAAAACTAATTTAATATAAAATAGAAGCTTTCCTTAGATTTTGTCCAAATGAATTAGGAAACTAATTTATTTAAAAAATGCCAATAAATTTCATAGTTGATTTTAGTTATAAGTTGAAGTTTATATATTTATTTATTTATATAAAAATGATTAAATATATATATTTATATATTCATAATATAGTCATTTTTCAGGTGAGAGATTAAAATGGGGAATCAAGGTACGTTTATGAAATTTTTTTTTCCCCTCTTTCCTGTATGCCCTCATTCTAATTTGTTCATACTTATTGCTTTGGTACACTGAGCATCATTATGTCTAACCTCCCTTCATTAAATTAATCCACCAAGATTTAATAATTTTCCATAAATAAATTTCTTCGTACTAGAAAATTTTAAAGTCCCACGCGGAAATTCACGGTAAGTATGTTGATATTTGATTCAATTATTAATAAATATAAAAGGACATTTTTAAGTGAGATAACGTTTGGTTTGTATTCAGAAATCAAAATTAAATTCAAAATAAGAAAAAAAAAACCCATGATATGGGCTTCACAAAACCCCTTTATTTTGAAGATTTTGTTTTCAAATCTTTATTCTCATTCTATAAATCTAAATAATTCAATTGGACTGTTCATTCTTTTTAACTGAACAGCCAGAGTGTCTTGATTAAATTATGAACATATAAACCTACATTTCAATTGAAAGTAAGAAATAACATACTCCCGTAAGAATAACTTTTAAATAATAAACTTTGAAATTTATCTTCATCCTTTTTAGTAAATTAATTTTTTAATTTATTGAGATTTTACTATAACAAGAACTAAGAATATTTAATTTCACTTAATATTGGTTAAAATTATTAAATTAAAAAAATTGTCTAAAATTGACAAGAAATTAATATCAATTAGTGAGATAAAAGATAGGAAAAGAAACATAAAGGGGGATAAAAAATCCCCATTCCTTTCGAAAAACATTTTAAAGTGTTGTTACATGAACAAAGTTTGTTCTTAATTTTTTGTTATTATTATTTTTCTCATTATTTATTCATTGAGTTGAGAAGTATACTATAAGAATTTTTAATAGAAAAGAGAGGTATGTTCTTGAGTTTTATTAGGTTGAATATTCAATATATATATATATATATATATATATAAATATATACATATATTATTTTCAAACCTATCAACGGTATACAATGAGCTTCAAAGAACTATTATAAATTTAGCCTAAAAATACATGTTTCAACTCATTGACAAGCAGAATGGTCTTTACTAATTTAACAAAAGCAAAATAATTTTTCCCTGAAAAATAGTAAGGCAGATATTTTCACTTTTTTTAATCAGCATTCAAAATTTTATTAACGGGCGCGGACATTGAAACCCAATGAAGTAGATGCATGTTTGTAGCTTCTTCATTAGTTAGGAGCATTTTTTCTCATGATGATATCTTTAAATTTTTAGTGTTTGTGGGATCTTCATATTATTTTGTCCATGGGCAATGAAATCCAATTATAATATTTTGCATCCTATACTCAAATTTTATCTCAACATATAGGTAATGAACATGCCCTATGTATTCCAATGTTGTGATTTTTGATGACCATCCCAAATATCATTCAAAGGAAAATCTTAAGTTGCCCTAATGCTTATGTGAATTTTATCATTGAATGTGAGATTCATTGAAATATTTCTTGAATTTTATTCCGCAAAATATAGTAATGTAGTGGCTTTGTGCTTCCCGTTGGGGGGGGGGGGCGAGTGTATAAGGAGGGATTGGATAGGAAAAATGACTAATTAGTTATTCTCAATTGCTTTACATGTTTAAATGGAACAAAAAAATGGGGATAATTTATATCCCAAGATCTAGTTTGCTTTGATCCTACTTCATACAAGATTAATGTGAGTTCTCTTACTACAATTTGAATTTGCCATAATCGACATTGTTCATAAATGAAGGTAGCTATGTTGTATGGAGATCGGAAGATTTGTATATCGTAATTATAAGTATTCTGTTTAAATAAGCTATTGTAGCTCTTTTTGTTTTTTGAAATACAAAATGAGGTCAAAAGGCCAAAAAACTAAAAAAGATAAACATGAAAGGAAAAGCAAAACATTAAAAGTTTTTCAAATTGAAACAATAATCCACCATAAATGGAATTAAATAAAAGAAAAAGCATATGTTTTTCATGAGCTTACATGACTTTGTCTAAAGGTTTAGTTTTAGATCATAAGATATAGTTTAAAAAATTTGAGCAATAATAGTACTATGATACTGAAATTTAAAAATTCACCTCGTAATTAATAGTATTTTTCAAAAATAAAAAACGTTTATAATTATTAATTTGAATCCTTGATTTGATTGGACAATTAGCGCATCAAATGTAGTCTGCAGAAGCCCTTTCAATGCATGAATTATTATTGACACTATTTGGAAGTGAAGAAAGATATCATTAAATTTCTGAAAATTTTCTACTGCTTGCCTTTCTCTTGTCCGCATCTCAAACTACTTGTCAACTTGTTTCATATTTCCAGAAAAGCCCTAGCCCAAGTTAGCTCCTATCCAATCTCTCTCTCTCTCTCCTCTCTTTCTCTAGAGAACTAATAAATGAATAAGTTGATATTTATTTAACTAAAATAAGAAGAAGGGTTGCTAACCCTTTTTTAAGGAAAAAGAACAATCACTTAAGAACACCCACCCCATCAAATGACAGTCTTCAAAGGTTTCTAGTATTGCTCAAACAAAAGGAAATAAACTCTCTCTCTCTCTATTAACACAGCAAAAGAGAAAAAGAGATCAGTGAAAGCTAAGTGAAGTTGAGAGAGTTAGTACCCTGAGTCTCTCCCATCAATCTTATCACCCCTCTCTTCTCTTTTTATCATCATCACCGTCACCATATTCCACCATCAAAATCAGGTTCCTCTCTCTCTCTCTCTCTCTCTCCCCTCAAAATAGAAGCCACCGTAGCTAGGTAATATCTCATCAACCCACAATCAGGGTCTCTTTTCAGCAACTCCTAGTTCAAGATCACTTGCTTTCTACGACTTAACAACAAAGATACATCCATTATGCATCCCCTCTTCAGCTAAAACTCTAATCTCTCTCTCTCTCTCTAGATTTGCTTTTATCCTCTCCTTTCAGCTCTTGCATCCGTAATACAATCCTTTATTTCAAACTAAAACCCTAGAAGAAGAAGAAGAAGAAGAAGAAGAAGAAGAAGAAGAAGAAGAGGAGGAGGAGGAAGAGAGAGAATCAAAAGAACTGAGCAAAAAGCAATCTACGCAAATCAATCATTCCTCTCTCACTCTCTCTCTCTCTCTCTCTTCAAGTTCAAGATCTCCAATATGGAACCAATCCCGGATATAGACAGTACAACATCAAACTCGGAAAACACCAGTACTATCAATAAAAACAATTCATCATCAGCATCATCGTCTTCATCATCGACACCAAGCAGGTACGAGAATCAAAAGCGCCGAGACTGGAACACCTTCGGTCAGTACCTCAAAAACCACCGACCCCCACTGTCTCTCTCCCGCTGCAGCGGCGCTCATGTCCTAGAATTCCTCCGCTACCTTGATCAATTCGGGAAAACCAAAGTCCACACCCCAATTTGCCCTTTTTACGGGCACCCCAATCCTCCTGCCCCCTGCCCTTGCCCTCTTCGCCAAGCTTGGGGAAGCCTTGATGCCCTTATCGGCCGACTCCGTGCCGCCTTTGAAGAAAATGGAGGCAAACCAGAAGTCAATCCATTTGGAGCGCGCGCTGTTCGGCTCTATCTCCGCGAAGTTCGTGATTTGCAGTCAAAAGCAAGGGGGATTAGCTATGAGAAGAAGAAGCGGAAGCGCCCACCTCAGCCGCAGCAACTAACACCCCAGCCTCCACCTGGCATGCCGGGAATGTTGCCTCCACCACCAGGTGCAAGTATTTAGCATGGCACTGTTGTGTGTTGCATTATATATCTTTTACTATGTCTTATAATTATTATTGCAATTAATCAGAGTAGCCATATCTCTGTCTGGGCATCATCATAAGACTCTCTACCCGTTTTGGAAATCAAGCGTTATTTTAGATATGATGGTCTAAGTAATGTAGGAGTTAGAGATCTCTTCTTTTTTTATTTTTATTTTTTTCGTTTTTGAATTTTGGGAAAAATGATCATCAGTTTTAGTGTTTGTTCCAATGCAGTAGTATTAATGTTACTGGGAGGTACTCTTGAAGATCTTCCTTTGATGCCAAACGGTAGTACCTTTAGCTCTAGCTCTAGCCTTGTAATAGTAGATTACTATAGAGCAAGTTGGAGAGTGAAGAATGATATAATGTACTTTGTAGTGTATGATCTTTATTTAGAAAAAATGAAAAAAAAATTCCAAACTATTTCTGTACTTCGAAGATTTTATGTATGCATGCTTTTGCTGATGATATATTTAGTTCATATCTATTGTTCTTTTTGATGTTTTATTTTTAATACTATATTTGAATATGTGTGTTGTGACAATACAGTTTTCTTTCTCTTTTAGCTTGATTGAAGAAAGGTTTTTAAAGATGAACTATGTAAAGTATCATAACATGTCAGATTTGTCCACTTATCTTTGAGTTGTCCATTGATAGTATCGCAGATTTTTTGGTCAGATTTCCAAATTCTGCTAATCTTTTCTCTCCTACTTTTCTTTTTTAACTTAAACTTCTGTTTGTTTCACTTTTACTCCTTTTACCCACTGAAAACTATTGTGGATTTATCAGGAAAATAATAATAGAAATCTATAATAGCCTTTTATGTTTCAAGAGAATATTGTATATCTGCACATTATTCAAATTTGTGAGATGGAAATTTTTTTCCCATATGTGGTCAAATCAATTGATGTTTAACCAGTGGGTGGTGTCCTTTCATATCAAAGAAAAGAAAAAAGCTCATCTGGTCAAATGGCAGACAAATGTAAATTTTGATTTCATTAATTGTTTCAAAGTTCTTGTACAAACCACAAATTTGGGTCTCTTTGTTTTGGAATATATTTTTTAAATCCTTGTTTCATTTCCCATTTCTCAAAATAGGTCATTTCACCACATTAGATGTTCCCAAAAGAGGAGAAAAAGCATTTAAGTTTTTGATGTGAATAGTTCACATGAAAAACTCTGGGAACAGTTGAATTTAGTTAGCTAAGGTTTAGTTAATTACAGTTTAGATGTGCATTTAGCAGGAAAAAAATCTGGAGATCCTTTTAATTGAGGATAGATCACATGGATGTTTAATGGGTCATTAATTAAATATAAATCTGGTGATTGGAAATAAAATGATTGATCAAGATTCTATAGGAATTTTCTAAATCCAAATTGGCAGACAGCTCGTAGATGATTGGAAGATGTTGGCCATTAGCTTTATAGTTTATGAAAATTATTTGGTTGAAAAGGATGCAATTTGGACAAAAGTGCTTCTAGTTCTAATGTTCACTTAGGGCCTGGATGGTTGGTGAAGAAAATTATTGGCTTGCAAAAGATTGGCTTTGAATAGATTTCATTTCCAATTTTAGTGATTCTTGTGGGGGCATACAACTACCACTTTGACAAATAAAGGTTCTATTCGCCCTATAATCATTTAGGCTAATTATCATGGGATTAGTCGAGAAATCTCATTAAGATATTGAAGGGTCCAATCCTATAGCAAAAAGAAGCATTTTCTTGTGGTGTATAACTATTGTTTAGTCTGCTTAATTTGATTACAGAAGCCAATTAGTATTTAGCGAGATTATGTAGGTGGAGTGATTCATACAAAATACATCCTTGTTTGCTATGATATGTATTGAACATGCGATAGTGGTTTCTAGTACTGTATATACTTGTAAAGATCATGGGGCTTTATTTCTTATCTTGTTTGATCCAATGTTATGGTACTTAGGAAAGATCATAGGCATGTATACATATAGATTCACAATGTTGAAGGAAGGTGCAAAATATGGAGAACAATTAGGTACATAGCATGGAGAACGATAGAGTGGTTTGAAACTCTAATATACTAAAAATTCAAAAGACCCAACATGAGAACCCTAGGTGGGAATTTCTACCGTTTTCTAATGGGTTTTTGGATATTGGATGACGATACAACAACTCCAAATCATGTGGGTGATGATTGGAAAACTAAATAAGTATATATAATCAATTGATACGTCGTGTTGGACCATATCCTTTCGGGATGAGAACCTATAAGGCTCCTTCAAGATCTCCTTTATAGCCAAAGGATATTCAAATAAATTAAACTCACAAGTATAACAACATGTATATTGCTTTCTTCCATACTACACTAGGGTTATGCTCATCAATAAACACAGGGACTAAAATATATGTTGGTCGTGCAAGAGGAAATGCCAAAACCTTTGGGTTATTTGTTGAGTAAGAGAGAAAAGATATCGTTTTGTGTTGAACTAAGATCTGCTTGTGTGATGCAAAAAGCTAGGAGTCACACACACACACACACACACACTTTGAACAGTCTTGTGATCCCATGTGCTTTGAGACATTAAAACTCGCAGTTTATGACTTCATGTATTGAGATTATCATTGTTATCTGGCCACGTAAAAAGTAAGTCTCTTTGTGATTGTGGGATGTGTTCAAGTGTGCGGGGGGAAAAAAAAACAAAGAATCCAACAAAGCTTATTCTGTTTGTGTGCCAGCAAAATCTAATCTGATTGATTATATTTAATTTCAGTAACATGTATTTCTATTAGGTTTTATGAGTTTAGATATCTTATAAATATTCGTGTCCGATCATCATCAAATTGTATCAGCATACCACATAAATATCTTGAAAAGCTTATCAAGGACATTTTCCCTCATTATGTATGATATTCCTCTTAGATTTATCTCCTTTTTTAGTTGGTTTTTGCTTGAACACATGATAAAAGGTTTCTTTCGATACTCTTGTTTATTTGTTTATACTGTGATTCCTGAGGCATCAAAAAGGGCTTCAATTTCATTGAGTGCAACCAATGGATGTATATCATGCAGAAGTTGCAAAACATCTTATTAGCGTAGCCTATATTTTCTTCATTGATCCTTCATATCCATGTTATCAAAAATCTCCTGTTCGGAGCAGATAGAATCAATGAGGCATGCGTGCTGTGTGAGAGAGAGAGAGAGAGAGAGAGAGAGGGAGAGAGTATTTCTGCTTGAGATTTTCCTTCTACTATCCGCCAGTTTGGCAGGAAAGAGAGCTATTTCCTCAAAGTCATTTCGATCATTATTTTCTCAAATTTGGATGCATTAAATTTCAGATGGTTTGAATTTTTTGTTACCCATCAATGCGTCGATCTAATCATAAAGTTTCCATTGTCCTTTCGCTCGGGAATCGAGGCTAAAGCAATTATGATAAATGGTATAACCCCAAGAAAAAGTTACTTATTTATGTTGAGATTTACCCGAGATAAAGTTTTTATGTATATTTGACAAATTGCTTCATTTTTTGGCCAAATACGAAAAAGGGCGAAATAAGTCGCCCCCATATTTACTAAAGGAGAAATAAGAGGCTCCCTTATTTATCCTCTCTCCTCTCTCATGACTATCTTTCTCTCTTTTTCTTTCATGTTTCTTCTCTGTTCTTTCCTCCTCTCCTTTCTCTTCTTTATTCTTTTTTTGGTTTTACAGACCGCATAAAGAGGAGAGAGAGAGAAAAAAAAAAAAAATGAGGGAGGAGAAAGTCATAAGAGAGACAAAGGAGGGGGCAAATCTGAGTTTCTACATTTACTTGTAATGTCTTGAATATTGAGTTGATCAATATAAAATTAAGATTCCATGATAATGATGATGGACTCCACACAGACATGCAAGATAATACCATTAAGAGGGGTAAATCCGATGGAACGGACTTTGAGTTTTAATATATATTTTGTTCTTTTTGAATTTAAACAAATTTTAACCCTTAAAAAGAGAAGGAAGAGTTCTTTAAAAAAAATGAAAGAGAATATGTGAAGATGGATAGTTGACATGAAGTTAAATAGATTTTTTTTTTTTTTTGGTATGTTAATGATGTGATAGGTCCAAAAGTCCGAATCAAAAGAGTCAATTCTCAAAAAATTCATAAATAGCGCTTGTCGACCAATATCTAACGGTCACCACGATAATCTACCGAAGGGCCACAGCTGTCCAGATCAGTCTACCGAGGGGTCTCAGTCGCCTGGTTCTACCGAACGATAGGGGTTTATTCGTCCCGCCAATCGAAAGTAATCGCTCTGATCGAACAAGCAAATACCGGCCTATCAATCGAATGAGTCCTGATTGACTCCTTATCGATCGGGCAACCGAACGACAATCAGCACCCCTAACGATTTTAGAGGAAAGTCAGAGTTCCTTAACTTTGATTTCCTATTTCATAACAATAACTCCAGAATCTTTCAGATAAGAAAAGCATCCATTCCAAAGATGAAAGTTTTCCAGATAAATAAGGATTATGATCAATTCGGAATATTAAACTCCGAGATTTTCGAATCAGTTCGATAAGGAAGGTAGGGTGAAAGTCCTCCAGCGGTGCACGACTTTCACAGGTATAAGAGATTTTAAAACTCTCCAAGACAGGTATGCTCTCTGGATCTAATACTCTGGGTACACTATTCAGAGGGAACGACTTTCCTTCAGCTGTCAGTGTGTTTTCCATTCATACGAAAAATGCTATTTACTAACTTGAACGTCAGAATCTCTCTGTCGGAGTACCCTCCGACGGTTTTTGCAGGTGCATCCACCCATCGACATATACTGCTCGAGCGAAGAAGGAGCCGGTATCTGTGAAGTCAAAATTCATCTCCAACAGTTATATTAATTTTATTTCTTTAATTTTTTTTCACAAGAATTAAGATATTAAGTTTTAATAATATATATATTGCAAAGTTGTGATAGGTTTTCTTGAACGTGAGCCCAACTTGATTAATTAATTAAATGCACCTTATTTAAAGTTGGGGTACAGTAAAATGTAGGACTTACCCTGTTATCAGTAGGGTCTCTAGATCTCCTTTGCATTCCAAGTTCCGAACAATGTACTCGTATCTTATTAAAAGTTTCGAAACTAGGAGAGGAACACATGATTTTGAATAAAGGTTATAATGGATAAAGGTACAGTTTAGGGTATGAATTATTTTTGGCGGTTTAAAATCTTCAATTATTTTCAACACCAGATGATGAGTTCATGTTAACCTAATTTTGAGAGGATGATATGATTGAATATGAATGAGGCGTTTGTGGATCACAACATTGACACAAAATGAGTGATGCTATGTGTCTCCCAAAACCATGTGATTTAGGCTTTGCTTGTTAGATGCAAATAGTGCTCATTGGTCCAGACTCTTGGAATTATGCATGAAAATTAAAAAAAAAAAAAGAAACCTTATATAACCCTATTGTCCCATCAATATTAGTGGTTTAGATTTACAATAAATTACATGCACATAAAATGCTCAAAGTATTGGATAGTCAGCTTAGTGGGATGTGACACTAAATCTCTTAATCAAGGTTTCGGATTTGAGTCTTAAGAATGAAAAAAACTACACTAAGAAGGTAACTCTCGGAATATATTACTGTAAATTTCAAATTGAATTAATTAAAATATGATTTTAAATATTTTGATCTAAACAAAAAAATAATAATAAAACGCGCGCGCGCGCACATAAAATAAATACCCTCGCGTTGTTTCCCCAGCGAAGGATATTGCAAAAGGCATGTTGAGTGTTTTCTAGGCTTTTTTTTTTTCTTGTTCCTTGTGAATTTTTGGTTTGAAAAAAGCAAAAGAGTAGTTATGACCTGGTTTTTCACTTAGGATCTATTACCAGTAAACACTATACCTCCTGGCCAAGCTATCTGAAAAAAATGATTGAGTAGGAAAATTAGAATTAAATTTAAAATCGAAGATTTTAGAAATATATTTCAGAAATCCATATTTTTACTCGACTTTCAAAAATCCATAATTTAAAATTTTCATTCATAAACTCTATTTAGTATTGTGAGAATTTTAATTTTTAGTTATGATGGTATTCACTAATAAATTAATAAAATTTGCATAATATTTTATAATTTATATATACTTGATGAATATAATAAACAATTTTGATGTAAATTTTAAAATATTTCTAATAAATTTATTATTAAAACGGAACGTGGGATACCAAAATTTGATTGAGTTAATTGCATGCTCGATCCAAAAATTGGATGAGGAATTTAATGTTGGCTGTATACGGGCATGGATTTTTTGAATTTTGTGCACTGAGAATTCATGAGACGACGACAAAGGGCTAATTAATATTGTAGAATTTTAAGATATTCTCAAAATCATATGCACCTTTTTTATTGGTTATTTATATAATATGTATATATAATTAATAATGTCTCGCAGTCAATTGACATTTGATATATTTAATTTGAGAACAAAAAAATCAACTTCATTTTTTCCATTAGAAATGATATTTTCAATATTGTAATTTATCAATTAATCATGGGAAAAAAAAGTCTATTCGACCAATCCAAACAATTGAAAATGAGGCATCTCTCCGGGTGAGTAAATTTAAATGAACCAAATAAATTAAAAATTAAATAGACCAATATTAATATATTTTGATCATTATTTTATTAAATATTTATTTTAGTTGATTGAAAATATAATAATTTAATTAAAAATTCATTAATATATACTAATTTAGACACAGTAGTCCATTTAATATTATTGCTTCCACTCACCTCATATACAAAGAAAAAACTATGAACCTATATATATATATATATATGTAATCATGGCTGACCAAGAAGTCCCTAAGTTTAATAACATATCAAAATTTTAAAACATGGGATCATGAATATTAATGTGGCATATGTACCCCAGAATTTCCTCACAATTTTATTAGGGGTGACATTTTTCATGACTTTCTCACAGGATTGAGCTATCAATAATTACTTTATAATTATTTTGTGCAATTATTATGAAAAAAGACATGGTCTGGCTAAGTTACCAACAAGAGTGATAACCAAAGTTTGTATCATCCCCCGGGGGGGGGGGGGGAAGAAAAGGAAATCAGAAGATGGGAAGCACGAGTGCTCTGGGCTCTTATCTCCACCTGTGCGATTGCAGCTGTTTCAGACCATACCAAAGTTTGTATCATCCACCGACCTATGCTTGACAATATTGTTCAAAGGGCACACAAAGTGCATGATACAGAATCAAAGTACGTACATAAATATACAGCAATATGATTGCTTTTTCATTTACGTTGAGCTGGAGAGGTGAAAAACCTAGAAAAGGCCATCCAGAGACCCGGGTAAAATCTGCAAAAGCCTTCTGTAAAGGAATAGTCGTCTCTTTCTACTACCACTTGAACAGGAGTAAAAACAGCAATAGAATCCAAAGATTGGCAGCAAAAAGCTCGCTGCGCATAATTTTTCTTCACCATACAAGACTTAAAAATTGTGTGTACCCTCTCCAAGTTTCTCCATGAAATGGGTAGTACGCCATGTCCACACGTCTGAGTCGTAATGCATCAATGGTCATCTATTATTTTTCTTATTTGTTTTTTATTTGAACACCTAAGCTGATTCGAATAATTATAAAATTTAATTTAAAGATCGATTTCTCATGGCTTATTTTTTTTATTTTTAAGATTTCAATTCAAGTTTTAATATCCTACCAACACTCACAATAAGTTGGTGGTCATCTCCTACTTTTCAATCAAATCGTTCCGGATCCATGGAAATGTATATACACCGTGAGCAACACTAAGACAAAATTTAATTATGAAACTAAAAATATACATAAATTTTATTTTAATATTACTTTTAAATTATTTTTTTATGATGATGATGATGTGTTTCCTAGTTAAAAAGAAGTTAAAAGTTACCCTAAAACTCTCCAAAAACTACGGTTTTGCTGCATATTCTAAGTTTTAGTTCTTGATATTAATAATTAGACTAGGTTTGGTTTTTCCCTATTTTCAAGTGAAACTAATCTCAACTTTTTTGAAAATTGTCTCCATGTGATGGTTTATATACTTAATTTTCTTCATACACATCATTCATACTTATGGGTAGAACTATTCATACATGATCTTTTAAGATATATCTATGATTATTCCCCTATTTCTTTTAATTATCAAAACTAGTATACTAATTTAATTATGTGTAAAAAAAATATTACATATTACTAAATTTTGTTTTAGACCAATCTTCTCGTGAGTTTAACTAAGCCCAAACTTGATTCATTTATTAAAAAAAAAAAAATTCCAAATCTTGCTTTCATTTTCAACTTAAAATATAATAGTCTACTTTTTTGTTGTTTTTAACTTGTTTCAACATTATTGTGTTTTGTTTGTGATATTTTTTACTAACATAAAATTTTATATGTAAATTATGAAAATTTTATAAATAAAAAATATTAAAATAATAAAAATTTTAATCTACCTTTAATTGTACATCGTCTCAATTTTCCGAAAGGACCCACAAATTAAAACATTTAAAGATTAAAATTGAACTCATAAATTAATAAATTGAAATTATATAAGTAGAAATAATCCACTAATTATTATTTATTGAGTAGTTTAAAAAGTTAATTTTTAATATTTATTTTTTATTTAATAGTTATATAAGATGATTATCTCATGAGGAAATTTAGAGACCTTTTTAATAACAAGCCATGCGAGAGGAAACAAAATCGCAGTTTACAAGATTTAGGAAATTAAAGCTCAAATCAACTTGGCAGACTGATCATGATCTGATGAGTGATGACGCGACGGGCCTGGCGTGGGGGCAATTGAGGGAACAGAATTCAAAAGACTCGTACGATAATCCCGCATTCTTCGGTCAATCAGACGGGACGTTCGATTGGACAACGTTGGGTTCCACCTCACTCTCTCGGACCGGACCCTTACCCCACTCTCCTCCATATAGTCCAACGCCCACGTGAATGCCTGTCACCCATGTCGGCACAGAAACCCTTCTTTTCTTCTTTGTTCATCTTCCACGTGGCGTCTTCTCACCCCTCAGATTTCATCAATCACACTCTCACCTAATGTTGTCCTTGTCCCAACCTTCTTGTTGTCTTGTCTCTATCGCGAGTCTGTATTTAAGGCTAAAATACGATTATACTTTCGTAAAATATGATTTATAAATTTTCAAAAAATTTTCAAAATAAATTTTACAAGAATTTAGGATACTGTATAATTTTTTTTTTTTATAAATATTGTTATAAAATAATTTTTGAATTTAACTGTCATAAAATTTGATTGTTTCAAGTGATAAAATTCAATTAAATTCATATTTTCCTCTTAAATTCTAAATAAAAAATTAATTTCAAAATAAAGGTAGATCAAAGAATCCAATTAAAATAAATTGTATTTATTTTTATTTGGATCGAAACATATCATTATTGTTTTTGCCTCCCAATTTCTGTAAATCTGTTTGGAGAAAAAATATTCTAGCTAAAAAATAAAATAACATACTTTTGTTAATTTAAATATTATATAAAGACCGGAGTGAGTGCTATTCGATTAAAATTAAAAAAAAAATCATTTTTTTTAATTGTTTTTTATATTTCGGATGATTTATTCGGTTTTGGGAAATTTTAAAATTTAATTTGATTATTTGAACGATTATCAGTTTTAATAATTTTTATTTCAATCAAATCAAATTAATCGAAATAGTTAAATATTTATATTTTTAGATAATTTTTATTTATATAAATATTAATATAATATTATAACAAAATGGTAAAACAAAAAAAAAATATAACTAAAAAAATTCTTCAAGAGATGACATAATATTATAATTAAAAGTAAAAAAAAAAAACATTTTAAATGTTATTTTACTTAATGATGATGTAATGCTATTTTTATTTTTTGATTGATAATATAATGATAGTTATTTTTTATTTTATGAACTATTAGTAGATTAATACAGTTAATTTAAAATTTTTATATTTTATTATTTTGTTTAAATATTAAAATTTTTAAATTAAAGTTTGATGAATTATAATTATTAGTAAATTTTAAATTTTAAATTATAGTTTATAGTTAAGTTAACATGGATAACATATATATTATATTTATGTAAACGATAATATAATATATCATTTTTTAATTTTTTATAAAAGTTTTAATAATTCAAACAATTTAGATAATAAAATTAAATTAACTATTTAATTTTGTTAAAAAAGAATCATAAATTCTTAAATTAAATTATAATATGAAATTTTCCTTTTATTGTATTTTTTTCTCCCGCTCAACTGTCAAATCATCGCTGTGGGTGTGGGTCCTACACATCTCTCTCTCTGTCTCTCTCGTGGATGCGAGTGTGACTGAGTCTTAACCTATTCCCATCCCAGGTGTGAAGTAACTTTCATTTCATTCCTTTGCCAATTATAACAAAAAACGGAAAATGGTTTTAATCCATATATGTAAATGTGACATGAGCCCTCTATATATATATATATTTAAATTTTTTTTTTTTTTTTTTTTTTTTTTTTTTTTTTTTTTTTTTTTTTTTTTTTTTTTTTTTTTTTTTTTTTTTTTTTTTTTTTAAATTTTCATCCGTAGATCAATGAATTTAAAATTATATAATAAAAATAAATCAAATTGAATATATATTTTATAAAAAACTATACTCAATATACAAATATCAAACGCCCCTATATCCAAAAAAAATTTTTAATCCACCGAATAAAGTTTAGCCCTGTAACCAAATAAATAAATAAATAAAGTTTAGCTGAGTCAAACCTGAGAACTCTGGATCCTGAAACAATACGCCTTCCTGGTGCAGAGTAGTAACAACTATGATTAATTAATAATTAACCATAGTTAGAAATATTAATTAGTAATTAAATGAATTGGTTAATGGTTATAGTAGCATTAGATAAATAGTAATATCCAATACATATAATGACATAAAATAAAATAATAAGCAATGAAATCTCTCTTTTTCTCTATTGTATTCTATTTTTCTGTCTCTATCTCTCTCTAGTTTTTCTCTTTCTAAACCCCTTTCTCTCTCTCTCTCTAATTTCTAGCTCCATCTCTATATCTTTTTACCACTTTTATAGTGGATTGTTATAATTGGTATTAGTGTTTATATTTCTCGACGAATCTTGAGAAAATAGCAAAAAAAATTGGGTATGAAACCAAGATCAAAGAAAACCGTCTCCAATGGAAATGAAGAATAGATGAATTAGACCGAAAAATAGAAAGATCTTTCGCAAGAATGGATGACGCCTTCATTGCAATCATAAAGTTTGTGTTCAAAGATAAATCCGAAAAATATGTAGAAATGTATAAGTTTTCTATTATATCTACCCCTATTGAAGCAATGTTGAGGGTGGAAAATGAGTAAGAAAATGAAAATGAATTGGAAAACAACAAAACAAATCAAATTAGTGAAGAAACAATACCAAATTCTATAGAAAACATGGTATTGTAACATTTTCTAAACCTCTCATTTTACCTACTCCTAGTGAAAAACTGTTAAGAGTAGAAGAATTTCAATTGTCTAATAAGAAAATTGTTGATGGTGGATTTTTGCCAAATTCTTTAAAGATTGAATTTCCATTATCCAAGAAAGAAGTTGATGGCTTGGATTCAAAGATTGAACTTCCATTGTCCATCGAACAAAATTCTTCACCCAAAAGAAATTTAAGAAAGATTTTTCTTAAATTTTTTCATCTCTATTTTGCTCCTATTACTCTTTCGGTAACTCAAGTTACATCTATAATTCGTTTTCATCATCTTATCTTTCAACACAAATATAAATCTTGATTCAAAATTCATAAATTTAAATTTAAATTTTTTGTTTCTCATTCTTAAGGATAAAAATGCCTTTAAGGGAGGAAGAATTATAACAACTATGATTAATTAATAGTTAATCATAGTTAGAAATATTAATTAATAGTTAGGTGAATTAATTAAATGTTAGGAGAATTAGTTAGTAGAATTAGTATAAATAGCAATATCCAATACATTTAATGGCATGAAATAAAATAATAAGCAATGAAATCTCTCTTTTTCTTTCTTGTATTCTCTCTTTCTCTCTCTATCTCTCTCTAGTCTTTGTCTTTCTAAACCCATTTCTCTCTCTCTCTCTCTCTCTCTCTCTTTCTCTCTCTTCAATTTCTATCTCTCTCTATATTTTTTTACCACTCTTTATAGTGGATTGTTACAAGAGTCTTATAATAGCTCTACTTGATCTTAGTCAAAAGGTTGAGAAAAGTAATTTCTTTTTTTCACTTTATCGATCGATATTTAATAATTAATTTTATTATTCTGATTATTTTCGTTCAACTTAATTGTTGGGTTCATTAAGATGTGAGTTTTCTCAATACTTATTTTTTTTATTCTTAAAATTCAAATCCAATCAAATATAAAATTTTGATTCAAAGAATCCAGTGTTCTTATCGATGGTCTGGTCCAACAAGACCTTGGTTGGTCGAGAAAGGTATGTTTTTATAATCGCTTCATAGTAATTTCACATATCGATATTTGCTTATCAGGTTAAAGTTGCTTTATTGCATAAAATGGGCAACCATTGACCATCAAGAGCAACATACAAACCTCACAAAATTAGAGATAACATGACTTTTAACTTATAATAACATATTAATGAGAATTTTAATTTGTGCAAAAGAAAAATGCTTAAACTTTATGTGCAAGCGTTATACAGGTTATTAAATAAAATGTTTTTTTTCCTTTTAAATTTTTATGATTTTTAGGCGCTTATTGTTGTTATAAAACAATCAATTATTTCAAAAGTTGACACTAGTTTAAATAGAAAATGATCGGACACTCTATTCTCTTAATCAGAGATTTTGATTTCGAATCCTGATGAAGAAAAATGATTTAGAAGAGCTAATCCCTCAATTGGTCTTATAATACTCGAATCGAATTAATTAGACAAAATCCAAATACCGATCGATGAAAAAAAATAGTTTGTTTTCACGAACTACCTTAGTACTCTCCCCAATACTAATTATTGTTTGATTTTTAAAAGTTTTTTTTTTTTTCCAAATTATGTCACGAGAAAATAATGAAAAAATAGTAATTACTTTTTTTAAAAAAACTGATGGGATGTGGCCCTAGACTTAATTCGAAAGGTCGACACCTAAAAGGTCCACACACGAGACTAGGCCTGACAATCGAGCTTTCTGATCCGAGTTTTACAAAGCTCGGACTCGACTCGTTTAAAATTTTATGGGCTCGAGCTCGGCTCAAAAAATTGAAAGGGTTTCGGTCCCATTTTGGATCAGGCTCGAGGTCGAATAGCAATTTTTTTTTTTTACCTACAAAATTTCTTTAAATATATAAAAAATCAAATTTCTTTTTAATTTTATTAATTTCAAATTAATCAAAATATTTTTAAATCAAATCAATTGAATTACAATTTATTTGATTCTGAAGTAAAGTAACTAGAGGATGAGAAGTCCTGAACTCATTGAGTCTTTAAGAATGAGAGTGGCCTAAGGAGACCATAAAATTAGTATGACGATTTCCTACCCTGAATGTATGACGGACAGCCACAACATTTACTGGTTTTTGAACGATTTTCTCAAAGAATAAAGAAAAAACAGTTGATCACTGGAATTAATTTATTTAATCTTGGTTAAGACAATAGAAAGGACATAAGTTTTTGATTTTCTATAAAAAAAAAAAAGACTCAAAATTGTTGATTGCAACTTCAAATTTATATAGAAATCATTACAAGTTTAAATTTGAGATTTCGTGTAGAGGTGATGGTTATATCCACATAGAAATCCTTAGATCTGGCAATGAATTTGGGACATGTAATAGATGACCCGTCAAGCTCTTCTTGTTTCTTAGATGCAAAATGTGATCTCTTGTCCAATCTGAAAATAAATAGAACAACTGCTCAGTGCTAACAGAGCAAAATTTTGAAGACTAAAAATCAATTGCTAATAGAGCAGAATACCGACAATCAACTAGGGAAGAAAGTTCTTTAGTTCCCAGAAAAATGAATGAAGCACAAAATTTCAAAGACTTATTCCAACATCCAAAAACCCTAATTCAAATCAAAAATCTTCAACATAACCAAAACTCTCAACATAACCAAAGACCCTCAACATAATCGAAGACCCAATTCCAACATCCAGAAACAAAACTCTAATTTAAATTAAGAACCCCCAAAAAAGGTAGAAAAACCCTAGTTGAACAAATTAATAAAAGAAGGGAGAGGAGATTACAGAGAGAAAGAGAGATATTTGAAATTACAGAGAGAAAGAGATTTGCAACTTTTGATCAATAAACTGGAGAGGAGAGCTCTTCTTCTAAATACAAGAGGTCGAGAGAGCGAGAAAGCGAGGGAATGTGTTGGAGTTAGGGTTGGGCACGCACACGAGACACAAGACATGACTTAGGTTAGGGATATGATAGGATATGAACTCTTTTTTTTTTTTTTTTTTTTTTCCTTTTTTTTTTATAAAAAAAAAAATAAAAAAAGGCTAAATACAAATAGCTATCCACCCTACACTACATACATACACAACATACTGCATAATGTTAAATAGGTCTAGATTGCATCAGGCCGAATCCACTTATGTCCAAACTCAGCCCGTAATTAAATCGAATCTAAAAATTAAGCTCAAGTTCGGCCCGACTCTAAATGAGCCAAGCTCGGCCCTTTAAAATGGGTCGAGCTCGAGCCAAGCTCAAACTGGCCCGGCCTAATTGCTAGTCCTACACGAGACCCACAAAGGACAGCTATCATTCGATATCCAATATTCTCTATGATTATCTACCTAAAGTTCTTAGTCGCTCAGATATCCCGAACAATAAGGTATCAGTCGCCCCACCTACTAAATGAGATTTATCAAACAAGAGTAATCTCCTCAATCGGGTATTCAATCATTGGTCTATTGAACGAACGAACCTCGAAAACCCTTCATTGGCCAAACAACCGATCGATAGCTAGTAGTTCTAACAATTCTAAAGGAAGGTTAAAACACTCTAACAGTTTTAATTTCCCACTTAAGAACGACATCTTTAGGATCTTTCAGTTAAGAAAAGGATCTCCCTAGGAAACGAAAGTTCCCATGCGATGAAGATTACGATCAATTCAGAATATCAAACTCTTGAAATTTTTGAATCGACTCGATAAGGAAAGTAGGGTTGAAACACCCTAACGATATACGACTCTTGTAGGTATAAGATATCCAAAAACCTCCCAAACCAGGTATGCTCTCTTGGCATTTCACATTAGCCACTAGAATCACAAGAAACCTCTCCCTCATTGAGTTCTCAGTCTATTTCTTTTACATTCGAAAATCACTTTTTTTAAATTGAACGTCGGAACCTTCCCCGCCGAACTACTGTTTGATGGTTTTTGCATGTTTCACATCCCGTTGACGGAAACCGTTCGAGTCAACAAGGAGTCGGTATCTGTGGAGCCGCAACTCACCTTTAACAGATTGGCGCCGTCTGTGGGAAACAAACTGATCTTTCGAAAACTCATGACAATATCTACTACAATCACTCCCAGTGTAATGCTTGCCAAGAGAAAAAAACCGGTCATAGGTTTTGATGATGACGATTTGTTGGGAGTTGATCTCTATCGTGATAACCCCATAGTCATTACCCTTAAGATAGAATCCCACATCGTGAAGAGGGTCATTGTCGATCAAGGGGCTGACTATGATCTCCTCACTTGGGATGCCTTCTGTCGAATGGGCCTTGATCCGTCTCGACTTCTGCCACCTACCGGGTCCCTTAGAAGACTTTCCAATGAGCTCACCTATCCCGAAGGCATTATCTACCTTTCCGTGACCCTCGAAAAATCCCCTAATCATGCTACCGCTCATGTCTTGTTTCATGAGGTGAAATTTTTCTCTTCTTACAACACTATTCTCGAAAGACCTAGCTTGGATGAAATAGAAGCGTTGTCGACCACAAGACACATAAAGGTGAAGTTCAGAACATCGCAAGGGGTCGCTACCATACGTAGCGATCCTGATCCTTATATCCTCTTTGCAGCTCAAGATGCGCAAGAAACTTTTCCAATAGATGCCCTAGAATTTTGGGACAACATCGGACCGAAATCAAAACCCGAACCAGGCGAAGAAACAATTGAGGTCCCTTTAACAAGCGGCTTCAGTCAAACCGTCTAGATAAGAACCAACCTATCACCTTCCAAATGAGAGGCCTTAGTTACCTGTCTACAATGACACTCAATAGTTTTTGCCTAGACCCTGGAAAACATGCTAGACATAGATTCATCCGTCATAGCCCATAGGCTAACAGTCAATACTAATTTTAAACCAGTGAGACAGAAAAAGAGAGTATTCGCTCTCGAATGCCAACGTGCTATACAAGAAGAAGTTCAGAAACTATTAACGACCGGGTTTATTCACGAGGTCAAATATCCTGAGTGGTTAGCTAACGTAGTTTTGGTAAAAAAGGCCAGTGACAAATGAAGAATGTGTGTGAACTTCACCGATCTCAACAAAGCGTACTCGAAAGATAGTTATCTACTTCCTAATATCGATAAACTAGTAGATAACTCTTCGAGACACTAGATCTTGAGCTTCATGGATGTCTATTTAGGTTACAGTCAGATCAGAATGGTACCAAAGGATAAAGAGAAGACCAGCTTCATCAACGAATTCGGCACGTATTGCTACCGGGTCATGCCCTTTGGCCTAAAAAACGCTGGAACAACTTTTTAACGGTTGGTCAACACGGTCTTCAAAGTCCAGCTAGGCAGAAATGTCAAAACCTATGTTAACAACATGCTAATCAAAAGCATTACTGTAAAAGCTCATGTCGGGGACCTTGAAGAAATCTTTCAGACATTAGAACGATATAACATACGGTTGAACCCGGTGAAATGCACTTTCGGAATCGCCTCCGAAAAGTTCCTAGACTTTATGATCACCGATCGAGGGATAAAGGCCAACCCCGAGAAAATACATGTGATATTAGATATGTCACCTCCCCAGACGTTAAAAGAAGTGCAACGTCTTATTGGTCGGATAGCGGTCCTAAGTCGGTTTATGTCCAGAGTCGGCGAAAAATATAAACTCATATTCGATGCACTGAAGAGGTCTCGACGATTCGAATAGACATCTGAATGTCAGGCAGCCTTCGAACGACTAAAAGAATACCTGATGGAACCACCACTACTTTCGCGGCCCGTCCTCAGGGAAGAACTTTTCCTATATCTTGTCGTCTCTGAACGAGCGCTCTGCTCTGTGATGGTAAGACATGATTCTATTATCCAGAAGCCAGTCTACTACATTAGTAGGATATTAAAGGAGTCCGAGGTTAACTACCGACCGATCAAGAACATAGCCTACGCTTTGGTCATCTCAGCAATACGTCTTCGACCATATTTTCAGATCCATACCATCGTGGTGTTCACCGACCAACCATTGAAACAGATTCTTCGAAAGAAAGACACTTCCGGTCGGCTTATCAAGTGAAAAGTGGAATTGGTCGAATTTAATAACCAGTATCGACCGCAACCAGTGATAAAGGATCAAACATTGACTGATTTCATCATCGAATGTACTTTGCTGACAACACTCGAAGACAAATCTCCCAACCATCGGGAAGAGTTGTTGATCCCAGAGTGGACCATTCATGTCGATGGATCATTAAATTCCACAGAAAGTGATGTCGGGCTTATACTAGTAGGCCCGAATGATTTTAAGGTAGAATATACCCTCCGGTTCGATTTCCTGGCCACCAACAACCAAGGAGAATACGAAGATTTACTGACAGACCTTCGAATTGCCATTGACATAGGGGCGTGGAATGTTAGGGTATTCATGGATAGCCAGTTGGTCGTAAAACAAATCAAAGGGATTTACGAAATGAAAGATCCAATCATGACTAAATATTTGAGTAAGTTGTGCAAGACGATAAAACAACTAGGCAAAGTCGACATCCAGCAAATCCCTTGGTCGGAGAATGCACGAGCTAACACTCTATCGAAACTAGCTAGTTCCTATTCGATTGCCACAAGCCGAACGGTATATATTGAAAGCCTGCCATATCCCAGCATTGACGAGCCCAAAGAGGCTCTCCCTATCGATCGGTCCCCTAGTTGGAAAGACCCCATAAAAGAATATCTAAGGCATGATCGTCTGCTGGAGTCCCCGAGGGAAGCGATGAAACTGAAGTGAAAAACCACACATTACGCCATAATTGATGGGATCCTTTACCAAAAGTCATTCACTCATCCATATCTGTGATGCCTAACTCCCAAAGAGGGGGATTATGTCATCCGAGAGATCCACGAGGGAGTCTGTGGTAATTACCTAGGTACTCGAAACCTAGTCTACAAAGTTCTTCGTCAGGGGTACTATTGGCCAACCATGAAGGTCGACTCCGATAACTATATAAAACGATGCGACAAGTGCCAACGCTTCTTCTCAGTACCTCGGCTACCTTCCACTGAGCTCAATCCTATATCTAGCCCCTGGCTGTTCGCTCAATGGGGCATGGATATCCTCGGGCCATTTCCACCAACTACAGGATAACGAAAATTTCTCATAGTAGCAATCGACTACTTCACTAAGTGGATATAAGCCAAACCTTTAGCTCAGATCATGGCAGCCAAGGTCCAGTCCTTCGTGTGGACTCATATCATCACCTGGTTTGGTATACCGCGTGTCTTTATCACGGACAATGGGAAGTAGTTTGACAACAAGTACTTCTGGGAATTTTATGAAAAACTCGAGATTCAACGGTCACTCATCCGCAAACCAATGGGCTGGCCGAGATAACCAACCGAACGATCCTACAAGGACTAAAGACGATGCTAGACGATACCAAGGGGTAATGGGCCAAAGAGTTTTACGGTATCCTCTGGTCATATCGCACTATACCCCAAAGAGCAACAGAAGAAACACCATTCAGTCTTACATATGGAAACGAAGCAGTCATACCCGTGGAGATAGGAATTCACTCACTTCGGATTGTCCAATATAACACTTGGTAAAACAAGCGTACCCTGCGTGAAAGATTGGACTTGCTTCCAGAGTTTCGAGAGTCCGCATCGGCACAAATGGCTGCTTAGCAGCAACAGATGACACGATATCACAATCATAGAGTCAAGAACCAAACATTCAGACTCGGCAAGTTGGTACTAAGAAGGGCAGAAGCTACCGATCAACCCTAACCTAGGGGCAAACTCGCTCATAATTGGGAAGGTCAATATCGAGTGCGTTCTATGGTCCGACCAAGAACTTATTGCCTCGACAATTTAGACGGATCAACCATGTCTAAGACCTGGAATTCAGAAAACCTACACATATACTATCAGTAGATTCTGGAACTATCTGCAGCTAGAGGAACCGTTCAGTTAGAACCAAACGATTCTCTCCCCTCTATCTAAAAGTTCCTATTGTACGTCGGGTCTAAGTCACCTAGATCTTATCGATCGAATGTGTCATCAATAAGGGATGGAACTCCCCAAACGAGTGGATACGATCCCTCTATCTAAAAATTTCCTATTGTCGGGTCTAAGTTGTCTAGTTTATATCGATTGAACGAGTTATCAATAAATGATGGAACTCTTCGAACAGGTGGACATGACTCTTCTTTCTAAAAGTTTCATATCGTATGTTGGGTTTAAGTCGCCCAGACCCTATCGATCGAACGTATCATCAATAAAAGATAGAACTCCCCGAACTGGTGGACATGACCCCTTTATCTAAAAATTTTCTATCGTATGTCGGGGCTAAGTCGTCCCGATCTCACCGAACGAACGAATTATCTAATATGGATGGAACTCCCCAAACGAGTAGGCACGACCCTCCTATGTAACCACCGAATGTCTGGCGGTCCAAAAGGCCAGTATTACTCACCATCTTAGTACGGAGCCTTAGGTCAGAAGCAAATCTACTCTGATGAGAGTTGAAGAAAAGCATATAACCAGACAAGAGATCAAATGAGAACAAAGACATGATTCAAGTAAGTAACACATAACCTTTCATTTATCCTTATACAGGAAGTACATTCGGTTACATGGATATGTATACAAGTCTTTGGGTCAGACCGATTACACCAAGAAGCACGTAATAGGGTTGTTCTAGGATAACGAAACCACAGTTCCAACGCTAGAGAGTACAAAAACAATAATTCCAAAGTAATGCTAGGGACAGGAGAAGGTGAGCTCGGGTTTTGCCACCCCTAAACCACCTGAGCCCAGCCTGCTAACGAAAGACAGTGTGAGAGACATCCCCACCATAATTGGATGATGGAGGGGAATCCAGACAGATCACCCAAGGCGGTACAAGACGCGCCTCCACCAGTGATGGACGATCTCACCATGCTAACCGAACAACGACCGACATAATGAGATATCATTCCAGTAGTCCCCCTCCTTAATGAGATCTCACTCCAGCAGAAACTAACCGATCCATAGAACTCCGCATATCAAAATGCCTTACAAAAATAACTCTCGAAAAGGAACCACTGTCGGCAGAACCCTTAAAGAGGAAGAAAAACCTCAATTCTCTATGGAAAGGAACAAGTACCCATCATAGCTATATATAGCAGTGGAAAAACGGGCATTGATTGGCTCAGGGTAAATGAAATGGGTCAGCAAGAATAGCCCATCATAAATGGAGTAATTAATTTTCTTCAATTCCCCATGAAGGGGTCACTTCTGATAAGACGCACCCACGTTCGTGACAAAAGGATGGAATGGATTAGGACGAATCTAGCACTCATATACTCCTATAACGTATTAAGCATGCCTCACCCTAATAGATCTTTACTCATGGCGTCTCTTTGCCAAGAAAGCCATGAGTTGGGAGCAAATGATGGGATATGGCGCTAGACCTAATCCGAAGGGTCAGCACCTGAAAGGTTCACACACAAGACCCACAAAGGACAGATACCATCTGATATATAATGTTCTCTATAACTATCTATCGAAGAGCCTTAGTCGCCGAAATCTTCCGAATCATAGGATCTCAGTCGTCCAGCCTACCGAACGTGGTTTATTAAGTGGGAGTAACATTCTCGATCGGGTACTCAATCATTGGTCTATCGAATGAACGAACGCCGAAAATCCTTCATTGGCCAAACAACCAACCGATAGCCAGCAGCTCTAATAATTTTAAAGGAAGGTCAAAACATCATAATAGCTTTGATTTCCCGCTTAAAAACGACATCTTTAAGATCTTTCAGTTAAGAAAATGATCTTCCCAGGAAACGAAAGTTCCCATGCGATGAAGATCACGATCAATTCGGAATATTAAACTCCTGAGATTACCGAATCGACTCGATAAGAAAAGTAAGATTGAAACACCCCAACGACATACGACTCTTGCAGGTATAAGATATCCAAAAAACCCCTAAACTAGATACGCTCTCTTGGCTTTTCACCTTAAGCACTCTAATCACAGAGAATCTCTCCCTTATTGAGTTCTCAGTCTGTTTATTTTACATTCGAAAATCACTCTTTCTAACTTAAATATCAGAGTCTCCTCCGTCAGATCACCCTTCGACGGTTTTTGTATGTTTCACATCCCATCGACGGTAATCGTTCGAGTCAACAAGGAGCCGGTATCTATAGATGCATAATCCACCTCCAACAAAAACCTTAATTGCTTTTCCATTAAACCCAATAATCGCAATGATTAATTTACATCTATAAAATTGTTCTAGTTATTTATTTTTATAATGTTTTTATCTTTATTTTAATGGTAGAATAATGCTGAGAGATATTTATAATTGTTTAAATAAAAGAGAATTGATGTATCTGTAGGAAACTAACGGAGAGAGAAAAATAATTGATTAAATGAGAGAAAAGTTAAATTAATAAGAATAATTATCTTGTTGTATAACTGAAGTTCTTTAATTGCTTTCTTAATATGACACAGAAAGTAATGCTTATTTTGCTGATTTATTTATTAAATTGCATTTATTGATTAATTGGCGCATAGGGGGGTGATGGATCATTGACTCAACCTGGGGTGATTTTATGGCAACTTTTTGGTGCCTGTTAATTATTATGTTATTTTTTTAGTTATATTAAAATTTGAATTCAAAATTATTAAGTTAAAATAGGAAATTGTGATCATTAGGTTAGGTAGTCCCTTGATATGTTAATTGTTATGTTGTGAAGGTGATGAGTTGTAAGATACGAAATGAATATTTGCAACTGGCAGTGATGAATATTGCAGGGCTACCGCGTAAGCACCACAGCTGCCTTTCACTGCACTTACAAGGAGCCCAAAGATTCCTTAAGAGCTCTTAATCATCACATGCCTGGATATTTTCTTATCTCGCCCAAGTTTTCCTCCTGAAATGGATAGCAAAAAGATTCCAAAAGAGTCCTTAAGCCCTCAATCATTACACACCTCATCTTTTATTTTCTCCTTCTAATAGATTTTAATTCCTTTCAAACAGGCTCAAACATCCGTAGGATCAACAGTTGAAACCAGAAGCACAGAGCACAGCAATGCAAATGGAATTCCTCCATAATCCTCACTGCATGAAGCACAACCATGATCAGCTGACATGATGTCGGACTCTGAGTCCTTCAAACATCTTCGAGCACAATTTTATCCTTATTTGCCATCATCCTCATCATCACTAAGAACAATCACATTGCTTGGTAAATTTTGTGTTGCAGCTTTCTCCAAAGCCTTCTTGCCTGGCAACGCCCCTTTAGTTGGGTTTGGGGAACCCTCCTTGCCATGCCTAATGGAGTCATTTTGGAATTTACCTCGTGTGACTGCTTTAGGGAGATTAGGAGTAATAGTCCTTGGATAGAAAGAGGACAAAAGGGCCTCCTTGCTTCTCCGCTGGGTACCCACATATGTTGTGACTTTTCCAGATTTTGAAATACATGTCTCAACCGTGTTTCCGGGAGTAACTTCAAATGTCTTTCTTTTCTTCGAGAAAGGGGCAATCTCAGCAGCTGTAACATCTAAACAGCATGTTGATGTGGGGTTATTTAGTTCAATTGAGGGTCTGCAGAGCAGGGAAGCCCTCATTTCTGAGTTTCCATCGAGTGTTGAATGACCAATTTCCTTAGTTATGGCCGCACTTTGGAATTTGTGCTTCTTTGAGTTTGACATTGCAGCAGAGGATGAATGGCCATTAAGCTCAGGTTCATGTGAAATATATCTTGAAATATTGGGGAGACGCAGTCCAAGTTCGTTGGCCCATCTGTAAGCGGTACCTAACTTCCCTTCTAAAGCTTTGATAAGAGCATTTAGTTCCTTGATTTCATAGCGGAAAAGGAACTGTTTGGCACTCCAAGGGCAAGGACAGAGCTGCTTTCCATGTACTAGACATGCATATTTATCAGGGCAACATTTACAGCCTACAGCAGACAAGTGTAAATCATAGAGGCATATGCAGCATTCCCTTTTGCTGGTCGCATCAAAAAGTTCATCCATCTTGCATGACTGTGACGATATGGATAAATAATCCCTTCTCCTGCTTTCTAACTTGACACGTGACTATACAAAGAAAACAAACAATCAGTTCCAAACTGGGAACTACTAATAATGTGGCAGACAGGTACTGCCTCAAACAGCTAGAAATCTACAAAATTTGGCCAAACAACTGACGCCAAAAAAGAATATTTTTTAATGAATGTCAAGTGTGCATTTTCATTTATGATCATCATTATTATTTTCTTAGTAGTGCAAGCACAATTTCATCTAAACCTCTAATCAATGTAACCAATATTTGCAGGCAACTCCTTCCTTATTTTTCGTAACTTGTTTCATCTCTAAATGATATTAAAAGCAGGGGACATCTCCAATTTTTAGCTTATAGGAAACAAATTCCAATATTTATGTGCTTACCTTCAGAGCTTTTACTAAAATGCTATCCTTGGAAAATGAATCTTTCCACCTTAGATTATCTGGAGTTTTCTTCATTAACAGTGAAAGCTCCCATTGAGCCCTTACGGCTTCCCTAGCAGCTCCTAACAACATCCTATCGTAGGAAATCTTTGTTTCTCTTAGCTGCTCCTGATAAAGTTCTACTGTATTTTGCCCAAAAGGCAGCCAATCAATCGGTGCATAATTAACTTCCTCAACAAAATTAAAGCCACAATCAAACCCCGAGTGATATGCTCCAGGAAGGGTAAGAATAAACTCTCTGGGGTGCTGGACACATCGATAGACTGGAATGCCGTAAGACTTCAAGGCAGATAAAGGTAGTTGCTTAACCTGTAGAAATTGAACTTCAGTGTATCAATGACCAATAAGTGAGTCATGAAATGATGAGAAAATGTGAAATTCCCTTTGAATTTATACTCTTCAAGAAACAATGTAGAAGAAACCAAAATTCCTGAGGAGAAGTTAACATGAATTGGGTGAGGTGATGCTATGGACTTCTCATAGGAACCCAAGGTTCCCCCTAAAATCAAAGCTCTTAATACATCTACTGGTGTCTCAAGAATGCCATATCCAACGGTAAAGATGAACACAGAGCCATAAAGAAAATGGCGTGCCTAAACAGTTGAAAAACTTGACAAATATAACGCATGCAAATTTCTTTGAATCCCCACCTAGATATCAAGTATTACAGCGTCGTTAAAGTGTTCTGAATGTCGCTAAAAATTCACTCAGCTAAATAAGAAAATGGATAACTTTAGAGGCTAGATCCATCTGAACCAAAGTTCATGACAAGAACCAAACATGACTTTTAAATGTCAGGAAAGATATGAACACTTACAACAATAAGAGCCTAGACAAAAGAACACTTTAGGGGAGGCACAATTCAAACAATTACAGAAGGTCCGATCTTTTCTTATCTTTGGCTTTCAAGTTGGACCTATATTTGCAATTCCTCCTTGTTCTAGATTTTATTAACATGATACTAACTTCATGAAACTTTCACTTGAGAAGATTTACAAATAGTTAATAGCTAATGTGGTTGAGAGACAAGCATTGCCAGATTGAAGACAAATTCGGAATTTCTGGCACACTTGCACAAAAAGGAGCAGAAACAGAATCACAAGTATCATCTATATTTCCCATCATTAAATGCTTCTCTAGGGATGAACACACTTCTCTCACAAGTAGGCTTTCAGAAAAGAAAATTTTGAGAATCTGCTAACAATTATTCTTGAGAGACATTGAATGCAAAAAGATAAGATAAAATCAGGATATACTGGATTGGAGTTGCATATTCAATTGAATGGGTTATCTCTTTAACTGGCTTGACAACAAAATGCAGCCTATGAAGTAACGTTAGTGCATGCACACAGCTGTCCACAATGTGCATCAGACTTGTGATAGAAAAAAAAAATACTCAGACTTGTGATAGAAAAAAAAAAATACTCAATCTTTGGTGACACAAAAATAATGTTAGCAACAATATATACACTGGATGAAAGAATTCCAGGGCACAGTAAGCGGGCATGCATGAAGGAACACCAGGAGGAATTCATTACTGACCTGCTTGTGCCACGACTGAGGTTTCTGAACTAACAAATCTGGCACGTGCTTCTTTAAAGCTGCCTCAAATTTGAAGGAGCATCTTCCTGGGATGCCGTAACAAACTTTGGGAGAACCAAAATGCATATAGCTGAGCAAGTAAAGGTGATGCTCTTCAACTTGCTGATATTCCAATAAGATCAATCAGAAAGTAAAAGATGAAGAGAGAAAGAATTGCTGAATAATTTTTTTTTTTTCAAAGAAAAACATAGATTAAATAAGAGTGACATCAAACATCCCCCTCCACCAGTGGCGGTGAGGCAAGGGAGGAGGAGGACATATTCGCCCATGACTAAACTTACCCAGCAAAATGATGAAAAGCACATTCCCACATGCACCTGAGGCACCAAAACAGCAGATCTACTGAAGCTTTCAAAAGAAAGAAGAGAGCCAGGAAGTTTGGGCAATTTATTTAAGTTCCATCCTGATTCTTTAGCAATATTTGAGTCGATTGGTTCTAGAGGAAATCCACCGCCAAAAATTCCTGATGCCAGTTGAACACCATAAAGCACCTAGAGGAGGAAATGAAATCTAGAATAAATTGACTGATAAAAATTGATTATTGCATTAGGAAGGTTGATAGATAGTTAATGCATCATACCTCAATCTCCTCGGTGGGATTCTCTACTATGCGCCAATATTCACCCTCAATATTCTCCACTGAGGGTACCCCCTGCTTCTTGAATGCTGGATTGTAAACCATGGGACTGGCTAGTACATCTTTATCATGAAAATACAGGCTTTGAAATTCCTTTGCATATTTCTTAAATGCTGAAAGGCTGAATGTGGGACCAATTTCATGTTTAAACAATTTGTTCTCATTACAGCCAGATTCATCAGCATCCTTGAGACAAAAATCACCCTCCAAATCCATTTGATCACTTCTTTTCTCCTTTTCTCTTGTATTGTCAACTGCACAAGGCATATGTCTTCTCATACAACCATTCTGAAGCTTGTCAATCTGTTGGACGTAAGATTGAAATCTTCGATCCCAGAAACCTTCTTCCATAATAAAGGAGGGAGCTTTCCACGTTTGAGGAGGAACTATACGACAAATTCCATATTCCTCCACTTTTGGACGAATGCTTGCAATATACTTAACTGTGTCACAGAATTCCTGAGAAAGGAGCCCAAATCCAACCACAGTTAGTGCTTCCACAACCCAAAACACCCCAAGTTGAATCAAGGATGGGAAGAGCAAGAGAGGAAAGGAAAAGACAGGGAAGAGATAATGGATCACACAAGACATTTATAACATGGATCAAGCACCTCTACAGTTGGGTAAAATACTGGAGCCTCCTCAAGCACATTAATAACTACTTTTCTAGGTTGCCAATTTGCAGTGATCTGCACCAATAGTAAATTGAGAACATAAAAGGGAAAGAAATTAGATCAGATGTATTTAAGGTCTCCGAGGCCAATGAAAAAGGTTGTGAAATAGACATGGAGAAAGAAAAGGGCAACCTTTTGGCAATTGCTACAGTCAGAGCATCCACGAAGAACCCCCTTTGGAAGAGAGGATTTTGGAGGGACACTCTGCAAACAAAATATTTGTAAATAATAAAGCAAATAGGGAACTTCTAGGACTAGATAAGTCCACAACTCCCACAACCTTCACTCCATGCAGTTGGGCAATATAAGTGGTGAGATATTTTCTATTTTTTACTTTTTTTCGTATTAGGCAAAACAATAGCTCAAAGAAGAAATGACCGTGCAAGCAGGGAGTTAAAAAATCTTAAACAACAATATTACTCACGTAAGATATGCTACAGGATCTAATGCCAATGCACTTGCAAGCAGGCACCTGTAGCCCATCTCAAATGGCAGCACCAAGTTTTAAGGAACCAACATCTCTCACTCTCACGCACATGTGAGCATGCATATACTCATGTATGCCCACACAAATGCACAAGGTAAAGGGGATAACAAAAGATCACTGTCCCCTAAAGATGCTCACCATTGTTGGGGCAAAGAAAGAAAAAACCATGACTTGGTGCTCAGAGGATCCTGGTAAACATTTGGGTCCAAGAAACTTCTAAAAAAAAAAAGGCGTACCCAGTGCCAAAGCTCCACATTGTGGGGTCTGGGGAAGGGAATACCTAGGCAGCATTTCCCTTGCTTTTTTGCAAGGAGGTTGATTCGAACCCTGGACCTTCAAGACACAATGGAGAGACTCCACCATTGCGCCAGACCCACCCTTCTGGGTCCAGGAAACTTCTATCATAAAAAAAGAAATTGCTTCAAGGATGAACAAACTTAGGTAAGATGCAAGCAAACCTACAACCAAGCTAAGGTTCACCGATAGTTGGGGCTCAAATTAATCGATGTTTGGACGGAATGACCAATTTTTGCCAAAATTGACGACTTAGGGAAGGACGGTGCAAAAATTAATAGTTCAGGGGGCTGTTTGACACAATGTACTAAAAGTTCAAGGGGGTAATTTTGCAGTTTTCCCTCAATAGTATTATAACAGGGTATCAAAAACTAACCATAACACATTTTCCTTCTCAAAAAAAAAAAAAAATACAGTGGTTTGCCTCGATACTAATTTAATACGATGAAGAAGTTGCAGATTAAGAAATCAATTAGCATTATACCTTTTCTGATCTAAACAAGCCATTAGTCTGAGAAGCTAAACTAATGTCTCACTAGGACTTCAGCAACAGAGTATATAGCATAGTACAAGTATTTTATAGGACCACTTTGCATATTTTATAGCTGACTGCTAGACTGTATTTCAATTAAGAAATATACACAAATGGCACCACAAGTAAGATGAGAAAGTGCCAAATTTTGCATCAAGGATGGCTGCAAAATATTTGAAACTTTTTTATTAAAAAATGAGGCATACACTAATCTTAAATTGATTTAGGAGGCGCTGGGTGCCCTTTACTCTCCCTAAGGATGCAAGATTATGTCATATTCTACTAGAACCATTTCTCAACTAGGACAAATAAAAATTCAAATAGAAATATAGGGTTTTCAAAAAGTCAAAAAATTTCTATACGAATGTGTAAAATGGTTACCATACTTGTGAATTTTAGCACTGCATGCTATTTTATCTGTTGCCTCTACTTGTATCCAAACAGGGCCTTTAATGAAGTCATTGAACACAGATCTAAAAGATTATTCAGTACACTGACAAAATAGTAAAGGAAACTACGGAACTGCAAAGTCAACTTATTTTTCCATCAAAAGTAGTGCTCTATAATCTTATAAATCATGGAATTAGTTGACACCAAATTTAGACAAAATTTTCAGCAACTTCTCTTTCTACATCCATTATCAGTATGATAAGAGTATTTCATTTTGGCGTGAAAAAGGAAAATAAAACAAAATAAAATAAAATCTCGTTAGAAGTCAAAGAACAAACAAGCAAGAGGGTAAGATATACTCCACACACTTATAACCTCAAGAGATGCTCCCTTAAAACCCTGCTGCAGCCACATACCCGAATGAAGCAACATCATGTCTGAGAAAACCATCTTTCACTCATTTCAGTATGCAGATTCACAATATGTTTAGTACAGAACAGTAGTCCAATGATCATAAAAAAGTATATGGTGGTTAAAGCATCCCGCTAAGTATGTGGGGTCCTGAACCAACATGCCTTCTCCTTTTATTAAGAAGAGGCTCTGCATCCGAGAATTAGACCAGATACCAAAATAAATATGCAATTAACCCTACCCCTAGGTTAAGGATTGCCCATTAATTCAAAGACTGTCAACATGTGAAGAAGTAGATGATAGAGTATTTTATTTTCTTAAACCATGAAAATAGCAGTTTCAGAAAGATAGAACACAGTAGAAATTAAGTTTACTATTGGAAAGCACTAAGAGTAGTACATGGTGTAAGTGGAGAATGGTCTAATCCAGGCGCATGCCATCCCACATCCAACTCCGATTACCAATAAGAACCATAATGTGACAAGATGGCTACCACCTTAACCAAACTAGGGTTCATGAACCAACTCCAACATTGATTACAATCATGCATATAAAGGTATATGGGAAGAATGAGACAGGTTTATACCTTAGTAAGCTGCTCAGCAGGAGATCTCTCTGAATCCTGATTGCACTGGTCAGATATTATCCATGGTTTCTTGCTAAGGCATATCTCAGGGGCTACTGTAGAAGTGGTGCTTCTTTCTGCTGCCTCTGGGACAGATACATTTGTGAAGCCAGTTGAATTATTTTCTCTGTTTTCAACTTTCTTCAAGGTGAAGGAAGTGCGGGATTTGAAACCTGATGGAACTGAGAGCTTGTCCATCGTTTCACATCCTGAATGAGTTTCAAGACACTCTATCCCCATAAGCAATGCTGACAAAAAGGAACATTCAAGCAACCAAGATTCACAGGATCAACTTCTGATTTGAAACATGGGAAAAAAAAAAAAAAAGAGAGAGAGAGAGAGAGAATAGTATCAGAGTCAGAAGGGCATTGATGGAACTAAGGGAATAAAAGTTGTTTATTTATGGTGTTTGAAAAGATGATTGACCTGCTTGACTCTAGCTGATATTTTGTGAATCCTCTCTCCCTCTCTCACACAACACACTAACAAGGAGTTTACCTAGTCCTCCAAATAGAGAATACTAAGATTGTTTGACAAGGTCAATTCCCTTTTTTTTTTTGGTTGCAAGCTATTCTTTGGATCAAAGATGCACTAGTGAGTTGTGCGACAATATAGAGCAATGTTTGTTAACAAGCTGTGGTAAGCTACCAATAGTTATATGTTTATATCTTCTCATTATGCTAATACTAAGTTCATGAATCCTGAATGCCCTGACATTTTTCTTCTTTATCCCTATTGCAGAAAAACCTAGTATTTTTGGAATAATTTTTCTGACAAGAACCATTCCTTCAAGCGAAATTATGTCATTTAGCTCTAACATGGAGTTATGCATGACTTGGTAATTTCATATGTCTTTCAATTCATAACTGGAAGCAGCCAGTAAGTATGGAACTTTGTCAGAAAAATTATACCAGAGATACCAAATCCCTTTACGGTATGAGAAAAAAGAAAGGGCATTGATAAAATATCACCTCAGTGCAATTAGAATAAATAAACAGATAATGTGAATAGCTGACTCATTATAGCTTGGGAAACTACATTGCTCGGACGATAGATAAGCTTCCTGTAGTATGTGTATGAGAGAGAGAGAGAGAGAGAGATTCAAGTGAAACAGGTTAATCATCTTTCCATATAAATTAAATAAGATCAACAACTATTATTGAGTGAACCTGTCGACAAGAAGTAGAATTTCTATTCCCAACAACACCTATAGAATCCATAATTTTTGTAGGTAATGTTTAATGAATAAAATTGGTGAATATATCTTTAAGAAAGTATCCCTTGTCCACTTTTTTCTCTCCCCCAGTTGTTAATTGCACTTCCGTCACAATGCTATCTCATTTGGCAAATATCAGTCTATCACGACTTCCCTTTATTTTGCCTTTTTTACTTGTAATATTTTTTAGTACAAATTATAGGATTTTGAAAATAGAAGTCAAATTTCTCACATTCTATTATTAATTTTTTGCATTAAGAACCCAATCTAATGTCAACAAAACCTAATCTCAACTTTCCAAAGCAAGGCCCATTGGACATCAGATCTAATGTCTGTTGGCCAATGGCCCCAAAGAGGACTATCGTAACCAAAATGGTGGATTCAATAAAAATTTAAACAAATACTAGGTATTCTAGGAGGGCGCTATTGATCCCACAACATGAAACTACTTTTAACTAGAATAACAGACCCAAGTAAAGAAAATAAATAAACTAGTAAAGAATGTTACAACTGCAGCACCTCAACACAGATGCAGTGTCACTAGGGAGAAATAATCTATGGATGCTTTCCCCTGAAGCTACAAACGTTGAACAAAGGCTCTTATCATTGAAATAACTCCAGTTTTCAACAAGCATGCAAACTTTTCAGGGCAGAACAGAAGAAACAAAAAACAGAAAGAATTACTCCCTAAGAAATTTTGATGAAATTCTGTTGTTTTGCCCTTAAAATTCTAAAGGAAAGCTACCCTATCTTACTCTTCATTGCATCAAACATATACATAATGTGTCGCATCATACATTTGAGTCCAAGGTATATTGTTGGGCATGGCTCAAGTTATTTATTTTATAACTTCGGTACTTTCTTGAAAAATTTAATGAACCCTGCTACAAGGGAGGCCACCAAATGTAATAAACCAAGAATCAACTCATCCTAAAGTCAGAAGAAATCTACATGTGACTCAGCATCATGGATTTTGCATTTAAAAGAAACAGTTGGCCCAAACAACAAAGCTCCCTGTGTTTTACCCAAAAATAAATAAATAACTGAGCTTCTAATATATATGGTGTGTAAGTAAGATAACTCAAACAATGTCCATTTGACTGGAAAATGTTTAGTTTCAGAATTCTGGTTGCCAAACACAAGCGAAAGACATTTTCCAGAAAGTTGTTTTCTGTGAAACTAATGAAGCATATATGAGCAAATATCATAAAAAATCTTACATCAAACTCTCCAAAAAACCATCACCATATATCCCAATCTCAAAGAATTTGACCACAACAAAAATGGGATTTCGGGTTCTTGGCCACCTCTTTCAACATCAGAGCAATTTAAGAAGAGGTTCAAGTGCTCCCCCAAATCAATCATTAAATCCACCACCAAAATGAAATTAACAAGATGAGCCGGAAAACTCATGTAATGCGCCTTTTTCATTTTAGACCCACTCTTCCCGCATAATCTAGTGTTCCATAAACAACCCAAATCTAGGAATTTGCAAACATGCGATTTCCCCGATTTCAAATCCCTAATTTCATATACAAAGACAACAGATGCACAAAATGTTTTCATCATTGCCACTTCTAAAAGGCAGCATCATCAGTGATCCATGAGCCAATAATTTGCAACATTCAAAGATTAGCAGTTACATAAAGGATTTCCACATTATAGGAAAAAGCAATAAAATCTTGGCAATGTACGTTGAGGGAAACAAAACATTTAAAATAAATCAAGAAAAAAATTCAGAAAACTATCACTAAGTACTTAATAGCTAATAGTAAAATACCTAATACAGGAAAATTAACACATCATACCTGCATCATTGTAAGCCATACCCATTTGGAGAGAGAGAGAGAGAGAGAAACCCTGGAAATTGAGACTTACAAAGTGGGAAGAGAGAGAGAGAGAGAGAGAAAGAAATTGGGCATCCGTCGTCAGAGGATGGGGTTCCAAAAACCTTCAACCATCGACTTCGACTTGTTCTTTAATTTTCTTGGTCGGTCAATTTTTTGGGCATTTCATTGCGAAATTCACTTTACAACCCTAATTTGATTGATTTTTGTATTTTGAATATCCATAACATTATGAATATTGATCCGACCTCAGTGAACCATAGTCACGAATTTTATGAATCTTCCAAGTTATTATTATTATTATCATTTTAAGGTTAACGATATGGCAAGCAATGACTGTGACTTGATTTCTGTATATTTGCTCAATTAAGAACTAATGGTGCCCATTAATGAATGGGTGCAACGTGACCTAAATTCATTTTATTTTGACACTTTTGTAATTGATTCCAATTAGACTTAATTTTGAGTCCTAGTTAGGTTTAGACTCAACCAACCCTAAGCTCATTGAATTCCATGTTTGGTATTAAATATATAAAATTGTATATAAATATATCATGAAAATTATGAAATATGTTCAAAATCTCTGTATAGGAAGAAGAAATGATTAATGATGGTCTAATAAATGAATATAAAATAATGAAAAAGGAAATAAGATCTCAACAATGGACTTGCAAATTTAATAAGAATGTTAATAAATATGCAATTAACTCAATTTTGTTTGAGAATTTTATGATAGAAAAAAAAATTAAATTTATTAAAAATAAAAAGTTTTATTTTCATCGTTTAAAGAATATTTTTGAAATATAAAGAAATGTTTAAATCTAACATTTTCTTTCTCTTTCATTTCTTTTAATTTTTGAGAGAGAAAAAATTTAAAATTTAAAGAGATTTCAGATCCATTCAAATCTTTCATTTTCTCTTATAACTAAACTCTTGAAGGAAAAAAAAATCATAATTTTCTTTTCTAATATCTTTTATTCTCTCCAAGTTTTCTCATTCAAATGAGTCATTAGTGTCTAAATCTCGACAAAGAAAATATATACCAAAGAATTTTAATTTAAGTGATAGCAATTTTAACAATCATTGATTGATAGTGTCATGTGTTTGACCAAGAAGGGGGCCAGATCATCTGTAAGAGGCTACAGGCGCCACTATTTAACAGATTAAATTTTATTATCGAAATTAAAAATCCGGATTAAAAGAAATTATTATTTAATGTTGGAGATCTTTTTAATAAATTTACTCTTCAAGATTTAGATAAAAAAAAAAGATCAATTTTTATATTTAACATCAATTTTTTAACATCAGTTTCTTCATAGTGGAAAAAACATCTATACCCTTCAGAAAAGATTAACTTCTTCTCTCCTCTCTTTTTATTTCTCTCTCTTTCGCCCTTTTCTCTTCTCTCACCTTTTCCATTGTTTTGCTCTTTCTCTTTTCTCTCTCCTCAACTGAGGGCGACATTTTTTTTTTTTTTTTTTTTATATAAGAATTTAAACTCTGAATCATAGGATTCAGAAATAAAATTGTGATCACTAAGTTATTCTTTTAAAATAAGATATCATTCTTTTAACCTAGAACGATTATCCTGATAACTTCATTTTTTAAGATTTGAGAAGTTGGAATTGCAACCGATGAAGGCAATTTTGTCATCCAAAAAACTCAAAAATCCTAAATAATAAAGGAGCATACCAAATATTAAATATGCTTTCATTTTCATAATTATCTATCTGAGAAATACATAAATTGAGGAGCGATAAAAATCTCAAACTCTAAATATCATTTTCTTTTCATCGGAAGCATGAATTTCGTCAATTTTATTCTAAGCAAAAAAAAAAAAAAAAAGTTTGCCTCTCTCCTCTATTCGTTATATGTTTATTATTTCACTTTCTCTTCCTAATTTTCTCTCAATTAATTTGTAATAAAATGTGTCTTCTCAACTACTCCAATTTATAACTAATCCATTGACATAGAATATGCATTGATTTTACGGTATTGTTTTATATAAATAATCAATTAATAATACTAAATTTTATAAATACAATATTAAAATAATATAAAATGCGAGCACATGGATAATAACAATGACCGGTGAGTAAGATACAGTTTCATATGTCAATTAGGGATAATTCAATCGGTAAAATCTCTCTATTTTTATCTTCTCTTTTCTGATTTGATTCTGTTTAATTGCATGTTATTGTCCAAAGAAAAAAAAAAGATACGGTCTCATCTCAATGATAAATCGACTCTCGCCCCCCTTAACTTCCATTAATAAGATGACTGATGTTGATCATTTATAAATTTGATTATTCATCTCATCCTACGATTCAAAAAGATTTACATGCATGCATCGGTGAGAAATCTAATCGATTCCCCGATGAGTAGTAATAGAAAATTGAGGGAGAGCATTTTTAAGATGAAAATTGATTTTTTTTTCTTTTTTTTTTCATAATTGTGATCGCGTTTCAACTATGAAATTGATAGAATTTGGTGTATTTTATCCTAAGGTAGAAAATTGTTGATCATCATAGCCCACTTCTAAAGAATTGCATTTTACAATTTGTTCCCATTTTTTTTTTTTCAAGTGGGAGGCAATGTGCTGCACAATCGCTTCAATAGTATTTATAAGACCCATTTCAATAATTAAAAAAAAAAAACATGAATTTTTTTTATATAATGATATTTTTGTTATTAAAAATTTAAAAATTTGGTTTTGTTAGGTGAAAATTCAAGAGCAGCTTTTTTGGAAAAATGTGCACAAGCACGAGATTTCCAGAATCTGGAGACAAGACCAATAATTGCAGCTGCAAAGAAAATGTAAGAGAATCACGGGCAGAAACATCATACCTTCAACATCTTGGTTGAAAAATGTGACACAAGAGTCCACAAATTCCAAAATTGTAGGAATATCGCGGGAAGCCTTGATCTTGACTCTATCATTTTATACTACTTAATTTATGTAATTAAACTATTAATCTTTTATTTACTGGCAAAAAAGAAAAATAAATTTAATTCATTAAAAAAAATATATAACAGAGTTTGAAGAATAATCTCGACTGACTACCCTAATCCCAAAAACCCAAAATCCAAACAAAATCCTATATATATAAACAACCAACGAGATAATATTAAATTATAGAATTTTATACATAATTAACCATTTAGGGCAAAGTACTACCATTAATATTTATATACAACAAAATCAGTGTCTTAATCCTAAAATTTGAGATTGATGATGAAAGATAAATATAAAATATTTTAAAAATAAAAATAAAATAAAATAAAAATATATATATGTATATAATAATAATAATAATAATAATAATATTAAAAAATATACATATATGTACACACGCACACATATTACGAAACTAAACTTAAAAATGAAAAGTGATGATTTAACATACTCTAATTCCTTTATGTCACTCATTTCTATCCAAAATTATCTTTTCGGTTAACCCCATAAGTGTCATATTTTTGCGAATATATTCCATCCATATTTTTAACGGTCTATTTCATCGTTTGACTAAATCTCATATATTTAAACTCTCGATCTTTCTAACTAGTGCGTTTTTGGGTTTTCATTGTACATGTTTAAACAATGTCAAACGACACTCTCGCATTTTATGTTTACTTTCAATTTAGTGCGTATATCTTCATTTCTAATTTTATCTTTCCTAATTTTACTATACATCTATTTTAACATTCTCATATCGATGATTGTCATTTTTTATTCTTATTCTTATTTAATGACCCAACATTCAATATCATACAATAGTGTAGATTTTACTATCGTTCTATAAAACTCATCTTTCAAATGCAGTGGTATCATGTGATCACAAAAAACTCTAAATATCTTTCTTCACTTCATTCAATCTATTTGAATCCTATAATTCACATTTTTATTTATGTTTGCATCGTTTTGAATGACGGTTTCTAGATATTTAAAACGTTCACTTTTCGATATGTTCTGCCCTTCTAACTTGATCATTTCTTTATCATTTTGGTATTTATTATTAAAAGTGTAACTCATATATTCAGTTTTTTACCAACATTTTAAGATATCAACGAATAGTCAATTTAGCGGAATGTGACATTAAGTCTTTTAATCAAGATCTCGGGTTCAAGTTTTTAAATACCGGTGGTGCAAACAAAAAAAAAATATATATATATATATACATACACACACATTTTAAGATAAAGGAGGTTGAGTGAAAGGTTCATTGGATTGAATAGACGGAAAATGAAAAACCTAAAATGTGAAGCTAAAGGGGGAACGGTGGGCGCTGGTGGCTGGTGGCTGGGAAGTTTATTTTTACCCCACTTCTCATGCTGGGGGTGGGGGGTAGAGAGAGGGAGTAAGGCATGTCACTTACAAGTTATACACCGTAATGGGTATCAAATTACTTAATTTAAATGGTACATTTTAATTTTCCAAGTGATGGTAATGCAACTAGGTATGTTTGGTTTAAATTTTTAATTATGATTATAATATTGAGAATATAAATAATTTTTTATTTTAAAATAATTTTTTGTTAAAGTGATTTGACTCGTTATGTCAGAGACGTAAGTATAAAAAGTAACATTGATACGATGTCAATGTAACATTGCCGTTAACCAACTTCCTATAAGGTTGGAGCACCTTGGATAACATTATTATCACCCAAGAGATAGTGCATTCTACCTGTAACTCACATGGTAACTGATGGCGAATGGTTCTAAAGATAGATCTTTACAAGGCTCATGATTGCATTAATTGGACTTTCTTGGGTCAAACTTTATGGGATTTTCAATTTCTAGACCAGTTAATTCGCTTGATTATGTTCTCAGTAACTCATGCTAGATCTGCCTTACTTTGGAACGGAGAGTTATTGCCAGATTTTAATCTTGGGAGGGTTTTGAGATAGGATGACTCTTTATCGCCTTATTTGTTTATTCTAGTGATGGAAAAACTTTCGTATATGATACAGAGTAGGGTGAATCAAGGACTCTAGATACCTATCATGCCTTAACAGCAGGGACCGGTGGTGTCTAATGTCTTTTTTACTAATGATCTTATGCTATTCAGAAATGCAAAACTAGGGGTCCTCTAAAAAATTCAAGAGTGTCTACAAGAGTTCGGAGATAGGAGTGAGTTACTGGTTAATCCCGGAAAGTCTAAGCTCTTTGTTTCCCCAAGAGCCCCATTGGCTTTGAAGACTTGTTTGACCTCTCAGTGCCAATTCCTTCTTACGGAGGATCTAGGGATATATCTCGGAGTTCCCCTTATTCATGAGCGTGTTAGACACACTAAGTATCAATACTTGATTGAGAAGGTCCAAAATAAAATAGCAAGTTGGAAGGCGAAGACCCTGAGTTTAGCTGGACGTCGAACTCTTATTCAAGCAGCCACATCTGCTATTCCAGTGTATGCCATGTAGTTCGCCTGGCTGCTTGAGCAAATATGTGCCCAGTTAGATAGAATTCAAAGGCATTTTCTTTGGGGAGATACTGAGATGACACGTAGACCCCATTCTGTCAGTTGGGGTAAGGTTTGTCAACCAAAGGATTATGGCGGCCTAGGTATTAGATCCACTTGGGAGATGAACAAGGCTCTTTTGGCTAAGCTCGGCTGGAAGATTTTAGCAGGGGATCAGTCTCTTTGATGTGAAATTCTCATGAGTAAGAACCTTAAATAGGAGTCTTTTCTTAATTGCAGCAATCCTTCTAAGTGCTCCCCCCTCTGGCATGGTTTTCTAAAAATCCGGGATTTACTAAAGATCAGAGTGAAATTGGTAATAGGTTGGATATTCGATTTTGGGAAAACATTTGGGTGGGAACAACCTCGTTGATTCAAAGAATTCAAAGTAGTGATTTAGCGGATGCTGAGACATTAAAGTTGAGCAACTTCATTACCCCAGACCAGAGATGGATATTGAAGGTCTGAGATCTCTATTATCGGAAAATGTGGTGTAGGAGATCCAAGCAGTGATGATTTCTTGGGATCCAAATAATCGAGATTATATCTGTTGGGTAGGAGAAACATCAGGGGTATTTCCAATTCGATCAGCGTATTCCATCCACTGTAATAATGAGGTCGCTCCGAACCAACTAACAACAACTGACTCTTGGAGATGGATTTGGCACATGAGATGTCAAGAGCGGGTTAGGGTGTTGGTATGGCTTCTATTTCATGATAGTTTGATGACAAACAGTCACCGTTTCCGACAAAGGATGGCTGCCAATCCCCTTTGTCGAGAGTCAAAAGAAACTATTTCGCATTTGTTCTGGGATTGTTCGATGGTTCTGTAGGTATGGAACCAGATCCTAAAGTCTTCCTTTTTATCTAAGTTGGTGCTAACTTAGGATCTAGAGAAAGTCTGGCTTATTCGGAATTGCAAATCTCATGCTTTATTAAGGGTTCATTTTTGGGCTCTGATATTTGTTTATACCATTTGGACTATCTGAAAGGAATAATGTCTTGTGGTGTTTGAGAGAAAAACATTTTCCCCAGAGGGTGTGATAATTAGGGTTGCTAAATGTACCAGAGATGGATGGATCGCCTTCTCGAGAGAACCACTTCAACCACCCCATTTGGGACATTGGGTCACTTGGTACCCCCTCCAACAAGTACTTACAAACCGAATACAAATGGATCAATTCTTAGGACTATCAACTCGACGAGTATGGGTGGATTAATCAGAGATGAATTTGGGCTATGGATCAGTGGTTTTTCAAGAAAATTAGGATTTATAGACTCGTTCATGGCTGAGCTGTGGGGTGTTCGAGAAGGTCTTCTCCTTTTAATCAAGTCGAAGCTCTCTCCGACGATCGTGGAGTTGGATTCTGATGAGTTGGTAATGTTATTCACATCAGGAGCTGAGTAGCATCATCCTGTATATCATATCATATGAGAATGTCAATAACTAATGAAAAAGGCAAGGGTCCAAACTGTATCTTTTATCGGGGTAATAGATGTGCAGATATATTAGGTCATCTAGGACATTCAATGGCTCATGGAATTTCTGATTTGTTGTCCCCTCCCAACGAGGTTTATAGAGCTTTATTGAGTGATATTCAAGATTCGGCTTTCTTTAGGGGTTAGAGTCCTCGCTCCTATGTACCAAAAAAAAAAAAAAAAGATGTAACATTGATGTGTCATTAAAATTTTCAAAATACTCTGCTTATCAAAAAAAAAAATGTTACTCTCTTTGTTCCAAGCTAAAGGTCTTTTAAGATTATTGCATAAGAATTAAACATTTCTTAAATAAATTAATATTAATTAATTAAATTAAAAAGTCAAATTTATAATGTTGTAATTGCACGTTTAGTAAAAATAAAACATTGAGAGTAAAATTAGAAAAATAATTAATATTTTCTTGATTTTTTGAAATGACACTTGAAAAGTGTTACCCGAGTTAGTGTCGACACAGGGAGAGAGTGGACATATATGTACGTAACATTTTTTTTGTATTTTACAAAAAAACTATTTCCACTTCTCAAACTCATGATCTTGAGGTCACCAAAGAAACAACTATATTATTACACCAAAATTTTCTCTGATAAAAAGCATATCTATTATAAATATTTTGGTAAGATTATGCTTTATTTTTCTTTTACTTCCCTCGAGGGGCATGTTTAATTAATCTTTAGCACTCAAGGGGCCGATTGCTAATTTCTCATAAGCTTCATTGTTTTGACAGCTAATATAAATACCATTAATCAATTCCAACTCAAAGAAAGAATATTATTTATAACCACTAATATACACATCATATGTTCAATACACCACTCGAATAAACCTATAAACACTAGCTATAGCAACCTTAAATCTAATATATCCTATCAAACATACATGTAGTGCAGTTATCCGTGATCCCAAAGATTCCAAACATCACACTATAATCAACACAAATCAATCAATGAGTATATATATGTTTTTTCTTTTTCCCATTTTCATTGTGTTTCATAGGAAAACCATGCTAGTATCGTCTTCATCGAATCGCATATCCTCCATATGAGAAGGATCATTAGCTCCATCAACCAAACTCTCCTCCAGATTCATGTCCCATGAGAAGCCATAATCATCACCAATTCTAGAGGAAACTTCACTATGAGAGGTGGGGTTGCCCTCCAACTTGGAGAATGTGTGAAGAAAATTAGGGTTCAAAAGTGCCAAGTTTAGAAGGGAATTTTGGGGTTGGTTTTGATTATTGTGAAAGTGGTTTTGGCAAAATGAAGTGATTTGTTGATAGCCACTACAAGGCAATATTGCGGTGGTTTGATGGCTAGGCTCAGTTGGAGGTGATGCAGCTAAGGTTGGTGATGAGGCATTGTTCTTGCCGTCTAACGTTTCATAAGTGCCATTTTGTGGGCTAAGCCTTCCACTATTCTCTCCTCTGCTTTTGTGAAAAACTCTGCACAACACCCAATCTTCCTGTTCAGGAGAGAGAGACACAACACACACAATTAGCAAACAAGACAAGGAATTAGAAAAAGGGAAAAAGGGGGCAATGACTTTTGTACATCGTTAATGAAAAGGAATGATTTTTATAGGTCTCAAATTTAAGATTTTTATAAAAAGAGGAGAGACGTATCAATTTAATTATAGTTTATTGGTTTGATATTAATGCCCCTTAAATCAATTATTGTGATAATTTAGAAAATTTAAAATTTTGGACTACATTTTTTTATGATAAATTTTTGATCTAAGTAATTTTTTTTTTTAAAAGATTAATATGTTCCTCTAAAAAGGTAGGGATTCTAAAACCGAATGTAAGATAATCGAAACTTTAGTGTGACATCTATGTATCTTCTAAGGCCCTCCATTAGCATCATACAATAACTATAATATGAAATTCAAGGGGACTGGGGGGGGGGGGTTCACAAAATTTCTGCAATCATAAATTATTATGGGAATTATATCCTTGATTACAAAACTTTGTATCCTAGAAAATATCCAGCCTTACAAAAGTCCCTCTCCTAAAAACAAACTCTAAACCTCAAAATAATTTTTCCAACAATAGTTGGACACACCACATGCATTGTATGGATTTCTTCAGACCATTTCACTAATTTTTTTTTCCTTATAATAAATAATTATATAGTCGAGAATGAATTAAAGAGATGGTCCAGCTAACATCAAATGTTTGGTTTATTTTGTCACATTTTGAATTACACTATTGGGACAAGGTATGGCACCATAATCAAACAAGAGCTACTACTAGCTATTGTTGTCTAATATCCAACTCATTTTTTGCACAATACTTGCATGTCTTTTTCCTAATGTGATGAAATCATAAGTGCATGGAGAGGTTATATGAAGAATGACAACTATTCTTGATCGAGAGAGGGAGAGAGAGAGAGAGTCAAAAAGGCCAAACGAGAACAAACCTTAGGAGGCATATGTGGGCTCTCGAGGCGAAATTCATGCATGATCCAACCAGTTTTGATCCCATTAGGAGCTCTGTTCCTATAGAACACTAGTGTCTTCCTCATCCCCACGATATCACGCGTAATTGAATCAATCACAGTACGATCTTTCCCCGTCGCTTTCCAATATCCACTTGTTGTTGCCCTATTGGTCCGGAACCCTGTGGCATACTTTCGATCTCGAAAGCTGAAAAAATACCACTCGTTGGCATTGAGCTTGGCCACCTCTGCATACACAACCCCATATTGATAAAGTGTGATACCCAATAATAAAAGCATAATTATGTACACACAAGTTAACAGAAAATGCCAAACCCTAATGGTGTGCCATGCAAATAGAGAGGCGTCTAATAATTAATACTATTGACTGACCCTTTAATTATTGCCTTACACGTTATTCTATACCAAAAAATACATCACAAAGACTAAGAAAATGTCATGCTACTGTACCCCACACGTTCTCTCTCAGTTTAGGATCAGAGAGAGTAAAATTGCATAAAAGGGAGTCGATGCATTTTTCTTTTGTAGCTCATATTCTCCATCATTCCCCTAAAGTTTAAATTATTATTTGTTTCATCATTTTATGAACAAGGGACCGGCCGGTTTTGAGCTACTTTTTAGAAGAAGACAGCATCATTGGACAAAGGGAATTACGAGTATATACATGTATGTATTGATTAGTCATGACATAATAAACTAATATGTTCATATTTCAAAACATAATATTATGACCCACAACATATATCATTGGCGTTACTTGGGAAACATCAGTGAGAGAGAGAGAGAGAAAGATTATTCACTTTTATACAAATTATGGGGTGTTAATGAGAAAACATAACCCCAATATAATGATGAATCGGGTTCAAAACCTAAGGATAAGGTGGGGTAGTCCCAAAGAAAAAAAATGTTTTAAAGTTACAGCTTTGTGGTCCAACTTAAATTCCATTTCCGGCAAAATCTTTGAAATAAAGTATATGTGTTTAATTACGCATCTCCTCCAAAATCTTTTTCAGAAAATGATACTTCATTATTAATATCATCTTTGACTATATATCCCTTCTATTCTTCTTCAATATGTTTTAATTAAGATTAGGAGAGAAGGCACTAAGCTAAAGGGGTGTTATTAGAGGTAAGTGGCAAGGACCATTGAGAAAAGATTCAGTTTTTTGTCGATTTGATTCGTGCTACAGGAAAATGAATGAACAAAAAAAGAGGAGAGGAGAGGATGAGCTAAGAGAAGGGAAGCCGTGTGTTGTTAATATCTCTCATCTATTACTTTGTTAGCTTTCATTCTTTCACACCAACCTCAAAAACGAAAGGAGAAACATTCTTAATCATGTGGATTTTTATCCTTTGGAATTTAAGTTTGTCAACCTTGATTTCCTTCGAGATTAAGTATATGTAATTATCCTTTCCATTTCTTGCCATGCTTTGTGAACAAGTTGACGAGATCCGACAAGCCGCGACCCAAAATAAGTAAGAAATATGAAAATATCTCCATTTACTTGAGAATAGTTAACACTCTAGCTATAATAACTACATCATATAGTTATTAATTGATTTAACTAAGGACATGGAGACAAAAGATTAAAAAATATATACAGAATTAATGTAAAATTTACGTAGGCAAACATTGTTTTAAAATGCTCTCTGACATTTCACATGGTGTTGATGTGGACATATTTGAAAATGAAAGGACGTAAAATCCGGGACAAAACCTTCCTTCCCCCCAAACCCCACGGCTTTTATGGAGGTTTTGGGGGGCAAGCTGTATATACATTTGATCATAGATGAAGCTATCACCATCTTATTTCAATAACCTAAGGAATTTGATAACCTAAATTCCCAAAATAAATTTTAGTCCCACGTCTCTCTCTCTCTCTCTCCCTCTCTCCCTTTGATGGCCATTGTGGCAAAACATGTAATGTATCATCCTTGTGGATTACGCCAACCTAATTTTTGTTTTGCCAAACCAAGCTAAACAGCTCGAATGGAAAGCTAGTGGAGACTCCGTACGTACAAATAGATATTTATCAATGAATTTATTTGTATATCTGTAAGGATTCTTTGGCCGATGCTTATAATTGGCTAGGATTAAGAGAAAAGAAAATAGACGATCCCTTCGGCTGAATAAGGGAATTTAAGGCAATAAAACAAAACTAATAGAACAAAAAAGTGACAACGACTAGAGGGGGAAAAAAAACCTTGGGGAAAGAAAGGAAATATTTACTTGGAAGATGCCATGAAAGATTCACATGCATTGTATACTTCAAAAGGCTAGGAAAAATGAATAAATTATGAAAAGCCATGGGAATAATTGGCTGTCCATGAAGGGAATCTAACCATGCCGAGAGAGAGAGAGAGAGAGAAACCAACCAGGAAGCTGCCATGGCTCACATGTATGTAAATCAATTTCCACCAAAGTGCCTTTCAAGACCTCCTCATTAGCTATCTTCTTGTAAAGATAATGGCATACCAACTCTTCATCACTTGGATAAAACCTAAAACCAGGAGGCAAAGTAGCTCCAATGTCTCTTAAACCCATCTCTCTCTTTCTCTCTCTCTCTCTCTCTAGGAAGAAAAGAAGCTTGGTGGGAGGTCTCTAAGTTTGTTAATAATTTGAGTTTAGAATACTAAAGCAACCTATAGTATATTGGTTGGAGAAGGAATGTAGATGATCATAAGGTAAAGGAGAAGCTTGTACATGTGGTGTTTTTTCGGAAGTGAGTCTTTGGAAATATTATAAAGATTAAGGTACTGGTCTATGTTATATATATATAGATAGGTGGATAAGGGGTCTCTTGCAAATTGGAATTTCATAACATTATTATTTTGTACCAAAGTTTCAATTGGGGTAGCTTGTGTAGTTAGTTAATGCGGGAGGTTTCAAGAAAATCTAAACTCACAAGAAATCTGTCCTTATGGGGCCAGCGGGTTTTGAGTAATTAATGCAATATTATGTGCAATGTCCAAATCTTTTTGGTAGAAAAGAGAGCCTCCAAAGTACCCCTTTTAAAATTATTATTATTTTTTTAACCTTTCTATAAAACAAAGAAACATAATCCCAAAACTATGTCTGCCACTACAAGATCAAAGAATCCCTTTGCATCGTCTCGGAGCGTATGAAAAAGTAAGGACATGTCATATGCAATATTGAAGAAGGAAATCACGGATGGGTGAAGAAAAATGCTACTTTGTGCAGTCAATCTCATAAAACATTAATGAAATATAAGATGAACAAAAGATCTATCTATTGCACTTAACATCTCAAACCATAGAAATTTTGTATAATTCTCATCAGTTTTCTGGCAATTAGATCGTAATCCACAAACCAATATGTTTTATAAAAGCAATATATTAAAATGATCAGACTGTTAAAAATCGATTTCAATTATCAAAGTTCCCATGACAATTGTAGAAATTTCCCTCAATCATAAACATCTTGTGCTAATAACAGATAACATTTTTGTTTGTAAGAAAAATAAATAACATTCGTTGTTCCAAAAAAAAAAAAATTGTCATATTACTTCATGTTTTCGTATAATTGTGGATTAACTTATAATAATGACATATTTTAGATAAAGCTCAAGCCTAATAATCCTTCATTAAATTATCTCCTCAACTGGTGCCTCATTTCCAAATCCTTGTTCTAAACAAAGAATTTATCTAATTCTCTCCTTAACTTTTAAGTCAAACAGTTGGTTAATTAAGATGTTTTTCACTTTCTTATTCTTTTTTTTTTTTTCCTTCCAATAAGTGTTCACCAACACGCCCTAAATTCTTTGGTTTAGGCCCGAGGACAACTAATAGTGACTAGTCATTTTGATTAACTAGTTATCCCAAAGCAATTAGTGTGGGCTCTGTGTATGACCTTATACAAGATAATTGTTCTTGGGAAAGCCTATCCATCAAAACTACTATTTATTCATCATGCAATCACCTCAGTCTTTAAGGTGGCCCCATCAATAAAACCACACAATGTCCGATCTCTCTATTGGAGGAATGAACAAACCCATTATTTATCACGAGGAGAAGTAATTAATAAAAGCTTCTTAAAAGTTCCTCTTTGTGACCTATATTCCTCCTAGAATATTTTTAAATTTTTTATCTTTTATGTGAGAGACAAATATGCCAAAAAGTAATTTGTGTGATTTTCTTATTTGGGGTCATATATATGTCATAGTATCTAATTATTAATACGATAATCTCGTGTACGGGTGAACTAATTTATTTCTTGTGGGGTTAATTCTTTGACAAGTCTAGCCTTTTATAAACTAAATTATCATAAACATTTCATAAAACAAAAACAAAAAAAGGAATGAAGAAGCACGTGAACATGACCCCCTCACTTAACCCAGACTAAACTTCAAAAAATCTAACTTCATACAAGCCCTACAAAGAATGTTATTGGGCAAATAGAATAGTCTCATCATGTTCTAATAATAATAGAAAAACTTAAATATTTTATTTTATTATTTTTTTTTTCGGTTTCCCATCCGGTATTCGGAATTTTGTCTTGACTAATCCGGATCGACCTACTGTCGAATCCTTTTAGGGAGGAAGTCTCCCAACGTGATTTTTTTCGTACCCATGACGAGTCGAACTCACGACCATGATTAAGAATACTCAACTCCCTTCTAATTGAGCCAATCAAGGTAAATATTTTATTTTGTGATATAATGTTTTAATGTTTCGATCATTTGGGTGAGGAGGACTATGTTGTTGGGACAAGAGGGGAAGGTCCCCACCCTATTATTTTTGTCAAAGGGCCCCTCTAATGATGAAGTACACAATTAGGCCTATCATATGGCATTGCAAAATAAATCGAAATAATTTTGTATGTCATCCTTATTTTTGTTTACCAATGTGTGATGAGGCATTGATAATTGAAAAATGAGGACAAAATTGATGTTTGTCACAAGATATAACAATCAATTGATAATTATTGGAGGATTGTTACATATTTTAGATGATGACTGGCTTTTTTGGACCCCAATAGTTAAGCACAGCCAGGCTAGCCATAGACTTTTTATGAGAAAAATAATTGGTGCTAGCTTGAATTTTCACTTGATTAACGTGACCAAATAATGAAAATCATATGATCTTCCAATGAAAGGACCAAAATGCCCTCAAAATCTAGGTTCAATGATTAGTTGAAGCCCTTGCTCCCTCGGTCGATGAAGGTTAGTTTTGGAAATTAATTAGAGAAATGATTTGCCCTTGATTTATGAGCACAGAGTAGCGACGCAGACAGTCATGAAAATGGCTTAGCAATCTTGTCCGGAATAAACCAGTAGAAGAGTAAAACGTCTGTTGCAAATATTACTGTAATTAGAGTGAACTTCAAGTAATAGTTGGAGTTATCTCTAAAGACCAATGAGGGTGAAGGAATGGCGTTTCAAAATAAATCAAAGTGCCAATCAGCCCTTTGTACTCTAAACCTGTAACTCAAATATCTGCTTTTGGGTTTTGACATGCAAATCTCAAAGCAATATGGATTTATAACTCTTTTCAGGAAGGGGCAAACTATGACTTCTCTCTCTCTCTCTCTCTCCCCCCCCCCCTCTCTTGTTTGGTTTATGCCAATTTTTTTATGGAACACTAAAAGATAGGGACACAGATCTAGCTAGATATTTGTAGCATCTAAGAATCAATTTTGGGGAACTTCATGGGTGTCATTTTGTTGCATTTCCTTCATCATGAATGGTTCGTACGATTAGTTGGCATTGGAGTTACGAATTCTATTTACTTTGTGAAGAGAAAGGACTAGGAGGATCTCTCTCTCTCTCTCTCTCTCTCTCTCTCCCCCACTTGTGAGACTATGCCGCTATAGCCTAGTCAAAATTCAAATGCAATAATATTCTTATATTGCAATCTATAGTAAAATTTCAATCACAATACTGCATAAGCAAAAAAAAAAGTTACATAGTTTTTTGCTCTCAAAAAGGTTAATTTGTTAATGATTATTGAATAGCCTAAATAGTCGTAACCAAGCATGAGCAAAGACAAGGCAAAGGAAGCTAAAGACATTTTTTTTTTCTTGATTTAAGCCTGCAGTCTAGAACTAGATCAAGTTGAGGTAAAATTGGGCACAAATGATAAACCCCAAATGATGGGGCAAAATTTTTTTGGTTGGGGACCTCAAGATTTAAATGCACTCCCATGTCTTGTCCATAGCAGAATTTTGTGTCAAATTCTACACATATACCGGAAATTAGAATGGGCAATGGGTACCCCAAGACACGGGATGTATGTATATTATCTCACACGCTTAAAGCCACACGTCACGCGCTAATTGACCTGTGGGATCATCCTACATTATGTGACCATCCTATTTCCCAACAAAGGAAAGAGATGTCCAATGATTGGGCCAAAACTCATTTGGATTCTTATTTTCTTAATAATATATATTTTTTTATATTATATCAATAATTCTTTGTGATGTGATCTTAGTTGAGATTAACTTAGGCCATGTTGCAAAATTTGATTGGTTATCCATACATGTATACATATACGATCATATTTCTATATATTTATATTTTATAACCAACGTCTTGTGAATCTAATTGTGAATCTAATGACGGGACACTAAATTCTTGATTTTGAGTTTAAGTTTTAGAAATAGAAAAATAAACACTAAAAGAGTCATCTCTTAAATTGGATTTTACAACTGTTCGAATCAAATTAGTCGAATTCCGGATATTGATAATCAAGTAAAAAAAATATTATATAGTATAAAATATTATTTTATTTATATACATGTATATGACCCATCAATGAAAATATATCCCGAATGATGATTATGTTCATAATCATACATATCATCCTGGTTTAGGAACAAGGACAGAGAAGTGCAATGATTCTTGACCTTGAGGGGTATGTTTGGGTTAGGCTAGGCGGGGATGGATTGAGATTGAGATGTTTTGTTGTGGATTGGAGAATGAGTGACGGATTGATATTCCTCCTCTCTGATTTAGTTTGAGGGTACCAATAATGCTCCTCATATTTCGTGTGTGTGTGTGTGTGTGTGTCCATTTTTACTTAATTCACTTCCGTAAGTTATGGTGTCTTTATGGAAAAATTCCACCTCTTTCCTCATTTGTATTCCCATCACCAATCATCTTTTGACATGTTTTAAGTTAAGGCGTCCCATCCTGTCTGCACCCCCACCTCATATTTTGCTCATTCCAATTTAACAACTCCATTCTACGATTTATATACATACGTATATATATATATATAGTAATTGTAATGGTGCTACACTTTGAGCATGGCGGGCCAGACACAGTTTTGAATCTTGGGTTTGTCTATCATCTCCGTATGAGTACTAATATTTATAGAGAGTCCGTGTGATATAGATAGTGATACTCATGAAAGGGTCACTGTTGTATGATACTCATGAAAGGGTGACTGTTGTATCTTTATCAAATGATTAACAATTATTTTGCAATCTTTTTTTTTAAAAAAAAATAATAATCAACAAATAATGATTTAACTGTCGTTGATTTCGTCAATATTATCTTCATTATATATAAAAAATTTCTTAAATCTAAACTCTACATTTAAAAAAAAAAAAAAAAAAAAAAGCGAGACTTAGAATTGCACCGCCTAATAACAACCCGGCTCGGCTTGAAATTATCATATAATATTTAGCTTGATTTTTATGTATCAATACTCTCTCTCTCTCTCTCTCTCTCTCTCTCTCAGATCAAAGACCAAAATTCGTAAATTATGTTTACACTCATAGAGGTTTTATCTAGGGATGACAATGGATCGGTTATGGTTCGGGTCATATTAATACCATATCCGACCCTAAATGTTAATTATAATATCCATATTCAATCCTAACCCGATTCGGGTTAAAAAATCAAAAACCATATCCGACCCTACGGTTTTTTTAAAAAATCCGATCCGATCCGAACTACTATTACATATCTTTAAAAAACTGATCCGACCCGATCTTAACCTGACCATACCCAATACATACCCGACCCATACTCGATCTAAACTATAATCTAATACATTTTTTAATTTAATAATATTTTTTTAAAAATAAAAATAAAATTTATAAATTATAACAAACTCTAAAATTTGTTTTATTTTATTTAATAATATCATATTAAAATAAAATTTTATTTTATTATAAATTATTATCGGATCGGATTATTTATAACATCAATCCGAACCCGAACCGACCCGATTACTTTAACATTAAAACCTGACCCTAACCCGATTTTTGAATAAAAAAACCCGATCCATCAGATTGAATTTTTTGAATATCTGTCGGATCGGATCGGATATTACCATCCCTAATTTTATCCGCAACAAACTTGTTTACTAGCGGAAAAATTTTATGTCCAAATTCAATTGGTACAACATATACAACTTTTTCGGTACAAAATCCAAGATTTAATTATTGGAAGTTGCAGTAATAATAATAATAATAACAACAATAATACATGTGACAAAAAATTCGTAACTTACATAAATAGCTACAGTCATTTTTGAATATTATTATTATTTTTAAAATGATGGTAAAGATTATTAATATTATTTTAGACAATTTATGGTACGCATTGACAAGAGTTTGTCAAATGTTATTGCAAAATCATTAATAACAAATTGAAAAAAGAAATCCATAAGTTTTGCTGCCGTCGTTCACAAAAATAATTGAGCTTCAAATCAAGTACTCATGCGTGGTGTGTCAAGTGGACATTGGCTGCTACTTGTCAGCCAGTTGTTCATTGCTACCTGGGGTTGTTCTCGTGATGTTCATTTTTCATGAAATATGATTTTAAAATTCTTATAATTTGATCGAAAATTATAATTATTTTTCTTAAGATTGGCATATTTGAAGATGACAATTGTTCATTCATTAGTGGGTTGTTGTCGTCCCTAAGGAATAACTCAAACAGTAAAATCTCCCACTTTTATTCTCTCATTTTCAATTTGATTCCGTTTGATTACATTTTTTTTATGAAAAAAAAAAGAGTTGTTGTCGTTCTAGGATACCTTAGGAGTGGGAGGGTGGTATGGTATAGCAGGCCCCAAAAGAGTTAATAAAGGAAAAAAAAATAATAAAAATTATTATTCTTTTTATTTTTTGTTATATAAGGATTTAAATCTGAAATCTTCAAGTCAATAGTGAAAAGTTGTGACCACTAGATTATCCAGCAACTAACAAAAACAAAATTATTGTCATTAAATATTCTATAAACGTCAGTCCCTCTATAGGCATTTCTACATTGCTGTTATACAAAAAATAAAAAAGGAAAAATTTTATCCTATGCAATTGGTAAAAAAATAATTTTTCTAAATAATATTTAATATTCATTTAAAAAAAACAATCTATTAAGAAATTAGAATTCACAAGAAAAATTTATAAAGTTTACAATGTGATTCTTGTGCTATGTTTTTCAATTAGTTTATAGGTGTACATTTAAATGCTGACAAAGGAAATTTTCTCTATTATTAAAAAAAAATAATCATCTATTAATCAATGCCATCACTACAAGCATCGATATAGGGTTTCTGGACGAGAGGAGGACCACCAGACATTTCAAACCACCTAGAGAAGGGGGGGAACAACTAAACTTTTTGAGGCGCATTCCATAATTTGTTATTCCTTCCATCTGAAACCGATAAGCTAACATCTGTGTTCAAGTTGGTCATTTCAATTGCAGGAGGATGTCACCTCTGCAAAGCCTAGGCACCTTGCTCTTCTCCTTCATCTCTCAAGTTATACTCAGATGGGGTGAAGATGGCAATCAGAACAACTCTCAAACAAGCTAAATCACCCTAAGATCCCTATGGAGAAGAACAAATATTTCACCTCAAGTCACTCAAACAACTAACTGCATGACCTTTTGTCTAATTATGAATAATTATTCTACATAAGGATTGGATTACCTTCAGCCTTAGATGACAAAAATCTATGATCACTTCAAATTCAATGCGCATATTCAACTTTGGTCCTATGAAACCCTATAGAAGAACAAAACACATCACCTCAAATCACTCACATATAGCTAACTGAATGACCCCAATGACTGTTTTTTGGCTAATTAACAGCAATTCTTCGAGATTAGGATTGGATTATCTCCGGCCTTTAGAGGACAAAAACTAAACCCATATATTAAATTACAAGAGAAAGATATATTATCTTCCAATCATTATTTTCTATAATCTTTATTACTATATCATGTATTTTTAATTCGTCTCTAAGATCTGGGGTTTCTCCCCTTCACATAGGATCACGATTTGAAACCCCCAGAAAATTTTCTGGCCGTTCACACAAGTTCTTTTTTTCATCCTATGATTTCCTTTTGTTTTTTGCTTTTAGTTTCACTTTCATGATTAGAAAGTTGATTCCCTCAGAGGGAGAAGCTTGTGCATCACAAAAGCTAATATAGGTGTTCTTTTTTTTAAGGTCATATCGTAACCAACGTGGCCCTGAAAAGAATTCAAGAGAGAATATTTTGGAGCCGACATGAAATTCAAAACCTTAAGGAAGTCATTTTCAAAAATTTATAAAAAATTATAAATGTAGCATTTGGAGAGATTCGGCCGATAACTTGAAGGCCAGGAAATTGTTATCTACAAGGATGAATATCGATGATCACGCATGTCATGATGTGATTGGGAATCATTGAGAAACTCCCCCCCCCCCGCCCCAATATTTGTCTAATTAACTGAGATTTCAAAGAAATAATGTTTGTTGATTAAGAATAATTTTTCTTAGTAGCTCGCATGGAAGAACACGGTTGGCCAATCCATGAGGTCCCAAAATGTTATCATAATAGAGGGACCATGTAACCAACGCGGGTTGGGTGCAGTGAAAAGGGCTCTGCACTCTGTCTCCATGGACTTGAGTTCGAGTTCCCGTGGCGGCGTAAAATAATCGCGTTTGGAGATCTCCCTCATTCATAAACTTGACAGCAGGTCAATCTGGATTATTCAGGACGAAATTCCAGATACCAAGTGGTGGCGGGACAAAAAAAAAAATAGAGGGACCATGGTATGGATTACTTGGAATACTCAATGGAGGGTTTTTTCATGTAAATACCATGCATAGAGAGAGAGAGAAGGGGGGGGGGAGAGCGAGATTGTAAAATCTCACACTACACGTAGAGAAGGAATTCTAGTCATAATCAAAACAAGTAACATGGAATTGTTTTCTCTATGGCTTTAATTATATTAAAACTCTAATCAGATTAAAACAAGCAACATCTTATCATTTTTTATTTCAATCATATTCAAACTCAATTCATTTGTTAATCACACATAAAAAGCTATAATCATATAGTTGACACTAAGTTATTTCTGGATAAGTATTTCAATATTAAAATATGAGCATGTTTGGGAGAGATTTTTTTTTTTTTTTTTTTTTTCCTCCCTTATCTTCTCAGAAGTAAAAAATAATTTCTTTAAAAAAAGGTTAAAAGTTGTTTGGTTTTTTCACTTTTAAAATAAAGTTAAAAATTAAAAGTTATTTTCTTTTTTACTTTTTTACTTTTAAAATAAAGTTAAAAGTTAAAAATTAATAGATATATTTGAAATTTTGCATGAGGATATTAATGGAATAAAAACAATTATGTGAGGATATAAATGAAATAAAAAAATATATATTTCCGGAAAATTTGAGTATTAAAAAAAAAAAAAAAAGAAAAAACTCTTAAGGTACTTATTAAAATTTTCTTCATAAAAAAAAAAAGTTGTTTTTTATTCAAGAGTTTCTAAAATATATTATTTTGTAGGGTTTCTCTAAAAGAGAAAACGAAAAAAATCCCACCAAACAGGCACTATGAATACTCTTAAATATAGTTATGTAACCAAAAAATCATTTGATTCAGAGTAGAAATATGCATATAATTAAGTCAAGCTCAAACTCAACCTCCATTTATTATATATATATATATATATATATATAACAAAGAAGAGAATTACAAGGTTTTTCAATTAAATAAAAAAAATCGAGGGCATTCCTGTTAAGATACATATAAGGAGACCGCAATAACTTCGATATATATATATATATTTTATATAAAGGTATCCATAAAAATTTAAATACTAAATTTTAAGGTAAACACTTTTTTAAAAACTCTTTATCACTCAGTGTCCCAACAAGGACCGCGATAAATTTGATTTTTTTTTTTTTTTTTGATTAGAATGATAAATTTGATCGGCAACAGATAGCTAGTGACTTGAATAGTATTGTCAATTTATACATGAATCTCTTGGACAAGGTTTAATTCACAAGACCCCAAAAGAGCAAATCAGGCAGCGGACTATAGCCCCATATGGCCAGACAGAACTAGGGAAGCAATGCCAATTACATGTCGACAAATGCACAAATACAAAACAATGCCCTCCTTGGATGACTCACAAAAACCTAATCAATGAAGAAAGCTTTCCATTTCCTTCATCTTGTTTATGTGTAAAGCACACGCTAAGTCTTTGACGTTGATGTTTGCGCCTCCTCTTAGGGTGACAAATAATACTGCCACATTTTACAGGTTTTCTGGTTATGGTCTAATTTTGGTTTCTGCGAATCTAGCCCACATAATGAATCTTAAATTGCTTAATTAAATTTTATATTTAAAATTTAAAAATAAAAAAAAATTATATTAGAAGAATCATTTCTAAATAGGATCCTTTTGTAAATATTTAAAATGGATTAATTAGGATTAATCGGAAGATGAATCCAAATACTGATAGTAGTTATGGAAAGAGGGTGAGAGGAAGATTAATTAAAAATTCTAGAAAAAGGGTAAAATTTTTAAACAAAAGTATAAAGTATGTGGCAACTGAAATTATGGTACGTATGAGCTTTTAAACTGCTCACACGATTAAACAATTTCTTTTTCTCTTTCATCAATGATAAAAGGTTAAATTTAGTAAACTTGTAAACCTCGTGTAATATCTCAGAAAGTACATGAGTTTATATACAATCGACATTTTAAAAGACTATCCAAGGTATGTTAGTTTAATGAATAAATCATTAGATTCTATTTAGAAAATTTGAGTTTGAATATCAGATGAAATAAATTATATTTGGAAGAGTTCTATCCTTAAAGAGATTTTAGCAACTTGATCCCTCAAAGAAATTTCAATGACTTGAATCAGAATAACCGAAATAAAACTTTAAAAATTGAATGACGGATTAAATCCAGATGAAAAAAAAAAAAAAGAAAAGACATTTTAAAAGACTTACTTCAATGAAAGGATTACGCCAATAGTATGATGCTAAGTTCGAAATTTATTAACAGAGATTAAAGGCCCAGATGAAGCAACGTGGAGAACAACATGGTCTGTCCATAACCTTATATCGAGAAGCTTACGTGTAGAGATAGAACGACTGACATTTGGAATAGTGAAAAAAATATTAAATTACTTAATTTAAATTTAATTTAAATTTTAAAAATAAAAAAAATATAATGAAAGAGCCCTCTGATATTATAAATCGAAATGAATTTATCAAAATATAAATCCGAATATTATTTGGTGAGAAAGTATTCTGGACACCAAAAGAAAGAGAGAGAGATAGAGAGTGAGAGAGAGAAGGGTTGCTTTCACCGGTGATAACAACACTTGAAACCACCCGTGATGATTAAGTAAATGACAACCAAGGAGTCGCAAGATCACCAGTTGTCATCCTAGAAAACGAAATCAGACTAACTTGTATTTCTAAAATTTTACATGTTGCAGTAGCAGCCTCATTTATACCTTAAAATTTTACATGCTGTCCTAACAAAATCAAGCTCTCTTCGTATTAGTATATATTACATGTTTTTTTCCGAATGATTTTTTCTCAAGCTCATGAATCAAGAGTCATTCATCAATGATCAAGTCTTTAAGAAAACAGTTCAGTGATAACGGCTCCCTTCTCTTGATTCCGTGATTCAAAATTTAATTTCTATTATAATAAAAAAAAAATACATTAACGATCAATCTAGATCTCACATCAATTCTACAATCTTAAACTCCAAAAGGGTATGATTGAATTTGATAGACCAGGTAAAATCTAGCTAAAATCAATCCGTGAACCTATTTGGTTTAATTAAATTTAGTTTTGACTCTAGAACCCTAATGACATTTTCCAATAATTTTTTTTTATTGACATATTGGATTTTTTTTTTTCACAATCAAATTAATCAAACAATTTTCTAGAAAACTGGGTAATCAAAACTTGATTAGAATGTGTTTAAGTACACCGAATTCATAGATATGACACCTGATAATGATTGGAGATTAAGCTCTCAATAATTATGAATTTATAGGCAAGAAAATAATCAAATAATAGATTTGTACATAGAAATATTTGACTGTTGATGTTTCTGGTTTTGGTTTTTTCAAACATGATTGGATGGACAAACTGCATAATCTCTGAGAAATCAGAGACAAATCCCCTGATCTTTACAAAAGTAGCTATCATGGATTCAATTTTTTCCAAACTCCCAAGAAAAAAAAAATACTGGAATTCAACATTAGTACTAATGATTTTCTGAGGAAAAAGATTGAAATCGATAAATATATCATATTTGAACAATCAGTATTATTCAAAATTGATGCTTATATGAAAATAGTATCAGATAAATAACATGAAAGAAAAATACATTTATTTTTGCTAATATGACAATGGACATAGTCAATCAAGGATCAAAATTTGATATCATGATGATGCTAATTGCTATTAAATTAATCAGATACCAACAATGACAACACTTGATGTAAAGATATATGGTATTAAAAAAAAATGGCAACCTGGTTGAGGAGCATATTCCTTACGAATTTCCAATCCATTATTAAATATACCCTATACAAATTCTTCGTTCTAGTATTTTTTTTTTCTATCATTAGTATTCAGAATCATATTCTGACTTATCCGATTTGAATATTTATAGGAGCCCTATTTAAAAGACGGCTCTCTCAATGTAATTATTTTTATTCTTAAATTTTAAATTCAAAATTTGATTAAAAAATTTAACGTCCAATGATATTAGACCGACTTTCTTTTAGTTCTTCATTCTGGCATGATATATGGTATATGGATGAGGTGATCTCTCTCTCTCAATTTGTTTTAAAGAAACAATAAGCCAGAAGAAAAAGGAAAGAAAAGGTGACGAGAAATGTGAAGAAAAAAAGTGTACAAATAAATAAAATGCACTAATAGTTTCTCCTGTCTCTGTCATTTAGCATAATCTATAAGAAGAAAAAAGGGAAGAATATGAAATGCAAATAAAACATAAAAATATTAACAACAATCTTAATCTCAAAATTTAGGATTGACCATTTGAAAGATAAATATATATATATTTAAAAAAAAAAAAAAAAAAGAAGCACACATACTATTCAAATACATAAAAAAAAAAAAAAACAAAAAGTGATGATTTAACTTTCTCTAATTCTCCTACACCATTCATTCCTGTCTGAAATCATCTCTTTAGTTAACCTCTTAACTGTCATATTTTTACGAATACATTGCATCCAGATTTTTAATGGTTTAACTCGTCGTTTTATTAGATTTTTTATATTTAAACTCTTGATTTTCCTAACTGGTACATCTTTTGATTTTCGTTGCACATATCCAAACCATCTAAAACGATATTGTTGCATCTTATCTACAATTGACCACACTCATAATTTACTACGTATCTCTTCATTTCTAATCCTATCATTTCTAGTTTTACCACATATCCATCTTAACATTCTCATATCGGTTATAGCCATTTTCTGTTCTTGTTTTTGTTTAATAACCCAACATTCGGTACCATATAGTAATGCAGGTCTTACTGTCGCTTTATAAAACTTTCCTTTCAGAGAGAATGGTTTCATACAATCGCAAAAAACTCCAGATGCTCTTCTCCATTTCATTCAACCCACCTGTATCATATGATTTACATCCACATCTATATTGCCATCATTTTGGATAATGGATCCAAAATATCTAAAACGTTCACTTTTTGTTACCTCATATCCTCCTAACCTAATTGTTTCTTATCGTTTTGATGGTCATCACTGAATGTGCATTTCATGTACTCTGTTTTAATTCTGCTCAATCTAAATTCTCTGAATTCTAGTGTGTCTCTCCAAACTCTAATTTAGTATTAGTACATTCACTAGTTTCATCTATCAATACTATATCATCTGCAAAGAGCATACACCATGATATTTCATTTTGGATGCTCTTTATAATTTCATCTATCACTGTCGCAAATAGAATTAAACTTAATGTCGATCCTTGATGGAGTCCAATGTTTATTGGAAAGCTATCACTTACCCCTCCCTCCGCAAGTTTTAACATTAGTGACAGCTCCCTCATACATATATTTAATAAAATTGATTTATTTGATAGAAATCTTCTTTTTGATTAACGTCCACCACAAAATATCTCTTAACACTCTATCATACATTTTTTCTAAGTCAATGAATACCATATGTAAGTTTCTCTTCTGTACTCTAAATATTTCTATCAGATTTCTTAGCAAGTGAATTGCTTCAGTTGTGGATCTTCCTGATATAAATCCAAATTAATTCTGAGACACGTTTATCTCCAATCTCAATCTATATTCAATCACTCTTTCCAACAATTTCATAGTATGACTCATAAATTTAATTCCCCTATAATTAGAGCAGTTTTGTATATCCCCTTTATTTTTATATACTAGTACAAGTATACTCTCACTTCATACTTTGGGTATCTTTTTTATTTGTCAAATTTTGTTAAAAATGTCTGTTAACATTGCTACTGTTAACATTGCTACTCCTACCTCCCCAGGCATTTCCACACCTCACATATTGTAGGTTTGTGTTCCCAAATGGACAGTTTAATAGTTACAATACAACCCCTCTCATAATCCGATAATCTCGTATTTAAATTGCAATATAACAAAATATTATATATATATATATATACATACATATAAATTATAGGTTTGTATTCTAACAGGTCATCTAAAAACATATTTGTAGCTTAACAAAATTATAAGACAAAGACTATCTATCCTTACAATTTGCCCTTCATGAACATCAATAATATAACCAATAATATCACATAGGCGAGGCCAAGGGTGCCATGACAATTGCCCACCTAAATTTTGAGAAAAAATGTAATATGTGTAAATTCAACAGTCTATTAGCTAAATTTTAATAAAAACAGTTAAGTCTTAGAAATGCCGCAAAAAATCTTTGCTAAAATAGTACTAAAAGTCTTAAAAATAATGTTTATTACCTAAATATTATAATCTCTGCCCCTCCGTCCCCCTTAGCCATGCATATTGTACTTTGTTCTCCCTACTTTTTGGCTTCGCCCATTAATATTTCTCAGTTATCTGGGGTTCTTCCATGGTAACAGAACAGTTAGAAAATGGATAGCCATATGGGCAAAGGCTTATTGGCCTGATGCTATCATTCCCTATGCTCTCATTCTCAGCCTAGGTTTGAATCTGCCCACCCACAAAAGATTTACCAAACAAAGAAAGATGAAATAGAATGATTGGCTATGAGGTATATCGGACTACATATCCTATTAGACATGCATAGTGTAAGATAGGGACACAGCGTCAGAGCTTCATAGCACATAGAAAGAGTACAAACATAGTGGATAAAAGCATTACCAGGCACACTAGCACAACCTATATCAGGAACACACAGGTAGGAATCAACACTACAACTCTAACAGAAAACAACTAAGAAATTATGAAAAAGCAAAACATGTGATGATTTCTTGCCACTAAAATTGAATAAATATCACAGCACAGTCAAGCACAAAGTTATTGATTATAGTAATAAAACTTAAATAGAAAAAAAGAATCTTGTTCAATAAGTTGCAAAAAGGCTCGAGTCTTAACCGTGAAGAAATGCAGGTCATTTTCGTAGTTCGTTTGCATAGTATTAGACAAGACAACAATGACATAAGCAAGCGAAAAAAGAGAAGACAACAACAGTTTTTCCCAATTTAAAGTTTGAAATGAAAGTCTTAAAACTTTTGAAAAAGAAAAAAGTGGTAAAGATGCTTTCCTCACTTTTTCTTCTCATTTCAACCCTTGTCGCATAAAAAGGGTAAAGCCACCATATGCAAATTGAAGATGAACATAAATCTTTTCCCATAATCTTAAATACCAAGCTTAATGTAAGTGATAAACTGCTGAGCTTCTTAAAGAAGCAAATTGAAATGGTTTACCCAGTCATTTTAGCAACAAAATTGGGATACTTTTGTTCTGCTTGGCAACAGAGAGGTTGGGAAGACTCAAACCGGCAATGATTTTGATTTGAGGGATCATTCGAGCCAAAACTCTTAGTCTGATATTGGGCTAATAAAGGTATAGACTAAGCTATTTATGCATAGTGATGAATCCCTATTGTTTTGGTGCTGTAAAACATAAAAATTTAAACATACATGCAATTATCTCCTACATAGTTGGTAAAAGGAAGTGATTCTTATTGCCAGAACAAAGACTTGCTGCATGAGTATTAGATCAGCATCAACTAGGCCCATTGCTAGAAACTCGAAGGGACAGATTCCAACTCTCCAATTGACTTAGCAAACCAAAATAGAGCACCAAACCAGATGCTAAGTAATACCTTTACGTCACAAACTAATAATTGCTGCAGACATACAAACTTAAGATCACAATGTGTCCACCTCTCCTGGTATCTGCACGACGTTGTGACCCAAATTTCCTTAACAGTCCAACGGTTTTGTAGTACCTGCAAGTAAAATTCCAGCTTATCCTTACAAGCGCCACGTTAGGTCCTCATCAGCTAAATAATTCTCATAGGTTTTCATCTAATTCAGAGTTGATGATATGGCCAGGAATAGTGGGACAAATATGAATGATATGTAGCAGTTACTCTCTCCACCCTTAGCGAACCTCCCTGATAGTCCTGAAGGAAAGAGTAACTTCCAGAGTCACCCAGACTGAGATCGAGATCAATCTACTTATCATATCATTCATTTCCCATCCAGATATTTAATGCACATTCTTCTCAAACGACATTAACATGGCTCATATACCAGATGCCAACCACTAGTGTTTTAATTAGAAAACCTAGAATTCAAGTACAGAGTCCCCATCAATTAACAAGTATTATTATAATATTTTACCATCAAGAAAAAGTAAATTAAAAATTACAAAGCTGGAAAACAGCCTGTTTGTTTGCAGGGTAAGTCCATATATATTTGACGCCACCCAGACCCTAGAATGACAGGGGCCTGGTGCACTTGAATTCTATTGATACCAAAAATCTGTATTGTAACTATTAACTGTACCCTTTAGTTGAAAGAAACTTTGGGGCACAAATGCTGCCTCCTGGTTAACTTCTCTTATTACCAACTTCCTCCACCTACTTCTGCCCACTCCTTGCTTATCATGCTAGTTCAGAAAGATCCCATATTTGCTTTCTCCTATCTTTGCACATCTAAACCACTTCAAAAGTTAGCTTTCCATCCTATATTTGCTTATCATGCTAGTTCAGAAAGATCCATATTTGCTTTCTCCTAACTTTGCACATTTAAACCACTTCAAAAGTTAGCTTTCCATCCTGCGTTTATCTTCAGCCACACTGTTTGTTGTACATGAATCTCAACATGCACCTGACAATTATTCAACCTTAACATTTGCATCACATGTTCCCTTCACTGTGTGAGTTCTGAAACGACATTGGTGAGACTTCATGATACAACCAGCCAGAACATTTGTTGCCATTCAAACTCTTTTATCAAGTATTTTATGTATCATCTTGAGACAGTTGACATTTTGATCTTAAAGTTTTGATGACTTCCAGCTAAATGAAACATCATGATCATGACCATTATCATTAAGAAACCTGGTCATGATATTGCCTAATTACGTGGCCTCTGAACATGGATGAAGAGGGCTACTGACGCCAAGACGACCCCAACTCTTTTGTCCAATTCTAGCAGGAAATTAGAGAATGACAATCTTCCTCCTGGTAATAGGGGACAAAGACTATATTAGAAAGACACATAGGAAAAACAACAAACTGGAAGGAATTGCAAACCGCCATTTTCACAAATTTCCTTTTGGCCTCTAAAATAACACAATCAACATTAACTAGCTAAATTACTCATCATAGATAGCTCAAACGTTCCTTATAAGCTAGTTTTGGCTCTTCTGAGAATTTCCAATTGCACTTGCTACTCTGCTACCTGTAACCAACAGTTTTCGCACGAACCTCTATGCATATCGGTATAAGTTAGTTTTGATCTAAGTAAATCTCAGGAATTGGCAAAGTTTTGATCTAAGTACTTATAGACCGGCCATAATGATACCAGAAATTGTTTATAACTTAACAACAGATGGCTATTGACCGGTACAAGTATATGTTGTCAGTTGCATATTAATAGTGGCAACTAAATTGTTAGTGTTGGTGGCACTCACAGCAATACAATGCAGCAAGAAATGACAGTTACAGCAGCTATTGTGACGGCAAGGGTAGTATGACACATTGTGACAATGGAGAACCTCAGTTTTCATTGCAATCAGACTGGGCACATGTGAATCCTTGATAACCTGCACACTTTCATCGAGTTGTTCACTTTGTCCCAGAAATTTTGGGAGATGACAAATGAAAAGGCTAGGTATCTGTGATGCAAATCCAAGGAATTGGACAACATAGATTAAAATTAAACGAATAGGGGTTTTTGAACACAGATAATGTCAAATAGAAGTGTAACTTTGAAAGCTCCTGAAGCAAGTAGCAAGAATGAATATTGGAAAAAATATATATATATCTCCTAACACTTAACAGTGGCAAACAGAATCCTTCATTCTCATTACTTAGGTCTCACTTTTTCCCCTTTACCAAATTTATTAAAGCACCATTTCTATTAACATAACAACACTCAACAGTATAGGTATGAGGAGATTGACCAATAAGATAAACACTCCTATCATGCAAACACATTCTGAGATGCAGATTAATTCAAAACTTCAGTTAGTTAAAAATGCTGTCTGCTTATATCAAAAGACATTCACTTTTTACTATAGATTGACCAACATATCTATTATTTTTCCCAAGCCACCTAATGTACAACTCTCTATGTGGGAAACCATCAACCAAACTTTACAATTTATATGACAGTTTATTAGTATGTGTAGAATAAAACCAGCCAAATACATGAGAACGAAGGACAAGAACTGCAAACCCTTTAAGGATCAGAAACTTCAATGCTAGTAGCAGAGCATTAGTGATTTTACCAAAGATAAAACAAGGCATTAGAGCAAACTTTATTTGATCCCAAAAAGGATTGAGATTTTACCATCTGTAGGCAAAATATAGAAGCACAACAATTTTACTTACAAATGTGTGCGTGCATGTGAATCCATAGAAGAATCAGCGGCAATCATACATTTCCCAAAACAGAGGAAATGTATCTCACTTTACCATCTATGGGCTTGTATAAGTGCTGTAAAAGGGTGAGAAGCATGCCTTTTCCACCACCACTAGGACCAACCTGCAGAAAATCGATGCCTGGAGTTAAATTCTTTCTAGCAGCAGAAATGTGTGAGAGAGAGAGAGAGAGAGAGAGAGAGGAGCATATAGTGCAAGTATTGCTTACAATTGCAACCATTTCACTGGGTTGTATGGAAAAGTTTACATGTCTTATGGTTGCATGGAAAAGTTCACATCTTGGTACAGGAACCTGTCCAAAAATGGATGGCAAAAGTGCAGAGTAATAAGCTAACACCAGACCATGTTTAGATGTTTAGATACCCACAACCATATCGTATCCATTTGACATACCTCTGGTATTGATGGATGGCAAAATAATAGGTTGGCAAATTCAACATGTCCCATTACCTTTTCAAACTTCAAATCTGTAACAGAAAAGGTTGTGACATACAAATGAAAGAATGCTTAAATTCATCATATGATTCTTCCATGTGAAGAAAATAGAGCTTGCCTTTGGATAAGAACTGATCGTTGGCCAAGCGATCCATTAAGTGAAATGATTGCATAAGTGATGAAAAGTTTCCCATAATCCTCCGCGTTGCATATATTAACCACTCCCAATATATTATATGCTTCGTAAGTTGCTCAGCCATTACATGAACTGTTAAAATAGGCATTCTTCCTACCAGCACAGAAATCACCTAAAATTTGTCTTGCAAGAAAAGAAACAAGTTAATTCCCAGATTGTTATTTTTCTTTAGGTGGTTTCTTGTTCTTTTCTTGATATACTTGAACTCCATGTGTAAAACAGTATAATAAGGAACAAACAAGAGAAAAAGGGCTAAACCTGTGTTAAATGGTAAAGGGTGTTGAAACATAGAGTCCAAACAGTATAGGCTGTACTTTCTCTAACACTTGAGTCTGCTAATTTGTCAAGCCATTCTTTGTACCTACAATGAGAAAGCATTTAGTCACAAAAAGTAAAATTTCTCATGCTGGAAACATGCAAAAAGATAGTTATTAGGAGTTCTAGCCTTTCAACTTGCTGTTCTGTCCCATAAACTCGAACAGTTCTCATCAATGAAAATGTTTCCTCTGCAACTAGGTCAGAAAAAGTACTCAGATCATGGAAGCTACAGTTGCTAGAAATATAGTATGCTAAAAATTTCAGATTTTACTTCATTGGCATGGGCAGTGAAATGTTGAGTGAGTTTTGCTACGTTTTTTCTGATACCTACACACAACAACCACACAAAGAATAAAGATCAACAATGAAATGCCCATGAAGCAGATATATTTGGACCTTGCAATATGATTATGGCTAATGCTGCTAGATTAGGAGGGAAACCTGCTTATCCAGCATTGAAGAATGAAATTATACAAAGCTCTCCTTGCAAAACTTTGAGATCTATCCACTTGGAAATCAGATTTATGAAAAACACAGTATCCCATAATTAAGATTTTGCCAAGTCTTAGTTATAAAACCACTTGTTTTGTGGAAGTTCAAAAGTATTACCTGCCATAAATAAGCAAAACTGCTGAAAGGACCTGACTCACCACCAGTGCTTACATAGAAAGAGGCCAAGACAAAGTTAACAGGTTGATTAAGGCTCTGGTTCCCTGAAAGTAATGCTCAAACAGCAATTTAAAAAGCCATATTGCAAAAATGACAAAGGAAAATAACAAAGAGAACTGTAGCAACCTGAAGTTCAGAACCTTTACCATGACATGGGATTAGTCTTTGATAATCTGCTCCCAGCCTACTTGTTAAGTCACCAACTGTTGTTGTGTCAAAAAAGGTTATATCCTACAAGAAGTTCAAAATCATGAATTTTGCTGGCAGGACACGTAAAACGCCAACTTTATACATTAGAGCCACATATAAAGTTTTCCTCAAATGCTTCACCTGTAAAATGGAAAGGAAGCACTATCAAATCTCAAATTTAACTTTTTTTCAAGTATCTAGTACAGCAAACTGGCTAATGTGGTTTGGAAGATGAAAAAACAGGCATGGAAAAATATTTGGAAAAGTATGGATTGAAGTTGGCTTGCTTCTTAACTAGATCAGTGTTTAAATACTACTTAACGAATAGGATTCAAATAGCAACATTAGAAATATTGTCATAGTACAACTCACCATGATTGTATTTGCGACTCGAAGCAACCATTCCGAAAACCACTGAGGCCACAGAGAGCAAAATGGAAAGTCACAGCACAAATAACTTCAAATGTAAAGTTCATTTATTTCATTATTGTTTTAAGCCTGGCCTACATATTTTATGAATTGGAGGTTCTTTTGACATGTCACAAAAGCCTGCATCCTAGCGTTAATCCTACATGCAACCAGATGCATATCCAAACATACATAATTCCATTCAAGTAGCTCACGGTGTAGAACTAGGATTAGGATACTATGGTCTCCGAACACAGATGGAGAAAAAGGATGATGGGAATATCAGCAAAGACAGGTCAGGAAAGAGAGGGACTACCAAAGTGGAGGGCAGTAACAGTAATAGCAGGGAAGAGAGAGAAAGAAAGGACCCACAGTAATGAACAGAGAGCAAAACCAAAAAGTGTGTGTCAAGTGTCTACCTCTCCAGCAAGTCCCTCAACTAGATAATCTCTCAGCCTTCGAGAAGCTCTGACCTCTCTTGCCTCAGCTAAGGTCACTGTCGGGCTCTACTCAGTTGCGCATAGCCAATCTGTTTGAATAAGCTGCTTGTGATGACCCATCTGCACCCATTTTTTAAAGATAGTTTCATTTTCATGTTATGATCAATATATTTATTCACAAAAAAAAGCACCTTCAACAATTTGACCACCATCCATGGTATCACAAAGTTTTGCAATTGATGGCCTACAAAAACATGGGAAAATTTCCAGCATAAATTGTAAATTCAAACAAATTACAAATGGGTTGTAGGGGTGCAGAGGCAGAAATTTTAAGAAATAATAATAAACTTCTTCACGAGCATTTTAGCAAATGCTGCATGCATGTTGTATTTTGCCCTCTTAATATGAACTTCTAGCTGGTTGTGTATCTATGAGCTATGACAAGGATAGTCCTTTTAAATTCACAATCATGTCTAAGAGTTTGAATAACCTCCTGCAAAGAATAATAACAGCAAGTTATCTATAGAAGAAAGCACTGGGTTGTTAGCCCTAAAAAAAGGAATAATCTGACCTTGATATAGTGTTCACTTTCTGCATCAAAAGCAATTGTGGCCTCATCAAGGATCAGAATAGGTGTGTCTCTGAGGATTGCTCAAGCGATTGCAATCCGCTGCATTTGTCCCCCACAGAGCAAAGAATCATCAACTCAAGTTCTGTAACCTTTAGGGAGAGATGAGATAAATTCATGCACATGGGCAAGGTTTGCAACTCCATCTACATCTTCTTTTTTAAGGTCTGTTGTACAACCATAACATATATTTGAAATGATGTGCTATCTTCAAGGGTAAAATAAGTGGAAAATACAATTCTTCAAATCAAGAGTACTTTTGATTTTTTTTTAAAGATTATGGTATGCATTTATATAAGTTTATTTATTTTTATGAGAAAATATCATAACAATTACAAGAAAATCACATTGCTTTAACTAGAATAAATACTATTTATTGAATAAATTTATCGCTTTGAGAAAGTTTAAAAAGTATTTTATCGAAAAAGAAAAGCATTAAGTACATGTTACAACTTGACCAACATATCCAATATTTTGCATGAGTTACACCCCATGCCCAACTCTCTAAGTGTGAAACTATCAACCAAAATCTGCAATTAATTTGACAGTTTATTAGTATGTGTAAAATCAAACTAGACATTGATTTAACTATAATAAATAGTATATATTGAATAAATATATCGCATTGAGAAAGTTTAAAAAGTATTTTATTGACGAAGAAAAGCATTAAGTACATGTTACAACTTGACCAACATATCCAATATTTTGCATGAGTCACCCTATGCCCAACTCTCTAAGTGTGAAACTATCAACCAAAATCTGCAATTAATTTGACAGTTTATTAGTATGTGTAGCAACCAAAATCTGCAATTTATTTGACAGTTTATTAGTATGTGTAAAATCAAACTAGTCAAAAACATGTCCCTCTGGAAGTTAGAGAGCAAAATATAATTTATCTTAGAAACGATAAGGACCACAAACCCTTCAGGCAAACCCTTGAAGAATCAGAAACTTGAATGTTGGTAAGCAAAGCATTAATGATTTTACCAAAGATTGAACAAGGCATGAGAGGAAACTTTATTCTACCCCAATAAGGATTTAGATTTTACCATGCAGTAGCCAAAATATAGAAGAATAACATTTTTACTTTCAAATGTGTACATGAATGTGAATCCACAGAAGAATCAGTAGCAATTATACATTCCCCACAACAGTGGAAATGTGTCTCACCCTACCATCTGTGGGGTCGTATAAGTGCAGTAAAAGGTTAAGAAGCGTGATTTTTTCCACTGCCACTAGGACCAACATGCAGAAAATCAATGGCTGGAGTTAATTTCTTTCTAGCAACAGAAATGTGAGAGAGAGAGAGAGAGAGAGAGAGAGAGAGAGAGAGAGGAGCAAATGAAAGGATGCTTAAATTCATCATATGATTCTTCCATGTAAAGCAAATAGAGCCTGCCTTTTGATAAGAACTGATTGCTGGACAAGAGATCCATTAAGTGAAATGATTGCATAAGTGATGAAAAGTTGTCTATAATCTTCCACGTTGCATACATTAACTACTCACAGTACAATATATACTTTATAAGTTACTCAGCTGTTACATGACCTGTTAAGATAGGCATTCCTCCTACCACTACAGCAATAACCTATGATTTGTCTTGGAAGAAAAGAAACAGATTAATTCCCAGATTGTTATTTTTCTTTAGGTAGTTTCTAGTTCTTTTCTTGGCATAGTTGGACTTTATCCCATGAGTAAAACAGTAAAATAGCAAGGAACAAACAAGAGAAAATAAGCTAAACCTGTGTTGAATGGTAAAAGGTGTTGAAACAATTAGTCCAAAAGGTATAGGCTGTACGTCCGAGAGGTAAAGGCTATACTTTCTCTAACACTTAAGTTAGCTAGTCAAGCCATTCTTTCTACCTACAATGAGAAAGCAATTGGTTACAAAAAGTAAAATTTCTAAGGTTCAAAACATGTAAAAAGATAGTTATTAGGAGTTCTCACCTTTCAAGTTCTTGTTTTTCTGTTCCATAAACTCGAACAATTCTCATGTGACCTAACGTACTCAGATCAAGGAAGCTTTTAGCTACAGTTGCTAGAAATATAGTATGTTAAAAATTTCAGATTTTAATTCATTGGCGGGCACAGCAAATTGTTGACTGAGTTTTAATACTTTTTTTTTCTGATGCCTATGCACAAGAACTAGACAAAGAACAAAGATCAACAATGAAGAGCCCATGAAGCAGATATATTTAGACCCTGTGATATGATTATGGCTAATGCTGCAAGACTAGGAGGGAAACCTGCTCTTCAAGCATTAAAAATGAAATTATACAAAACACTCCTTACAAAACTCTCCAATAAACAATAGAGTTTGAGATCTATCCACTTGGAAATCAAATTTATGAAAAATGCAATATCTCTATAATTAAGATTTTACCGAGTCCTAGTCATAAAACCACATGTTTTGTGGAAGTTTAAAAGTATTACCTGCCATAAACTAGCAAAACTACTGAAAGGACAAGACATACCACCAGTGCTGACATGGAAAGATGCCAAGACATAGTTTAATCAAAGCTCCAGTTCCCTGAAAGTAATGCTCAAATAGCAACTTAGAAAGTCATATTGCATAAATGGCAAAGGAAAATAACAAAGAGAACTGTAGCAACCTGAAGAGTAGTGTGCATTATGAGATTCAGATCCTTTACTGTGACATGAGATAGTCTTTGACAATCTGCTCCCAGCATACTTGTTAAGTCACCAACTGTTGTTGTGTCAAAAAAGGATATATCCTGCAACAAGCTCAAAGTCATGAATTTTGCTCAGAAAAAAAGGGTGGGGGAAGAATCACATGAAATTAATTCAGGATAGGTAAAGCGCCAACTTATACATTAGAGTCACATATAAAGTTTCCCTCAAACGCTTCACCTGTAAAATGTAAAGGAAGCACTATCAAATCTCAAATTTAACTTCTCTCCAAGTATCTAATATAGCAAACAGACCAATGTGGTTTGGAAGATGTGAAAAAAAGGAAAAAGAAACAGGCATGGAAAAACATTAGGAAAAGTATGGATTGAAATTGGCTGGCTTTTTACCAAAATTATTGTTTGCAGACCACTTAACAAATAGGATTCAAATAGTATCCAAAGAAATATAGTCACAACATAACTCACCAAGATAGTATTTGTGATTCCAAAGCAACCATTCCACAAATCACTAAGGCCACAAAGAGCAAAGTGGAAAGTCAGATAACAAAACACTTCAAAATGCAATATATTATGAAAGCACTTGGAAATCAATGCATGCATTGCAAACATCTGCAGTCTAAAGCCCGTTGATTCTCTTGATGGGTAATCACCACAACAAACTACCTAAAGGGTCTCCTCTCACTCTATAACTAAATCAGACTCTGTTCCTCCAGAGGATTTCTTTTCCTCATCTGTATCTTTTGTAAGTTCTCATATATTTGTGTAATCCCTTGCTTTTGCTCTCAAAATAAATAAATAAATAAATTAGACTTAGTAATACTCTTGTTTTTGCTTCAATGAACTCTAAGTTCATTTATTATTCTTCTATGAGCTTCAAACCAAAAGATTTCTTCATTTTTTATTCTTTTAAGAATGCTTAAATGATAGACAATGTACAACAAAAAGAAAACATTGAATAAATTTCCAAGGAGTCTCTTTCTTTGCTTGAAGTTAAGTGCCTGCTAAATTGGAAATTAGTACCAAAATTGAAAGAGTACTGTGCAAAATCTATGTGTCTGCGTAAGATAAATGACAAATCTTAATACCGGTATTTTAATTAACAAAATAATGAACAGATCTGAAACAGATAAAACAGGACATTGTCACCAGCATATGCCGGAGATGGAACACAGCAGAAGCAAGAGCTGACAGTTCCTATTGAATACCACAGTTTGACCATTCTGTGCAGAAAAAAAATGGTTGTGGCCCAGCAAATTTGGCATTGAGATCTCAGAGATCTACAGAGAGAAACAAATTAGACCAAAACATGGACGACAAAACCATTATAAGGTATACAATATAGTTCCAAATAAAATTAAAAGAGAAAGGATACAGTATGAGATTGCCTGCAGATCTTTTGGAAACTGTTGCAGCATAGAGAACATTGGCTACCATGTTCCAGCAGTGTTAAATTAACCCATTTAACCCTTTTCCTTTAGATACCAAACCAATACACATACCGGCAATCCCAATCTTCCATGAAAAATCCCAGATCAGATGAGACGAAGGAATGACTAATCCTATCCCAATCTTCTTTTAATCCCTTTTTTGATAGAATCAACTTTTGCCATAATCACAAGAAACTATTATTTACCCTACCACATTTTTCATGAAAAGGCAATTCCCATTTGGGGAAACGTGTTAGTGGCAAACATCAAAATAGAGATAAGCAAAATAAAATTTCAAATTCACTATACATGAATTAATAATTTGTCACAAAAAGGTTTGTCCAATTATCCTTATCTAAGAAACCTCATAAACATGACAAAGGCAGATAATAGCCACACACACAGAGAGAGAGAGAGAAAAAAAAATATTAAAATTTTAAAAAAAACCCCCCCCCTTTTCCCCCCTTCCCCCCCCCATTTTTAAAAAAAAAAAAAAAAAAATTTTTTTTTTTTTTTTTCCCAAAACCCCCCCAAAATTTTTTTCCCCCCAAAAAAAAACCACAAAACTCCCACTGGGGAAAACGATTTCAAACAACAAACCCATCTCGCAAAAAGTGTTACGAAACACAAATTTTTTGTTTCCAGAGTTTCTTGAATTGAAATCATCTCCAAGATTTGGAAGAGAATGACAAATATGGGTTCGATTCTGGTGATTGATAATGGATTTGAAGGTGAACTCGGTATTCAATGAGAAGTGTTGAACTCTGGGTTTCAAGAACGAGATTGGTTATGGAAAACGAACGATGGGGTCAGGTCGAAATTTGAATTGAGAGACGGAGACGAAAGACATTGTTTCTAGAGAAATTTTGCCGACGACATGCTAGTGAAAATGACCAAGACAGCTGGAATGAATAGAAAAGCAAGAGGCGGTTGCTAGAATGTAACCGTTGTAGAGATCTTCTTTTTTGGTTTTGGGACCGTAACGGGCAAATCAAAAGCTTGGTTTCTAAATAATTTTCTCTAATTTAAATTAAAAATAATTATTATATTTTTTTCTTCTTATAAAAATGGACTAAACTATTTAAACAATATATATTTCAATCAATCATTAAGAAAAGATATGATTTAATTGGGTGCAATATTCATTTCATAATTATAAGATTTAAGATTTAATTTTGATTAAAAAAATTTGTTACTAAAATATATTTGACCGATAAAATTATAGAGTATTTTACGCTCTCTTGACACCTTGATCCAATTACATAGATAGATTCAATCTAAAAATAGCAAACGATCATTTAAATCGAGTATTTTATGGTAGGAGGAACCCTTATAATAACTAATTTGACATAAACATGTATTTACTTTTTATTATATATTTATAATGATTTTTATATAAATTACATATGTTTATAATGATATGTAATTTAGTAAATAAAATTCTTAAATTATCATAATATTAATAAATTTTATATTTTAAATATCTTACGTATCTTATATTCAATTTAGAATTAATTTTTTGAAGTAGCTAACTTAGATATGAATCAACAGCTGGTATAAAAAAAAACAATATTATTCTCATAAAATAAAAATGTGGGAGGCATTCCCTTTGGGCAAAAAGAATCAATAGGATTAGGTTTTAAGTTTTTGCTTAATAACTATAATTAGAAATCTATTACAAGTAAATTGAGGTAAAATGTTTATCAAAAAAAAACAAAGGTTTGAGCAAAAAGTTTACAAAAAAAGGGTTTGATCAAAACTGATTTCGTGTTCACACAAGATGCTTCCAATAGTACGATGCTCCTTCACATTTCCAATGGCTAAAAGGTAAAATCGGTGCTTTTGTGGAGAGATGTACGTTTTTTTCACGAAAATAAAAAAGTAAAATAATTCCCTATAAAAAATAATTCTAAAATTAATACTCGCGTAGTGTCTTAAAAACGCGACATGCAACTGTTCATGTAAACAGTATCATATCGCGTCTTCAAGATGCGATATACACTAATACTGTTCACATGAATAGTGTCATATCACGTTTTGAAAATGTGATATAATATTATTTATTTATTTCACATGTCACATCTTGATGAATAGTGTTATATCGTATCTTCAAAACGTGACATGAATGCTAGTTTTTCAATTTTTTTAAATAGAAAGTTATAAAAAAAGTTTTTTTTTTTTCACGTTAGAAAGGTACTTTTGTGTGCATACTGCACGTCTATTGTAGTGCCTGCACCTATGGCATTAACCAAGGAAGAATGAAAGTCGTGATGAGATTTTGGAGGTGTCAATTCAGCCATCTAACCCTCGACTAATTGGACAACACCCTATTTGTAGGGTATGTCACGGTAGTAAAGGTCACTTTTTTTCCCCTCGTATATAAAATGATTCGAATTTAAAATTATTATAAAAAAATAAAAAATAATATCAATTAAATTATAATTCATTAATCATCATAGTAAAAATTATTAATTATAAAGATGATTGGATTAGTTATCAGCTATACATAAGGTTTGTGAGTATGGCTCATTTTTTAATGATGCTATATTCGTAGCTTTGATGAAATTACCTATATTATAGACATAAAAGTATAAAATTTAATAAAAAATAATATATAAAAGTTATTTATAATAGGTAATGACAAGCTGATTTAAATTCAGATCAAACCCTTAAGATGAACATCACTGAAAAACAATTTATGTGAAATCACAAGAAACCATAATTTATGTGCTTATCTGCTTAGGATGGTGGGATGGGATTGTTTTATCTAACCCCATCCACCAAAGTTCTCTACCCAATTGCACTTAAAAATAAACTATAATACCATATTATTATAATTTCTTTCATTAATTTTTTCAATTTTTAGACCTTATCTTTATTGTGATCGGCCAAAAATTTAAATAAAGAAATGACGAAATTTTGATAGTATAAATTGATCACCTTTTTGAAGCGATAAATAATTCAGAAACTAGTGTCAAACGTGAAATTTGAAGAGTTTTACTCTTTAAGAGTTTAACTCATTCAAATTGAATTTAATTGAATTCAAATTGATTATCGAATACCGATATTTTATATAAAAGAAAAAGATAATTCAAAAACTAGTGCATTTATGATGATTCCTCCCTTGGCAGTTGGCTGGCGCTCCTTGATCATCATTTTGGGAAAATTTGAAAGAGCTCCCTTATATTAAAATAATTTTTCTCCTTAATTTAATGTTTCAAAATATAATTAAATCAAAGATTATAACAATTTTTTTTTTTAAAATCCTGCTGACCTTTAGGCAAGTGGGATATGGAATATGTTGAATGGTTTTGTATTTTGCAATTATTGTGCCAAAATATAAATGACTGTAGGCTTCATAGGTTTGGTACATAAGATGACGATTTTAAGATGAGAAACAATATAAAAGGTTTTTGTCCGAACTGTGCATGCCTTTTTTTTTCCTTCTCTTGTTCGTTGAATCTGCCAATCAATTTAGGGTTGAACTGTGCATGCCTTTGAATATGTTGATGATCATGCTGTTTTTTCATGCTTTTTTCCCAACAATTTAGGGTTTTCTTCTCTTGCTCTTCATGCTATAAAAAAAAAAAAAAAAAAAAAAAAAAAAAAAAAGATCAATAGAAAAAGGAACAAAAAAAATTTGTTGAAACTTTGATGTTCATGCTGTTTCACTATTGGAACTGACTTAGCAAATCATATTGTTTCTTTGTGCTTAGCTATCATCGATGAGGAGACCATTGTGAATTGAGTATAGTTTTTGGAAAATTTGAGAGTATACGTCATTAGTGATTGACATAGAGTGTACTTAATATCAGATAGTATTCCCGATATAATGCGAGTCATAAAGAGTAATTGTAATCTCCAACCACTATTTATGTATCACAGACTTTGTTTATAGCATGTCGAGACTAATTTCAGTTGGCGGTTCAAGAATAAGTCGTTAACGGAGTTAATGCATAGAGCAATCGAGTAAAAACAAATTAAAAAATTTGATACTGTGATAAATCACATGAAAGAGTTAATTGAGCCCGCACATAGGTGGTTAATAAATATTTCTCTTAACAAATAAACCTTGTGTTATGACGGGAGACACAAATAGAGGAACATGATCACCAATCAATTAGAGTCATTTAATGGTGTGTTGAAGGGTAAAAACGATTCTTTTTTTCTAATAAAAATCAAGAAGAAGTAGCTAACAGTCTTAAATAAGGTAATGTATGGTCAATATTGGTGATGAAAAAATTAGTTAGATATGAACAGAAATCAAAATTTCATCGCTGCATTACATTTAATAGATTTAGAGGGGAATGAGGCCATAAATGGATTTCATGGTGGTAAAGGTGGAAACAATCATATCGTGATTATAGATGTTCCCTCATATATTTATAGGAAATATGCTATATTCAAACTTCTTTAATCCCATGTGGAGAGTTTGTGTGGACATGAGACATGAGCTTATGATATTTGTAGACAGAGTTCATAGTTATCAATCAATACTGTTTACCTATGGTGATAAATTCTATTATTTTCTACACAAAGACTATTAGCCCCCACTTTGTTGGCTAATATTTCATGCCTCATGCCTTAACCATCAGCCAAGTAGACCATGTAGCAAGCGAATTTATAATGAAATTGATAAAAGAAGAACTCAACACTGCAAAGTTTATAAAGAACATGGGTATAATCATAACCATTGACCAACCATGGCCCAGTTGTAACAAAGGGTAAGATAAGTCTGAAATATTCTATGTGTTTTGTTCTTATGTCATATTATATCATTGTTGTCTTCGATTATCTTCTGTCTCTGTACTTTTTAAAACTTATTATTTTATGTGATTATAGATTTCATATTTAAGAATCTCTACGATAGTTCTTTCATTAGATTATTTATTAATATTGTATTTGAGAATTTTCAATAATGGTTTGTTCTTTAATTTCCTTGTAATCATAGATATGGATTACTCTCATACTGCATTTATCTCAGACTCATGGGATCTTAGTGTTTTGACTTTATAATCCACACCTCAGCCTCAGTATATATAAGAGACCGGTAATGATAACCCCTAGAGGTAGAGATGGCAATAGATCGATTATAGTTCGGGTCATATTAATGTCATATTTGATCTTAAATCTTAACTATAATATCAATATCCGACTCTAACTTGATTCAGATTAAAAATAAAAAACCATATCCGACCCTACCGATTTTTCTAAAAATCCGTTTCGACCCGATATATTACATACTTTTAAAAAACTGATCCAATCCGATATTAAACTGACTTGTACTTGACATATGCACGACTCATACACGACCTAAATTATAGCCTAATACATTCTCTTTTAATTTAATAATATTTGTTCAAAAATGAAAATGAAATTTACAAATTATAACAAATTCTAAAATTCTTTTTATTTTATTTAATAATATTATATTATAATGAAATTTTATTTTATTATAAATTATTATCGAATTGGATTATTTATAATCTAAATCCGTATCCGAACCGATCCAATTAGTTTAATATTAAAATCCGACCCTAACCCAATTTTTGAGAAAAAAACCCAATCCGTTGGATCAAATTTTTCAGGTATCCATTGGATCGGATAGGATATTATCATCCCTATCTAGAGGTGCGTTGTTCAGATCTTGGGTTTTGGATCGCTTGACCACTTGATATTAGAATTTACGAGATTTTGTTACCGGTGAGTTTTTATGGAATATATATGTGTAGGCATATTCAGTATGAACATGTTATGAACAGTGAATATCGCCGTCTGCAACCACAATATTACTAGATTTGAACGCTATTTAAATAATTTTGAATAAAAACAATATTATTCAGGTAATTAAAAAAAATAAATAAATAAACCCAAAAACCTGGAAACCCCCGCCCCCCAAAAGAAACAAAATGAAGATGATAGAGCACCTAAAACATAACTAATATAATGTCTTCATTCTGGAGACTCTTCTCTACCAGCACTTCTACCCATTTTTCCTCCATGATTGGCAGTGCGAGCAAGCCTTTCCAATTCTTTTCATCCCTCTTCTTGTTCCTTTTGTGAAGATTAAGCAAATCTTGGATGGCAAACTTTTGATCGATAGAGTGTATCAACTTCAGATCCAACCTATCCAAGAGCACATAATATAGCTCTCCGCTTTATGTGAATCCCCCATAATTTGTTAAAAGTTTAATCACTTTTTTTGCCAAATCCATTTTGCAAGATAATGTGCGAAGTCTGAGGTGTAGGTAAAATACATGGGACATTGTTATCTCCCAATTAGTAATACAGATGATCCCCTGTGACTTACAAAAGAACAACCACACTCAAACCTTCACATCAAAATAGATGCCAAGAGGATTTCCATTTGTGTTGACCACCAAGGCTTTCCATCAACAACTTATCAAAATTGTTGCTGAGCTCATCATTTCCAGAAAATGTTTAGGTCCAAAAATGCTCCCTCCTAAGATTGGTAGCATTCTTCATAACTCAAAATCATCAACGTGACAATCACCAGAGATTTTCACCTCACATCATGTCAACTTGATCCTTGAGCTTTCCAGACCATGATGATGCATACAACTTGGTCCATTCCTTTTCATACTTTAACTTTACATGCTGCCTTTACCATGCTCATTCCAAGCACATAATATTCCATCGGACCACGTGCAAGATGGACCTTACAGATGCAATAAATCTATATGTAGTAAGAATGACCAGATCTAAAAAAACCTATATTCTGTAAATTTCTTAAAGCTTAATTAGCACCAAAGCTTTCCATGCAATCAGTAGACCCAAATTTCATTCCAACACAGGCTCATACTGAATTCTCTTTAACAGAACTAATCTAGAGTTTCATCATTAATTGCATCAGTTCTTATGAATGTACAACACATGCAAATTCAAACACAAGAAACATGTATAGTGCCCCTGCCAGGTTCCAATATATTCCCCAAGTAACCCAAGCGCATCCTTTCTGGCAAGCCAAGTGTTTTATGGTACTAAACAAGGTTATGAAGGAAAATTTTCAGTTATTAATATCAAATATGTCTACAGCAATACCCATTGGCTTACATAATTTGGCAAAAGAGGAAAATAATAATAATAATAATAATCAAATCTCGATAATTACATTAAACAAGACTCTGCTGGCAACTAAGCTTTGTCTTCAATAATTCCATTACATTTCTTTCACCTTTTTCTGAATAATATGATGTACCAGATTTCAGTAAAAATATGTCAAGAAAATGAAAAAACTGATTCCGGGACATAAGAGTGATATTTTGGTGATAAAGAAATGGACTGTCAATATGCGCACAATAAATGAAATGGTCAAGAAACAATCTCACATCATCCTAAATCCATGTAGCTGTTATGAATCTCCAACAGCAGCTCCTGATTTCTAAACCTGGACAAAAACATTTTCACCATCAACCCAAATGTGAAGCACGCATGAGAAAGTAAGACTCAGCTCCAAATCGGGACCAACAAACCTTCTCCAGAATTGATGCCAGGAGAAGCACTAAAAGTATTCAAGGTACCAGGCAAATCTGCAACATTTTAGTCCTTTGAAACCCGAACAACAAGACCAGTAGGTGATTGGACAGTTTTTAGGTGACCTGAGCCAATCAGATCACGGAGGTGAAACCTCATGTCAAGTGGAGACAACCGAAGGCGCTTCTTCTCCAGAGAGACCATCATCATTTCTTTGTATTTTCTTCGGCTTAAAAGAGATAGAAGTTCCTTTCTTCCCTGTAAAGTAATTAAAAGTTGTGACAATTAACATCTAGTAAACTGTTTCAAGCAAAGCTCTATATTTAGCTTGTCATGCATTGCCTGAAAGAAATATCAAAAGATGTAAATTTTCAGAGTCATCTCTGGTTCAAAACTGCTGGTGATAATTAAAAAAAAAAAAAAAAGGAGAAAAGATGCACAAAAACTGCGAGCAGGAAATATCACTTCTTAAAAGTTGATCAGTTTGTTGCCTTACCATGTCTATATCATAATTGGCTTTTATTTCATTCAAGTTTTTCTTTTAAGTTTTCATTTTCATATCATATTCAAATAGATATTGAGTACCATAAAATGATCTAAAACTACCGAGCACTATTAATTCAAAAGATCTGACAACAATTTCCTTTTACGAAGGTTGACTACCCTTATTAAAAGCCTCTTAGATCCTCATTAATGCACAATTTAATAAGAAGACATATGTTTCTTCCAGCAAAGATAAAGCACAATCATATATTTATTTAAAAAAAAAAAAAAAAAAAAAAAAAAAAAAAAAAAAAAAAAACATTTTAGTACAACATTAGTTTTGTCCTCCTTTGGGATAGAAGGCTTAGATTGTTGTTGTTGTTGTATTAGTTTTGTCCTCCATGGTGTTTATCTAAAGAATGATGTGCAATATATTGTCTAAAGTGATATCTATCTGCTTTAAGTATCACGCAGCCAAGTTTTCATCCGTCATACAGGAGCTACTATGAAAAAGTTTACAGTGGACACCCAGTTTAGGAAAATATTTCTAAACATAATAAGGAGCGCTGCCCTCTGTTGCAATTGCACTATATGCACCACAAACACAGTGGTCATGTTCATGTCAAGCTATCAAATGTTATAATCAATAACATACCTGAGAGAGGCCCTTCAGTATGGAACCAATATTTGGAATTGCAAACCAGTACATGTTTGGATCAATAAGTTGCCGAGTCTGAAAAGCAAAGAGCAGCTTCAGAAAGACAGGGCAGGGAACATCAGGATGATTTATGTAAACTAATTTAATAAAAAAACCAGAACTTAAAGTGAAAATTTGGTAACAAGAAGAGAAAGATGAAAGGGCAGATAATTACTAAATAAAAAACAAATGGACAAAAACCAAAATCCTGATATATCCCATTTTCTTATCAACTTTCTAATCTCATCTTATTTCTCAAAAATGGCCCTGGATGGTACCTCTGCCTCTTCTTCATAGCAACACCATTAACTTGAATCAGCTCATCTCCCTCTCTATGTGTGTGCATGCATACACTGGTGTGAGAGTAGCATTGGGCTATATATCACCTTCTACTTCTCAGTCCTAAGCAAAGCCAGCTCACACCCTTTACATTTGTGTTCTAATATCTTCATATTAGTATGAAACTTAGGTATACTGTATGGGTTGTCTTATCCTTCCAATTTCCTCCTTACTCCCAGCCCCCACATTGCAAATGTCTCTCTGCGTCCCAAGACTAAGTTGCATTTCATTTTCAGTAATTTTTTTGTTTTTTAAGGATCAGCACACAGTAGAAGTATATCAGCTTAGAGGAAAAGTGAAATTCAATTCTATGGCTACACACTACAGTTCCAAAGGGCGTTGAATGGATGAGACTAATTCTCTGTGGATTTTGGAACCAAAATCTCATTCAAATTTTTATGTTACACTTTACTACAAAAACTTCTTTTGAAATCTTCATTCCTACTGTTCTAGTACTTGCTAGGGCTACAAGTGCCACTATTGTAACCTCTGTTGCTATTATTAAACTGACCAACGCAATGATCATTATTTTTCTCCATCAGAGTTCCTATTCAATCCTAGGTATCTATATCCCTATCCAAAAACATAGAGTTAATTGTTTTCTTTTTTCTTTTCAGATCCATTTTGACTGCAGATCTCGAAAGTTTCCAACATACCAATCATTTGAGTTTAGCATTTATTCGATCCATCAATAACTACAACAAGTTTAAATAAAACCAGTTCAAGAAAAGAATAGAGCTGAAATAACTTTACTCACAAGAAGCCCAGTGTTGATTAAAAGAGAGACATGCTCGTCTTTCACTTCTCCCCCGAAGGATAGGAGTGAACACTGCAGCGAAGAGAATCTTAACAGTTAATAGCCATTCAACAACTCAAACACAGCTACCAACCAAATCAGAAGCTCCCCAATCAGGTCACTCAGCAAAATAAACAGCAAGCATGTCATAGAGACTCACACAAGTAGCTCACCAATCAAGTCACAAATCAACAGGAAGGCAAAGGCAACACCTGTTTTCATCTTCTAGACTCAGGCCTGATCTTTAATCTCATGTTCTCACCTTTAGTCAGAGAACCCTATGCATGTTCAACCTTTAAGAGGAGAGAAAAAAGTCCATAGCATATGAAGTTATAGGTAATCAAACCCATTAGCCTGAACTTGCTATGGTTCTCACAACCAATTGTTTCTTGATTTGGACATTGAGTACAACTCAATAGTAATAAATGTTGGTCAGTTCCGTATTCGTATTAATAAGACTAATTAACAGATGTGTTTTCGAACCTTTGATACCCCAAGAATCTGACACACAATTTCTGCTATTCTGTAATGGCACATGAAATATTGTCAAAGGAAAGGTTTGCATCATCTGCAACAATTGGACCAACATATTTAATTGAAATTGAAACCATTAACCTCCAAAACAAACAAACAAAAAATCTTTTTTACAGCCAAATAATAGAGATAATAGGAAGCTTGTCAAGTCAAAAGCCAGAAAGGAGCATAACAGAATCCGCTCAAGCATAACTGATCATTTGAAAGGCACTTCAACGACCTTCAAAAACTGTTGAATACGTTAATTAAACTATTTTATTCACACAAGAAACCTCAACCAGAAATTAATCTTAGGCCATATATTTTCTCACAAAAGGACTACAAATTGAAATATGATACATCGTCCCCATAGCCCTCCATAATGTACTATCAGAAATGGTCAAAAGTTTAATGAAAACTATCAATCATCTGGACAGTGCTACCTTCTCAAGAGCAATAATAATCCCAAACATTCTTCCAAGGAAACCACAAACTCCCCACCACATCTTGCTAGAACCTCCGAGAAGAAAACACCCACCAGTCACCTAAGTTTACGATAGGTTCCATGTGGCCCTATAGAATCATATGAAAAAGTACAAAAGGCTCCCAGGAGATACCCGAACCTAACGTTCCAAAAACAATTAATCACCCAATCACTCTAAATCTATCACTGGCTAAGGATGGTCTCCTTATCACCGGTTACCAATCTGGAATCTCTTTAAGAACAACACCTGCACCCCCCCAACAAAAAAAAGCCCCTAAATTCCTGTTCTACCTCAAAGTTGAGAGAGTTTTCCAACACCGCTGAATGTTTAAACACACTAGAACCACATAAAAATTTAACCATTGTATCATCTATTGACTTAAGAACACATATACTTGCCTATAACTATACAAACAACAAACAGAAAAGCATAAATTAAAGGGAGATATCAAGGAGCAACCAAGATAGAACAGACTTCTAATCTAGCCAACTAATAACTTTACACCATGGTATATCCCCCTCCCCATATTGCCACACTGTTTGCAACTAATGTGTTGGTTCAAAATCTGGGGGGAAAAAAATTGAAAACAAAAGAAAGGAAGTTCTGCATGCATAAATAATGGCCGTAAATAGTATCATTTATCTTAAGAGGCCATTTCTGCACATACACAAGATTACCAACGCACTTGCACCGTTGTTCAACAAACGCAATGTCTATAATATCATTCACAGGAAACAACTGAGACAGATGCCCCAAGACTGAATACACACAAAGACAATGTTTTCTAAGATTTTAAAAAAGAAGATAACATAGTTGAAAAGAAATAACAAATAGAATGACTCAGGTCCTAGATACTTACAAGCTCTTGATGATCAATACTAGGTTCAAGCCTCGCAACTATAACGTGGGTTTTGAACCATTCAAAAATTACAAGGCTTCCTGGTTTCTTTGCTTCCAGTCTTTTCATTACCAGATCTATCTACAAACACAAGTTGAATAGAGGAAACCTCAGTAATTTAAACTGAAAGCCTATGCCACGGCACATAATGAGAAGCCCGAAACATTTCACATCTAAACAAAGTATGTGGCATCAGTTTCACTCTACTAACCTGTTTTAAGTAGTCATCCACAAACATAATAGCATGGTCATCCTGACCCGTGTTAAGTTTGAATATGCGCAAAACCTTTTCCCTTCTCAATGACTACAGAGAAAAAATATGACTGAATTATTAGGGGAAAATGGAGAAACCAGAAAGAGAACAGTGTATAAGGAGGTCCATTACACGCCCACATGCAAATGTAAAGCAGGAGAACATGCTGCCCAGAATTTTATCAGGTGCAATGATTGGTTATCATCATTTTTCCCTTCCTTCAGGCTAAACCATGATCATGCAATTTGCCAAATCTACACCTAACAGGGACAGAACTTGGAACCATCCCAGCACCCTAATGTAGGTGCATTTCACATTAACCTACCAAACTCTTCGGTATACATCCTACGCATGAAGGGTGAGCCATCAAGCAAAGAAGGTTGCTCCACAATGACATGGCCATGGGATCAAATTACTGAATATCTTCTTGCAGGGGTAAGACTGGGTGTCACTCAGGGAGTGTTTGGATTAATGGAATGGTTATGAAGGTATGGGTATGAAACCCTCAAGATATGGGTTTTGTGAAACCAAAGTAAATTGATGGGTTTCAATTGAAATCCACAGATGAAACCCAAGGAAAAAAAAATGGATCACTTTTATCTCATTTTCCTCATGCTCCCTCACTTCCCTCCATCTCCAGTAGCCATGCTCTCTCGCAATCTAAACCCCACCACCACCCCTCTCTCTCCTCTCCACCACCATAAACCCTCTCTCTCTTCCTCCTTCCTTCCCCAAACCCCTTTCCCTCCCCACCCATCCCTACCTCTAAAACCCATCCATACCTCCTTCCGCCACTCAGTGTGCAGCTGCTGCTAGAAATACAGTGGAGAAAAAGTTTGATGGAAAGTATGCTAAGGAAGTGTTTTGACCATAGCAGCTGCTGCTAGAAGTGTTTTGCTAGTGATAAAAGTATAGGGTTACACACTCGGCGATGAAAGAAGGAGAGTGGGCGAAAAAAAGTCTAGGGTTACTGTATCAAAGGAAAAAAAAAGAGGCAAAATTTTTAATAAAAAAATATTTATTAAACATTTTTATCATAAAAAATTATTTTTTATCAAATATTTTTTACCATTAAGGTCTTTAATAAAATAAAAAACATTTTAAATTCTAAAAATATTTTTTATCAGGGACAAAATTGACAATTCTATAATTCTCATTCCGAAAGATATGTAAACCAAATATCAACAATGATAATCATATCTATTCCAGAATTTGAACCAAACAAGCGATATCAGATTTCGATTCCAATTCCGATTCCGATTCCTAAGGTTTTTGATTTCGATTCCGATTCTGATTCTCGAGTGCGAACCAAACGCCTCCTCACATTCCCGACACCCACGGCCATCAGAGCCATGTTACAGGGCTACCCTTTGTGATATATGTGGCAGCATGGTGGGTGAGTCCTTTGTACCAGGATACCCCAGAAATTATAAAAGAAGTTAGATATTAATAAGCAAGGACAGGGATTATGCCAAGGCAGCATAATAAGAATACCAAATCTTTGAAAATTGCTGTAAGTTCAAAATGTAAAACTTAATACCATTTAGAATCTTATTTTTCCTTCTTCTCCACATTATCCACATTCGACCATGTAATGAAGACCAAGAATAATGTCTTACTAAAATACATAATGCATTTGGAGGAAACTTCAGAATGTTCCGATTGATTTGCCAACAAAATCAATATGGGAACTAGACTAAAATGACAAGTTATTTCTTGTAAAGATCAACGGATTACTATCAAAATTGAGTAGGATCATTCATATCAGAATCAGTACAACAGTGGAAGGAATAAAAAGATGAGATCACCCTTGTGACCATAGTCATGTTATCTATACAATCCATTTGAAGTTTCCATCGATAAAGTTATTGAATCATAGCCAACTGGAGCAGTAGCAAAAGCAAATAAATTAAGCTGAATTCATCTGAAAACTTATCTGAACAATTTTGTCAAGCTGAGCAAAAACATGTTCAAATTTTCTGCTCACGATGTTTCATTATTGTTCAACAAGATAACCAGATGTTAGACTATGCATTTAAATCAGAATGGCTTCTGCTAAACTTAGTTGCTACTCACAGATATTAAAGCACACTTTAGAATTCCGAGCCTGCAAATTTTTTCACAAACATTTACTGCTATCAGAATACATATGGCTTAAACCAAGAGCCAACAAAGAAGTCAGAAGCATTCATCTCTCCCGGTCCTAAAGATAATGACTGAAAAGAATACTAGCATCTTCATATTTATAAATGCATCCACAAGTACTAGATCTTGTACACCATACTCCAACTCCAACCCCCGGTGAAAAGTGGAGTTATGATAAACTCAATATAAAAATTTGATGGCTCAAGACTAACAAAATTAGGGAAACAGAAAAAAGGAAAACCTCGAGCTCCCTATCAACTTGCGTTCTATCAGTTATGCTGCTATACAACTGGGACCGCAAAATGAATGGCTGCATTGTAATCTGCAATTCATCAATATAAGTAGAGCTGTTTAAAGCCAAACAAATAAAAGACGCTGCTCATTTTTTTTTACAATCAAAGACAAAAAAGTCCAAATTGAGATCACAACAATGTCCCCGGTTAGTAACTTCGTCCAATTGGTCATCTAGCATCTCAATTCATAGCAATGTGATCCTTTCACCAGCTCAGCTTTGATAAAAGAGCTCAGTGCAAAAGCTACTGTGAGCTGTAAGTGAAGTGCATCTATTCGTGGTATATCCAACTAGAATGTGAAACACAATTGTACACATTTCTTCACTCAAGTGTTTTTCAAAACTATCTCAACATTTTTCTTCTTCAAAAAATGTGTGACAAGAGCATCAAGCATTGAACTCGTGAGTAAAAAGAACAACAGCACAACAGAAGCAGGAAAAAATTCCTGTCATAATTCTACACTGGTTGTTGTGGAAATGAAAAAGATATGTTTGTGAGTCATTGTCATTAACCTAATTCATTTATTTTCTATGCTGCATGAACACTTCTAAAATAAACAAGAGTATGCTCGGGCATGTCCTTTTGACACGTCTCTTGTGTGTAACTTAAAATAGTGCAAACTTCCTATAACCTTGTCTAGGCATGTCCCATGTCTCTTGTGTGTCTATACTTATAGATTTCTTGCATCCCCCAAGTTAACCCCTTTTGACACCAACCTTAATATCACATTGAACGAGCATAGAAGAATAAAGGGCCAGCTAACTCTTTTATTGTCACTTTTCAGTATACCATATCTAATCAAACTAAACTTTGTTGGATCAGAATGCAAAAAAACAGTCATTCATTTTACTTCCACATTAAGCACAATAAATATACTGAATGTTTGGCAAGTAATCCAGCAAGCCCTCCTCGTTATTTCAACCGGAGAGAGAGTATTCAATTTCAGTGTTACTAAATTTTCAAAGCCATACCAAGCAACGGATTTTATGTCATAGAAGTGGATAAATTTCAATGTCACAACATAAGAGTGCTAGAACTAAAGTTGAGATTGGATTGCAGACCTTATCAATGTGAGGAAACTGAGCACGCATAATCCGAATAGCTACCAAGGTATCGCTGAATGTTAGGTTTTCCTCTGCCGATTAATTCAATATTCAGCAAACTATAAAAAATCAATGGCAATAGGATCCTCGTTTTGTTAATTTCAAGTAAAAATGAAGAAAGAGAGACAGAGAGAGTTACCGAGAGATGGGAATTGGTCGATTTCTTCAGCTGCAGTTCCAATTTCTTCATCCCTCTCTCGTTTTTTTCCCCTCGATGATGATGACTTCTCCATTTCAAGATAGGGAATTAAAATCCAAACCCTAATTTGTCAATTTGACGGGAAAGGGTTGGAATTCAACCTCCTTGCATTGTTATTTTTATATTGGACGATCCAAAATTTTGAATTAAAACTTAATTTGTTTTTTTTATTTATGTTGGACAAAATCTAATAATTTCCCTAGATTCACATTAATCGCAACAGAGTTTGAGGAGTTTCTTCCTCTCCCCTCCTCGATTGAAAGTGGAAAGGTTAATTCTTTATAATAATCTAATATAAATTATTTAAAAATATATTATATATTAAAATCAAATTAATTTTTGATTTTTTTTATATTTTTATATTTATAATTATTTTATATTTATTATAATGAATTTGTATAGAAACTTAATTTAATGTAATAATTTATTAAAACAATTGATTATAAAATTTCATATTATTATATTACTCATCATAATACCACAACTATGTTCATATATCTATCTCTATTCTTCATATTATCTTCTTCTATTCTCGGGCCCGGGAGCCAAAGCCTAGAGTCATCGACAAAGTCAGAGTCCAAAACCGACAAAAGGATTATAAAAACATTCCTACAATTTTAGATCATCTATTCAGATTTTATTTCAAAGTTAATGATTTTTATTATACTAAAAAATATATTATACACTAAAAATAAAATCAATTATTGATTTGATTTTGATACATATTTATCTTTTTTAATTTTTATATTTCTATAGTTATAACTATTTTTATATTTATTGTAATAAATTTTTTATATAAATCTAATTTATTATAATAATTTATTAAAATAATTGAGTATTTAGTTTTATATTATTATATTATTTTTCATTTTTAACATCTTACTACAGATATGATCATCTAACTATCTTTAATTTTCAAATTATCTTTCTATATTCATATATCTCTCACGAAGTAATGTGTGTTTAAATTAACCGAAGAAAATAATTTTTATAGAATAACTTAAATAAATAAACAAACAATATAATTGTAATTACATATTTTATACATTTTTTAAGTAATCAGTGTGCAACGCTAGGAATATGAACTTCACTTCCCTTTAAATAAATTTTAATTTTTTTTTTAATCTTAGTAGTTACATTATAACAATTTACTGACCACACATTCAAAATTTGTTTTATATTTACGATTTATAAATTATTGTGTATACTCTGGCTAAGGCTCTTACTGTTATAAAGAAAAGTAGTGGCATACAATGTATCCATAGCCATCTTGCTCTTTGCTGCATCGTTTCTAATGCCTATCCCTCCCTCCGCTGTCTTCTGAAACAAGCCCTGGTTCGGAATTGAGTATCCAACAGGCTTGTTACCTCTCATATGTAAGCAATTATAAAAATTTATTTTATTACCATATAAATGATAGACCAATAGAGACCGATATATCTAGGACTGTGGATACCAATATCACTTGTTTGAAACTCAAAATTTGGAGAATCAACTCATGTCCCCCCTCCCCCAACCAAGTTGGAAAAAATAAACCGTATCTGATTTTCAATATCATATATTCCTTTTTAAGCCCAGAAAAAAATATTATATATTCTCGTACTAATATGTTCACCAATTTTCCTAAATAAGATATTAATCAACCCAACTTAGCTCTAGCTACCCATTAAAAGGGTAAAAGAGCCTACCACGATATCTGTAAACGTCCCTCCAAATATAAATTTGACATGTAAATAAATCTATTCAAATGTCCCTCCAAATATGAATTTGACATGTAAATAAACCAATCCATATTGCAGAGAGAGAGAAGAAATCAAGACAACATTGTGTTTAGGAAATAGGAGATCTTTTTTTTTTTTTTTAATAATCTATGCCTATTTTTTCATATTTGATGCTTAATAGTTTTGAGTTGAAGCCAAATGGCACAAAATTCCTAGACCATAAATAATCAGAACTTACCTATCCTTCCATTCTCCTATTGCCATTTTTTCTTTGACAAGAGGTTGGCTCTACAAGTATCCAAACAGGGCATAAAGGAGGTTTGAGGGTTCAAATCACATCCTGGTTCCACACAAAAAAGGGTCCTTTTATTTTTATTTCGTATAAACGACTCTTGCTTCATATGTCAAAGCATCTTGTTTTAGTATAAGCAAGCCTTCGTGTTGGGACAACTATGCTTACGTGACAGTTCCTTAACTTCTTCACCAACAACAAAATTCTCCAAACATATCCTTTTTTTTTTGTTAATTCTCTCTTGCTATGTAAGTGTATATTCATTGTGTTTGACACAATGACTCTGAGAAGACTTACGCATATTGCTCTCTCTCTCTACTTTCTTTGTTATGAGAAGAGAGGAATCATGGCGAGAATGGAGATGCAGAGAGAAATCTGGGGGTTTAAGTAAGCTTCACATCCCACGTCGCTTAGTTTAAAGGTGAAAGGTAAGTATATAAGAATCTGCATGCCCAACGCAGCAACAGCCCGCCAACTGTACGTTGCTCTTGCAGACTGGCTTTCCCTTTACCCAATGCACAAAAACGAAAATAAAAAAAAATGAAGTGAATATAATTTGAAAGGGTATAGAAAATAAAGAGCTGAACGTATATATAAAGATTTTTATAAAATATTAATTATTTTATAAAAATAATAAAATAATCGGATATATGTAATTATTAATCATTAAAATAATTAATATAAAAATTATAATTATAATTACGAAAAATATGTAATTATATATAATATGAAAATTTTTATATAAATATTAATTAATTTAATATATTAAAATATTTGAGAAATATTTTGAAATAAAAAATGTTCCTGAAATGAAAAAATAAATAATATTGAGAAAGTTTTTGTTTATCATAACTTATTATTGGATAGACCTAGCAAAACGACGCGGTAAGAAGTGCACGTGACATCCACGTAGGAGGGGGTAAGTTTCCACACGCACTTTTGATATATTGTATAGATTGTACTGCTTTGCCTCCTTTACCCCCTCTTTTTTTATTCAATTTATTTTGTTACATTTTAAACTCATAAAAAAAAACCAATAAAAAATTAATTCATAAGGCCTTAACTTCTGTAAGAGAGATGAAAAAAAGTCAAAAGGACAAATAATCTCTTCTCATCTCTCTCTCTCTCTCTCTCTCTCTCTCTCTCTGCATTTGCAATGTACAATCTATAAATTTTTAGGGTTTTCTTTTCAATTTTTAGATTTATTGTTAAGTGTTTGCTATTATTATTAATATTGAAAAATGAAACAAAAGATCAAAGGGTACTATAAAAAAGAAAGGAACATTGCAATTTAAATCTATTTTATTATTTTTTTAATATTCTTTATTATTTAATTTTTTATATTTTATTTTTATTTTGACAAAAAATTAAGTAATATGATTCAATTTCAAATTTTTTAAAATTTAGTTTAAAACTCCATTTCCTAGCAGATAATCGGGTTTATATATCATACAAAACTGGATTGATTCTATATCTACCTTTTTTATAAATCAATTGATATTTAAAATTATAATTCAATTATTCCAATCCAAACGGTAGTTGAGTCATTTTTAGAAAGGTAATTTTATTTATTTTTAAGATTTAAATTTAAATTTTGATTAAAAAATATAATGTTTTTTCAGCTGGGCATGGTCTAGACCTACCTTCTAAATATTACCATCCTCCTCTTTTCGGCTTATTGGGATTTCTACTCACATAGCCCTTGCTTGTGCTGGGCCTGGTCGCAACTGCTCAACGACAAGACCCAACCAAATCAAGGTTAATAATTCTGGAGTGATTAAGAAAGTGAATGATTTTATTTGCTAAGCAAGCTTTTGTCTTCCTTTTAATAAAGTGAAAATTATTCTGTAGCTTCTGTTTAGCCTATGAAAGGCTCGACACTAACAAAAGAGAGAGATCATATTGCGACCACGGCAGGGCTTACCAATAAGAAGGTATGACCATTGAGATTTATTACCCAGAACGAGCGTCATTCAAAGTCATAACTATTAATGAAGACGAGCATCATTTAAAGTCATTACTATTAATGAAATTATTAAAATATATAAGAGTCTCGACTCCAAATTTTAGAATTAAAATCCAGGTTATTGTTATATTAAATATAGAGAGAGAATGGCAGATCTCGCGTAATGGTAGAGTTTCTTTATTGTGTTTTGGAGGTTCAGGATTTGAATCAGTCTTATTACAAAAAGAATGTAATGGAAAAGCTGTCTACGTATTCCCTTTTTCAGACCACATAATGTGAGAATTTCGGTACTAAGTATAATTTTGTGAGAGAGAGAGAGAACACTATCAGAAGTCGTCATAGTGTCAAGATGGTGTCAAGAACACAAGTCCAAAATCACGGCCTTTGTAACGACAACCAGAAGAAGCAACAACTAATATACTTCATCACCACTCCAATTTCTCTTCATTTTGGGACCCGTAGGCCCCTCTTCCCCAAATAACTCATCTGGCAAAATCGCCACAAGCTTCTTAAATAACTCTTTGATGTCTCCGGTTAAAGATTCCTCTATCTTCTTAAGTTCAGCCTTAGTGTCATATTCAACTTTTGGACCCCATTTTCGTGCAAAATTGAGCCATGCAGGCTCAACAATTTCAGTTCCCAGGTGGTCAACTGCAACAATAGAATATTTTACCCCTGCATCCATAATCATATTGCTCTTTGCAGCATCATTCCTTATTCCTATCCCTCCCTTCCCTTGCAAAACTAGCCCCGGCTGGCCATACATTGCGTGACCATGCAATGACGAATATCCAATCGGCTTGTTACCTACAAAACAAGGGTTACCATGCATAAGATAACGAACTATTCTAAAATTTTAATTAGTTAACATAATGGAGAAAATTAATTACCTTTTAAAAATTCAATATCTGAAACATCAACCCAAGCCCCTTTGCTGTGTTGTGAAAAGTAAATTTTGTTTAACTCTCCGTTGAAATTACTAATTCTCAATGCCATGTGCTCCCAGTCACCAACATGTTGTCCAATTCTCCCCAGATCAATATTGATCAGCCCAACTTTAGCCCTGCCAGGACCGTTGAAAGGGTAAAAAAGCCACACAGCGATGTCTGTAAATGTCCCTCCAAGAGTAGGTTTGACATGCAAGTAAGCCTCTGAACTCTGTAGATTTCCGTTCATGACTCTATCTTTTTCTTCTTCATCTTGAGGCAGGTCCAACCAGTACTCGCCATCGTCAGACCCTCCTTGTGGAAGGTTTGCACCATTTGGTTGAACCGAAAGAGGATTATCCCCATTGTGGTATAACAATGCCCCATTGCAAAAGAACCAATTCACGGATGAGGGAAGGTACTCCTCCTCCGGATGGAAGTAAATGTAGGGAGAATAAGCCTCAAACAGTGCCTTGATCTGCTCGAGATTTGGCATGTTTGCAGCAATATTTCCGTTGTTCTTTAGGCAAGAAAGTGATGGTGTTGAAGCTCCAGAAACACTTGCCACAAAAGTACCAACTGACACGCCTTGAGCTTGGGTTCCTCTAGTAGATGGCCTAGAAGTAAACAAGTTTAAGCCACTATCTTGTCCCCAAATCCACGTATCAGCTTCACATTGGTCAGTGAGGTTAGCTCGAACGCAACGAACCTTGTCCAGAGGAGGCTTGTTTCGGGAGTTTGTGATGACGTACCCAACGGCCTTGTAACCCTCCGGCGGCACAGGCAACCATATGTAGCCGTTGCCCTCTTTTGTAATGTTCAATGACTCACTGTTCCAAACTAATGTGTAGTCAATTGGTGACTTTAGAGCACCAGATGAAGCGCCTTTTCCTACCAAAGTCCAACCATAAAGAGCTCGGTTGTTTGGCTGGGCATAGCTACCGAGCATAAAGAACCCATCCGGTAACGGCGATGGCTCGTAAAATGATGCGCCGAGGTTGTCCCGTCCCCACTCATTTGCAGCCCATACCTTAGAAAGAGAATAGATTTGAGACACCACTAGTCCTCCCAAGTCAATTGTCCCACTGGCAAAACCATTTCCTACAAAAGAAACAAATCAAAGAAAATACCAAATATTAATGTTCATTGTATGAAACAAAATGTACAATAACAACATAAACCGATCACAAAATATCATAGTAGTTGACCCTGTCCCTGATTCCAAAAGAAACTTGATTATTGTTTTGATGAAAGAGAAAATAGTACCTGGTGGCCAAGGAGGGAGAGGTTCAGGAAGCTTGAAATTGAGGTTGATGGCCGGGGGCTTTATCGCAGAGGAATTATGAGTGTGAGTCAGACAATTTCCTAGTGTAGAGATGTGAAGGAGAAGAAGAAAAAATAGAGATTTAAAAACATGGCTTGAGGTAGAAGAAAAACCTGGGGAAAGCAAGAGCAACAATGGTTGTCTTGCAAGCGTCATATTCTGTTAAAAATTGAAAAGATTGACAAGGTCAAAACAGCATGAAGATGAAATTGAACTGACTGGGTTGTGTTTTCGTGCTAAGTACGAGCTTTTATAGCCTCATTTTTTATTTTTTTTTTGTTACAACCCATTGATTCTCTTTTTAAAGATAAAATTTTTATTTAGAATATATGTTTTATCCGAATAAAGATTGTACTTACGATTCTAAATATATTCTTCATCGTCAATCATAATCAACTATTTCAAATATACTATTACATATTTTGTCTAAAAATTCTGAATTATTTATTAATAGAAACTCGATATTTTTTCTATACATTAGTATTCAGAGGCGATATGCAGTATCATTTTTTATATAATGGGGTGAAAATTCTGTCGATTTGTAGTAATAAATGACTTACATTTTCTAGATACATTTTTGAAAAATATAAATCTCAAAAATGTATTCACCCCTTTGCCAATGTGATATATTTCTATATATATAAATAAATTACCCCTATTATATTTATATATTGTTATGAGGGATGCATTTGAGATTTATAAAATATATGTCACATTTTAGTATGTACTAATGGGGTAAAGCTTATCACATTATATGTATAAATGATATTAACTAAAAAATATCTGCAAAACTAACTATTTGTGTGAGTGTTGCATGTACAGAAAATGCTTGTATTGTTTATCTATACACTTTGATATATATCGTAGTAAAAGAAAACGTATTTGAATATGGAAGTAATATAATAATCGTATTAATCGTAATATTACATTGTTTGAATAAAATGTAATATATTGAAATTAAATAGAAAATTTAGTATTACAAATATAAAAATAAATATTACAATAATAATAGAAAGCAAAAATTTATCTATTAAGTGGGGTTGAAAATATGTATAATTTTATATCATTGTGTTTTATCTTATATTCAGATAATTCATATCATATTTTGTTATTATTATTCAAATTTTCTTAAATTTTTCACTCCTTCGGTTAATATGAGTATTGTCTTGCCTAAGTAGAGCCTCTATTGGTCAGCTATATATATGTCCATACCATTTTAATTATGTTTTTCACAATTTTTTCTCTATAAATACAACCCTCATTTTCTCCCTAATACACTCATATTTTTTCGTAAATCTTACAAATATAAAAATAAAAAAGTTAAATATTTTGAAAATCAAATTAATAATTAATTTAGTTTTGATATATAATATTTTCTAAATATTCACAAAATATATGGTATCTTCTAACACAATGCATGAGCGTTTAAGGGGGGGGGGAACATGGAGGATCAAAGTAAATTAAGATTTTAATACAATAAATGATGAATCATCGCAAAAATATTTTGTTTATTCATACAATCTTGTCATTGTACATGAGTGAGAGAAGACGAGCTAAACAGGTATTATCCAATAGGAATGTTAACCTGAATTTTGAGACCCAAAACCTAGTGAGTCCAAGATTTTAATACCTAGATCTTTGGAAAAGAATTCATGTTGTTACTGGAGTAAAAAAAAAAAAAAAAAATAGAGAAAATCAAAAAGGCTTTTGATATGTCATTTATGTATATGTTGGTTAAGGTTAAACATAAAACTGAAATTATTTACTTAATCCATAAGAAAGCTTAATTGAAGTCTTGAGTTGAAAAATAACTTAAAGGTAAGGACCAAAAAGTAATTACAACTCAAAATGTTAATCCTTGTTAAAGCGAACGAGCTATAACTCAATTGACACCGTCTCTCTTCCTTTTATAAATGTCTCGAGTTCGAATTTTCTTATATACCAAAAAAATAAAAATAATTTAAAATATGGTTTCGTAATATGATATACCGAACATATGTAATATGTATGTATCATATTATTGACCAACTATCATTGGTTTAATGGTTGGATATTGATTTTCTAAAATTTTGAATTCAAGTTTTATATATAAAAAAAATAGACGTCGAAAAATATTTGTCTATTAAGGGTTTAATCTAATTTGAATCGGATTTAGTTAGATCAAATATGTTTTATTTATTAAAAAAAAAAGGTGAGAGCCATGAATAATAAAATACTCAAATTCGGCTTATTTACCATTAGAACTTGAGCTCATTTATTTTTCTTTTGAAGCAAACTCAACATGAGTTTTAAGTATAGCTTAATTAATTTATATATAAATATCAAAACCGGACTGAAGATGGTAGTCTCCAGATATGCATTCTGAAATGCCCCACTCTCTTGTTGCATTTTCTGACATGCACCCCAACTTTTTCCACCTGTCTTTCAATCACATTTATTGGTAGATGGTGACATTTGTTGTGTTAAACATTTTTGTTGAGTTACCATCTTCTTCTTCTCGACAGTCACTGAACCAGAAAAGCATGAGTTGATTCCACTTCTCAACCGAACTTCATACAATGGCGCTCTCCCAACTTGCATGAATGAAAATGAAGATGTTTTTCTTCTCTACTCTTACATTTAGTTGATATTTATGTCAATGGAAGAAAAAGTTGGATACTATAAAACCACAATTTCTAGCCTATCAAAAGAGAAAAAGAAGAAGAAGAAGACGAGTACCACACAAGAGGTTCATGTGTGGGTGATCCAAAAGAGTAGGATAACATGTGGTTGTCGAGAAAAATTATAAGGATAATATTTTAAAAAATAAGTGTCCCTAGAGAAAGGCTCCACAGTTCTTTTTTTTTTTTTTTAACACAAAGATTTAAATGTGAAATTTTCAGATTGAAAGAAAGGTTGTAACCACCGAACTATCTCCATAGAGACAAATAGTTATTTCTTTAATTTCATAAAAATAGGAGAAATATTACTTGTAATGCTCTAACGTGGGTCTTTCGCATTAAGGAGAGGTTGCAACCACCGAACTGTCTCCAAAGAGACAAATAGTTCTTTCTTTAATTTCATAAAAATAGGAGAAATATTACTTGTAATGCTCTAACGTGGGTCTTTCGCATTATAACTTAGCATTTTGGTTTAAACCAATTCTACAATAGCAATAGACCCAAACTATATATGATTTGAATTTTCGTGTTATCCAAATTTGATATCACAGAGGGATTTGAGAAATACCAAATTAAATGTCCATTCAGTATGGCTTTCTTTCGACTTCTCTTCTCAAAATCCTATTATATAATTTTTTTTTTTTACCTTAAAAGTAGCTTTTTTGGTGATAAAAAATAGAAAAAATAGTTTTAAAGGAAAAATTTTTTAGAGGAATTTTTTCTTTTTTTATATGCCAACATTTCCAAAATTATAATTTTTTTTATTCTATTTATATTCTCACTTGAATACGTAAAATTTCAAATATAGCTATGCCATAAATGTATTCATCTACCATAGCCGGTCTTCATCTCTTACAAATATAGGCTCCTTATGAAAATTTTTAATTATTTATATTATATAAAAATGATTCTATATTTATAAATATTTGATTTTAATAGTTTAGAAAAATAATTAATTTATTTTTATTTTAATTATTAGTATTTATATTTTTTATTTTAAAAATGTAGATATATGAATTTTAATCAATCGATGATGAAAAGAAAAATTATACTTTATATGTATACTTTTTATGATAATTTCATTGAAAATAAAATTTATAATAAATATTTTGTCAAACATTTTATTTATAAAAAAAGTATATAATTAGTTTTTAAAAATAAAAATGTCAGATTACTTTTAATTTTATTTCAAAAAAATTAATTTCTATTTCTGCTAAAAAGGGGAAGATAATGAGAAAAAAAGTTCTTTCAAACATGTTTTAAATCAAATATGGTGAACTTCTCATTTTAAATGTCACATTTCAATTTTGATAGAGTTGGTCTTGAAACCAGCATTTAATTGGTCCAATGAATAGATACCAATTTTTTTAAAATAAAATTTGAATTTTGAATTTTAAGTATAAAAAAATAGATATCGAAAGAGTTTTATATTTTAAAAATCTAATTTTATTCGAGTCGAATTTAGCAAACTCAATGTAATTATCGAATTAAAAAAAAAAAAAAAGGTTGGGCTCAAAAGAATTACAAGAATTATGTGGCTTAAGATGGACTCGGATAAATTATATGTCCTTGAACTCATAGTTGAGTCTGGTATCAAAACCCAAACCCAATCCTTAACTTAACACATCAAACCCAATGTTCGAACACAATTAATTTGGCCAATATATATATATATATACACACACACACACTAGGTGTGGTATGGCCGCAATTGTTAATTTTTTATTATTTTTAGTTGAGTCAAACTATATAAATTTAATTGATGAAATTATGGTTAAAAAAATGGTTAAAACATATTAGGATATAATATTGTCAAAAAAATGAAATAAAAAAATAAATAAAAAGAATAAAGAAAACAAAATAAAAAAGAATAAAAAAATAAAATAAAAAAATTCAACATGGGAGGGTTGGTGCCGCCGCCACCCCTCCTATGTTGATTTTTTTTGTTTCTTATTTTTAATTCTTTTGTGTTTTTATTTTTTTGTTTTTTATTTTTTTATATTTTTACCATTATCATTATGTTAGTTACTAAATTTAATTTTGATTGAAAAAAAGGCCAAGAAAAAACAAAAGACACGGTCTACCGTTCATTTATGTGGGAGAAACAAAAAACAAAAAAAAAAATCAAAAGAACAAAAAAAGGGAAAAAAACAAAAGAACAAAAAATAAAAACAAAAGAAAAATAAAAAAACTCAACATAGTAGGTGTAAAAAACAAACTAAGAAAAAAACAAAAGAATAAAAAACAAAATAAAAAAAAGAATAAAAAGAATAAAGAAAACAAAATAAAAAGAATAAAACAAAACAAAATAAAAAAAAAATGTTCAACATTGTGGAACCGCCCCTCCTAAGTTGATTTGTTTTTTGGTTTTTTTTTTGTTTTTTTTTTCTTTTTGTTTCTTTCGTTTATTAATTCTTTTGTCAAAAGATGCGGTCGAGACCCAAAACCTTTTATAATTTTTTAATATTTTTATTTATACCCAATGATTTATATAATACATTATTAAGTATAATTATCTTTATACAGTATATTAATTAAATAATATTTATAATTCTTATAAAAAAATTTATTGATAGTAAACATATTTTAATCTTTTTCTATAAATTAATTTTGTCTTTTTAGTAAATTTAATCTCTTTCCTATTTATGAATTAAATAATATACATATATGTATACATATACATATACATATACATATAATATATATAATTTTGGATTTTTTTTAAAATTATTGACATTTAAATATGTTCTTATAAATTTATTATATTTTTTAATTTTTAAATTATTCTCATTTAAAAATTTTAATACGATTTATTTTTTTTATTAGAAAACAAATAGTTGTTATTTCTTTTTAGTACACAAAAGAGAGTTGAATTTAAAATTTTTAAGAGTAAGCAAATAGTATTATTTGAATTATAATTCATTAACAAAGTATGTAAGTATAGTATTACATGATGAAAGAGAATTTTCTTATAAAATTATTAAATAGTTTATAATTATTATTAGGATTCAAAATTATTTTGTTGAAAAAAACTATTTGATATATTTCTTGTATTGATTAAAAATTTTTAAAATTTTGCAACTTATTTAGAAAGAGAGAGCTATTTTTTATCACTATTGTTGTAAAACATAAGTTCAGGTATTATTAATTCTAAAATTTATTGACATAAGTTTTTTTTTAATCAATAAAACTATAAAATAATAAATTTTATATTTTTATTTGTATTTGTATTTGTATTTATTGTCTACTCTCTCATTCTAACTTTGCTACGTGTTATATTCCAAGAAGAATAAATGACTGAAATGGAAGAAATGTTCTAATTATATATATATATATATGTAAAAAAAATAAAAACAGTGAAATCCAAAAAGAAAAGAACTGAAAAAAAAGTGAAGAGATGAGAAGAGATCAATTAATAAGAGAAAAAAAGAAGAGTGAATAGTAAAAAAAAAGTAAAAAAGAAAAGGAAGAAATGAAAAAAAAGAAGTAAAAAAATTAGTAGTAGCGAACCGGAAGCAGTGAAACCTAAAAAAAAAAGTTAAAAAAAAAAAAAGAAAAGAAGTGAAAAAAAAAAAGGTGAAGGGTGAAAAAAAAAAAGAAGAAATCTAAAAAAAAAAAAAGTAAAAGAAAAGGGTGAAGGGTAAAAAAAAAAAGAAGGAAAAACAAGAAAGAAAAAAAAAAAGAAAAAGGGTGAATGGTAAAAAAAAAAAAGAAACCCAAAAAAAGTAAAAAAAAATAAGGGTGAAGAGTAAAAATAAAAAAATAAAAAAAGAATGAAGGTGAAGGGTGAAAAAAAAAAAACGAAAACAAAATCTAAAAAAAAAATAAAAAAAAATATGAAAACACTAGCAAACTGTTCTCATCCCACGTGGCAACTCCTCCACTTTTCCTTTTCTACTTACGTTTTTATGGTATACTAAAATATGTAGGCCATATGTTTGACTATGAGGGGTGACTAAATCAAGATATTTTACATAATTTTTGAATATTCGTTTAATTATTATCTTAAGATTAAACTAATCGTTTGATTTTGAAAAGACGTTTTGAGAAAATAAATAAAAAAATGGGTTTGAAAGAGCTCAACGGGCATTAAACTTCTTTAAATCAAATGATTGAATACTTTACTTTTTTAATCAAAGATCTCAAATTTGAACGAAAAAAAGAATTCGAAAGAATAAGCTTTTTAAAACCCTCATACAATTGGCTATTAAAAAAAGGGGAAAAAGAGCCCAATAGGTGCTACCGTTTTCGGAAAGTGAAGGATCAAAACGACACCGCATTTATCATTCCATTTCATTTTTCACAGGAATGCTATTGCTAGCCTCTTCGTTCTTAGGATCTGATCTGAGCGAGTATTTCATTTCATCCTCTCACGCTCTCACTAAACTCTCTCTCTCTCTTCGATTCATTTGCTTTCACATTCAATTAAGGTAATATCTCTCTACAAGTGATCCAGATCTGTTGATTATCATACGCTCTGAATCTCAATCTCTGTATGTCTGACGAGATATTGAAGCTCTAATTACATAGCCCGCCTGTTGTTGCATTTTTTTTTTTTCACTTGAATGCTTCATTTCTTTCAATCCTTTTCCTTGACTCGACAATTTTTCCCTAATTCATACTGCTTTGATTCAAAATTTTTGTACAATCCCATGGCCACCTCGAAAATTTTAGTGATTTGATTAACGATGTGGAACATAAGAACCTTTAATTAATTTCAAATAAATGGAAAAACCCATGCTGGGTAATTAATTTGTATTTGTACCTTTGTGTGTGCGAGTGTAATCACAATTTTCAGTTTCACTTTTTCATCTTCTGCTGACACATTTATGATCGACCCATCTGGCAATATTCTTGTTCTTGGAATTCTAGTGAGGTGGTAATGACTTATTTTACTAATGTGCAAGTACGTTGTAAGGTGGGGCTTATGCATCACTGACCTGGAAAACATACTTGCTATTAGAATAACTGAATGCTTTTAAAATCTCGTTTTTGCAGCATTTGGACATTGTTTTTGACACCTTCTCCATCAGTGTACAGGGGAAGCCTAGTCCTTTGCAACAATCTTCTAACAGATATGTTACCATTGTTATAAATTCTCGAGTTCTGAAGTCAAAGTAGAGCCAAGTAGTCTTGAATTTACAAAATGACACGGGGAAGAGCTGATGGAGCACAAAACAAACGGGTTGTCTGGGTATTATTTGCAGTAATCTGTGTTGGTTTTTTATATGCATATACACGCAAAAGTGGTTCCTCCGCAATAGAGTATGGGAGTAAATCTTTAAGGAAACTGGGCTCTTCATATTTGGGTGGTGAGGAAGATGCTGACACTGGTGATGAAGATGATAGTGTTCTTGTAAAGAGCTTTCTAGTAAGTCATTTCAAATTGAGCTGGCCATTGCTTGGTTTGTTTTTTATCTTTTTGAAATGTAAGTGGTTTCAACTAATATAAATTGAATCCATATGTTGCTTTGAAGGTTTGTGATGATCGATTGTCAGAGTTAATTCCTTGCCTGGATAGGAATCTTATATACCAGACTAGGTTGAAGCTGGATTTATCTTTAATGGAGCATTATGAAAGACATTGTCCACAACCTGAAAGGAGATACAATTGCATGATTCCCCCTCCGCCAGGGTATAATGTAAGTCCTTGATTCAGTCTCTGTAGTAGCTATAGATAATTTTGCAATTTGTTTTGTTGTTGGTACTTATTATTTTGTCAATGTTGGTTATTACAGATCCCAATCAAGTGGCCAAAAAGCAGAGATCAAGTTTGGAAGGCAAACATACCTCATACACATCTTGCCACTGAGAAGTCTGACCAGAACTGGATGGTTGTCAAAGGCGATAAGATTGTATTTCCTGGGGGAGGAACCCACTTTCATTATGGAGCAGATAAATACATCGCATCAATTGCAAATGTAAGAATATTGGCCCCACTTACACAGAAAATTTGAGATGCTCCCACTTATGTGGGAAAGGAAAACAGAAAAGTACAAGTCCTTGGTCTGCATTCACTAGGAACATAAATTAAAATGGATACACATGGACACATTTACGTACATGCTTATGAGTAATTGTAGTTATGTGCATTGAAAAATTTGTTTGGACTTGCCTTATCATAATTTGCCTCAGAATGCATGGTTTGACTTGGAATTTGAACTTACAGATGCTGGGCTTTCCTAATGATGTTATAAATAATGGAGGGAACATCCGTACGGTTCTTGATGTTGGTTGTGGAGTGGCAAGTTTTGGAGGATACCTTCTTTCTTCTGATGTCATTGCAATTTCTTTGGCACCCAATGATGTCCACCAAAACCAGATTCAGTTTGCATTAGAGAGAGGAATTCCTGCCTATCTGGGTGTTTTGGGAACAAAAAGACTCCCTTATCCCAGTAGATCTTTTGATCTTGCACATTGCTCTCGTTGCAGGATTGACTGGCTCCAAAGGGATGGTATTCTGTTGCTGGAACTGGATCGTTTGCTACGACCAGGAGGTTATTTTGCCTACTCATCTCCAGAAGCCTATGCCCAAGATGAGGAGGATCTTAGAATATGGAGAGAAATGAGTGCCCTTGTGGAGCGTATGTGCTGGAAAATAGCTGCTAAGAGGAACCAAACTGTTATTTGGGTCAAACCTTTGACAAATGATTGTTACATGGAAAGAGAACCTGGTACCCAGCCTCCTCTTTGCAGATCCGATAATGATCCAGACGCAGTGTGGGGAGTACCTATGGAGGCCTGTATTACTCCTTATTCTGATCGTGAGTCTATCGCCACTTTTTAACTTCTTGATATTTTGACATTATGCCTTTATCATTTAAAGGATTATGCCATAAATTGGAATACAGAAAGTATACCATTTGTTTGTTATAGATGTGGTTGAAAACTAGCTAGTTTTATGATTTTTATTGAATACGAAAAGAGAAGACTATTTTCTTCTCTCTCCTCTCCCTTCCGTTTCTGATCTCTTGGAAAGTGAATGGAGGTCTGCTAGAGCTAGTTATTTCGAGTGATATTAATACCTTTGTGTTGGCATCTGCTATGCATTTGCTATGTGGCTTGTCCTTGTATATGCATGTATGTCAGTATATTTGAGCGAAAGGTAAATATGTGAATTGGATTCTTCAATGTACATAAACTTAGATACATGGGTAAACATATACATTTCCATGTCAACATTGGTATATAGACAGAACAAATCTCAAATGAGCATGCCTGGACTTACATCTAGTTTCCCTTACTATGAGTGAATCCGGTGGTGGTAATGTAAATGCAAACTTAATGAATGCAGTGATCTTGGTTATGCTTCTCATAGATTTTATTTCCTTGTGGATTTGTATTTGAATCACACTTTTGCATGCTTTGTCTTTTCAGCTGAACAGCATTATTAGTCCAATTTTGATGTGCTTTGACATAATCATCTTTTTGATCATAAATTTGTGTTAGCGACGTGGCTAGGCTCCAATCAGCCTTTCTGCTACAGTCTTCATGAGCCTGGTTTGTTTAGGTTGTGTCCTATTCTTTATGCTGTGGTCATATACTCTCTCATTATTACTCTTACTATGGTCACATTGTTTCCAGAATAGCCGCTAAACTTCATAACCTGCATATTTAAATGTGTCTAATGGCAGAACCAGCAAAAATTTGTTGCTAACTTCCAGTTGTTAACTTTGCAAACTGTTTTGCTCAACATAATCATATTAAAGGTGCACCAGAGTGTCAAGTTGGATTCCACTTACATTTTTGTTAGATGTTGTTGGTTTCTTGTTCGCATTCTGATTGAACCATACTCTATGATTTTATCTTATCGACGTCTTTCATAAAATTATTGTCAGATACATTCTTGACCTATTTTGGTGGTGTTGTTTTGCCCTTCCCTTTTTGGTTGTTTGAATACCCTGTTTAAGTAAATATATGGTTTGTCATTTCTTGTAGAACACCATAAAGCAAGAGGGAGTGGATTGGCTCCTTGGCCTTCTCGATTGACTTCTGCACCACACAGGCTAGCTGATTTTGGCTATTCAAGTGAAAAGTTTGAAAAAGACACAGTATGTTTCTGTTTATATGCATTTATAGCTCTGTAGTTGGCAGCCTGCGTGTCTTGAAATTAAATGCATGCGCACAAGAATGTAGAATATGACATTACCTGTTGCTGATGCAGGAAGTTTGGCAACAGAGGGTAGAGGCTTACTGGAACATTCTGAGTCCAAAGATTAAGCCAAACACTGTGAGAAATGTGATGGACATGAGGGCAAACATGGGATCATTTGCAGCTGCTCTAAGGAATAAGGACCTGTGGGTGATGAATGTTGTGCCGGAAGATGATCCCAACACTCTTAAACTTATATATGACAGAGGACTAATTGGCACTATCCATAGCTGGTATGTTCATTATGTTGATCATTGATATCTACGTTACAGAGAGTCATTTGTATGTCGACAATGAGTCGTCCTTGCCTCATATAGAGTTGCTATATTCTTAACCAAATAGTTTAAAGGTACTAAAAATGATGCTTTTTTTTTTTCATTCGGAATCTCAAGGAAGAAAACATTTCAAAATTTCCTAAGATAGTTGGGCTCAGGGTTCAAATCTCTGCTCCATCCCACCCCCCCCCCCCAAAAAAAAAAATCAAGAGAATTAGAACTCAACTATCCATTGAGAGCCTTTTCAAATTGTTGCTTTGCTTACAATTTTTGCAGGTGTGAGGCCTTCTCAACATATCCACGAACTTATGACCTCCTTCATGCTTGGACTGTAATCTCTGACATTCACAAGAAAGGTTGTGGTGTTGAAGACTTATTGCTAGAAATGGATCGCATACTCAGGCCTAAGGGTTTCATCATTGTTCGAGACAAGAAGTCGACGGTGGAGTTCATTAAGAAGTATTTATCAGCATTGCACTGGGAAGAGGTTGGAACTGAGGATGCCGAACCAGACTCGGAACATGATGAGGCTGATACTGTGTTAATTATCCAAAAGAAACTGTGGCGTACAAGCCAGAGCCTCGAGGGATCAGAATAGTTGGATCGTGCACAAGCCGCCTCATTGGATTTTTCATTTTCACCATGTCAAAGGTTTTGAAGTTGTAGAAATTCTATTTATTGTAATGCAAGAACCCCTAGTGTTCCATTGCTTTTGTTTAGATTCCACTTTGTTAATGCGGGTTGATTACTAGCAAATTGTACACTCACGCAACTTCTGCATTATTTTTTATTTATTCAAATGTTGTAAGGTAAATATTCTTTTCCTAGAGCAAGTGGATCTTGCTTGAGTAGATAAAAATGTTGGAATTGATCGTTCCACGTGTAGAAATATTGGAATTAGAACTCCCTCCGATCAACCTTGTCAACTGGGCTATGATCATGCAAAGACTATGCTTTTGAACATGCCCAAGTATCAGACCCTCACAATGTGACCACTCGAGAAGGTTATTTTCAGATATTCTAGTTACAAGCCCACAAGGGCCATGCTATGTCAACCAACCCATTCCATTCATCATACAATATCCAATTTGAATTATATCTACTATTGTCACCGTGAACGTCACTATGGTTGTCATGAAATATTGGGTAGATCGCATGTCCTCCCCGGACCTTGAAAAATCTGAACACACTTGCAAATAATTTTCTTTGATCAATTCAAAGCCATGAAGCCTTTGGCACGACCATCCAAGCAAACCACATTCGTTGTACAAGTCCCAATAAACCGCCATACGAATTCTCCTAAAAGTAGTCATTAATTTACGCCTTTGGCCTCATACATCAAGCACACCAGAGAAGTTAGATACACCCCCACGAACCGATGCCTGAGACCAATGACCTGACACTGGAGAAACATTAAATACCATCCAGCGGGGTCAAAATCAGTCATCAGATCACCCTGACAAAACAGTAGCCATTAAAAACAGCAAGCAGGTTTGGCAGCTGTATTTTGTATTCTGGTCTACTTTGAAATAGTAGAACCATCCATGCACAACCCATTGCTATATCTCAAAGCAGCTATAGATTAAAAGTTCGGCTAAGTTCAGCAACCTGGTACTTCTTGACATCCTTGGAGAATAATTGAGCTCTCTCACACAACATTGCCTGCTGACCTGAAAAATGGCTAGGCTATTACATGATTTACTACCTCAACTGTCCTACAAAATTGAATTTAAAACAGACAGATACTTTTCCCCTAACACGAGATCCATTTTGTGACAGCTTCTTTCCAAGTGTACTTCCATCTTTTCTACCCTTTGCCCCAAAGTCTGGTCATCAGAAGAAAATGTATATTGGTACTTAAACAGATTTCAACTTGGCTGATGTTGAAGCAAGGTGTGAGAGGATTCTCTGTCCAACAAATATCAAGAAGATGCCCAACAATCCCAGTGCTTTCAATGTCATGAACAGATCCAACTGGATAGAGGAACACAGAAAGATTCAAAAACTAATTACATATATGGATGTGAAGCATGAAAAGAAAGAAACCTAAAACATGCAGAATGCCAGATATAAAACGAGGACCAAAAACAAAATGTTGAAAATATCCCGTAATCTATAATTTATACCATGCCTTGTTCATATGAGAGTTCTCAATAGGAAAATACTGTAAATCCTGGCTCGTCTATCTTTATTGTTCCTTCTTTTTTAACCCATGCGCGTGAGCTTTGGGATTTTTTTTTGGGGGGGGGGGTGGGGTTATTGTAAGAAGGAAATCCAAAAAATATTAAGCAGAGATGTTCTCATCCCATTGACATCAGAATTCAAATTAAAAAGCCTATGCAGGCACAGAAAAATGATCCTAGAAACGGAACTGCAACAGGTAGGGGTATACACTATTCGGTTAAAACCAAAAAAACTGTTTTCACTGAACCGTTTATTTATATTTTGGGAGGTTTATTAGATATTCAGTTTGGTTTTACGTAAAATCAAACTTTAATTTAGCTTATTTGACCGGTTATCGGTTTTAATAATTTTTATTTCAATCAAACCGAATTAATTAAAAATATTTTATATATATATTTGGATAATTTTTATTCATCTAAATACTATTATAATATATAATTAAAAATTTAAAGAAAAAAAACTTAAAAATTAAAACTAATATAGTGGAGAGTGCACAATTAATGAAAAACTTTTAATTTCCACCTTTCTAATTCCAAATTTCCAATATCCAATCCATTTTATGGCTCTTCCACTCCAAAACTTGTGTCTCTCCCTCTCCCTCTCCTCTTTCACTCTTTTTCACTCCCAAAATTTAGTCTATTTGAAATTTGAAATTTTCAAAATGACATTTGGTAAATTTTGAATTTTAAAATTACAGTTTATAGTTACATGTTGATATGAGTGATATAAATTATATTTATATAGTCATGAATAGAAAACAGCGTTACTTAGAAGTTTTTTATGGTAAGATTTTAATAATTCGGTTAATTTGAATAACCAAACCGAATTAACAGTCTACTTCGGTTAAACAAATTTTCTGTTTTTAATCTATTTAGTTAGATTACGATTATAAAAATAACATAACTGAATTAAAACGGTTATGCCAATTTTGATAATTTCAGTTACGGTTTAACTAAATGCTCATTCCTCGCAACAGGGACCACTTTAACATGCAAAATGTAGGTAAGACCTTAGTTTAAAGGACTTTCAAGACATTTAAATCAGTAAGAATGGCCATAAGTCAAGCTAAACCTAACATACTAACAACTTCACAAATTCACAAGCATCCCAATAAAGGAAAGTGACACCAAGGTTCAGGTTTAGTCAAGTAAGTGAAGATGGTGAGACAAACCTTCAACCAGAAAAGCACATAAAGCAACAGAACAGCTCCAATGCCAAGATGGAAAAGAGCAGCAAATATGGCCGGTACAGCAGATGATGGGAAATTTTTGAGGTTCACACCCAGAGTAAGAAGCTGCAATGTAAAAGTATCAAACTGCAGATCAATACAAACTACTCAATGTTCACAAGGCACCTAGAAGCATTATTCAGCAAACTACAATGTTCAGCATGCAAAAAAGTAAATGTTAGGCAGTATTATCAAGGGAAAATTAGCTTACAACTAACGCTGTTGGAAGCGAACACTCAAAAGAATATCCCAGATATCTGTTCCATATTTTTCTTCTAAAAACATGAACAAGCCTTTTTGTATTTCATGAGATATCAACCAATTATTTGTGTTTATGGATGCAGCCATGCATACAAGATGTTTTCAGCAAGACCACACAAGAAAGCCCACCATCATGCATAATGAGTTAAAAATGTGGGATTAGCAAACATATACAAGAAGAAAGCTTATCAGAGTCCCATAATAAACTGATAATTGTGCAAAAAGCAAGAAGTACTAGTTCCAGATTTAACAAAATGGAAATATTTATATCTAGCCTTGCCCGAATAATTGTGCAAAAAGGAAGGAGTCCTACTTCCAGAATTAAAAAAATGGAAAAATTTATAGCCAGGCAATTCCTGGCTTACCAGAGGTTATACAAATTTAGGTTCAAATAGAGTTCGATACATCTGGTCATGTCTAATAAATGAGTAGTGCAAAATAACACTTTAGAACTTACCCCAACCAAGAACCCGATGAAAGGTACCAGGATAAGACCCAAAAAGCCAAGAGAGAGCTCTTGAGGTGGACGTTTTTCTGGAGTCCTAAAGATGTGGCTAATTTCTGCTTTGGGCCCATATCTTGAGTAAGGATCAACAGGTTGTGCGGGAGGACGGGCAGCTTTCTCTGGTGGTTCAGGTAGATCAAGTTCAATGTGACCCAAAGCTTTCAGAAGGGAGTTCTCCTACACAAACAACGCATTATGTTCAGAATGCCAGCAAGAACATAATAAAGAGAGAAGCCTGACTGAAAGAGGCTATAATTACCATGACAGCATCGCCAACAGTCAGTTGAATGTCATATCCACCAGAAAGGTAGTAAAACTTCTCAACAAGCCCAAGGAAATCCTGCAAGAAACAAACTTATGCACAAGTAAGCATTTAATTATCCTCAAAATCACCACAATTTGTAGAACAGAGGTATTCAATATCACGAAAACATCAGAAAACACTGCATAATACGTACGGAACGCTGTGAAGCTACTGCAAGAAATATGAATACTTGGATATGTATAAATTCTTGCCCGTGCATTTAGATGTACATAAGAGCATCCCTTTACCATTCTAGCAATTAGGTTTTCTCCCTGGAGAAAGACACTAAAGTGGCAGCTACAACTGCAAGGCAAAAATCCAATTCCAAGCACAAAGATCATATGCAAACTATGGTAAGATCTGCATCATTTTTGTATTTGTGGGTGCGGCAAGATGGAGGTGGCATGACTCAAAACGGAGGATTTTTATTATAGGCAAGAGATTCCATCATCCAATACTGTTTGAGCTAAAACAAAAAGGTCCAAGGTAAGAACTGCTTTATATCCATTCAGCAAAGTATGCTCACAGGCAATATTCAATACCATCCAAAACAAGACAAGCCTCAAGGTAAGATCAAATAACATAGGCGAGAGTGAGGTGGTAGATCAAAGCCATAATGTCAACCGCATCTATGTGATGCACATAATGCAAGATGTGCTATCACAGAGCCCATTCTCCACCAGCAGTTATTTCATGTCATAATTCTTGTCTCTAAAGCAAAATAGTTTAGTAAACATGCTAATTCACAAATTAATAAAACAGATGCAACTTTCCCAAGTATTTTCTTTGGCAAGTCCCGCCACAAATGATATGCAGATTATCTTTCCAGGATAACAAGAATGAAACAAAATAATGAGATTGATAAGAGAAACTTAACTAGAATTATCTCAAACTGTTTCCCAGAATTTCCCACCAAAAAGACATGTTCTACATTGCTCTCATGCCTCAACTTGATGATTGCCTGCAAATTAACAGTTTCATCACTTATTGAAAGAACACGATGATGACGAGAAGGCCAAATGAGAATACAATGATTACTAAGAACCTGATGTGGCTTAAAAGCCTTCCCACTAGGAGTGGATAATTGAAAGGATAAACGCAGTTTTTGAAGGTGATTAGCTGATAAAGTAACAGAGTTCTCTCCAGCTAAATCCAGCCTGAAAACATGGTAAAAAATATATTAAACTTACTGAAACACGATTTCGCATTTCGAAATTCAAACCAGAAAAAAAAAATGCTCAGAAATACTGAGAGAACATATTCCAGCAAGCTCAGGGTCTATTTGACAAACTGAAAACTGATCACGCTCTATAAGGGGCATTGAGAGATGTGAAAGATCCTGCCAGCCCTTACAGATAATTGTTTTTGGACAACCCTTTCCCAGAAAAATGGTACATGATGCAATACTCATGGTTTCCTTCTAGATTTATGGCCCAGTTTGTTATTAAAGATTCTCAGCTAGTACCAAGAAGGGAGCTTCTCTTTTGAAAATAAAATGAACAAAAGAAAAAAAGAAAAGGAGCCAGTTATCCTTACAAAGATATGTTTTTGGACTACCTTTTCCAGAAAAATGGTACACGAGGCAATACTCATGGCTATCTTTCAGACTTATGGCCCAATTTGTTATTAATGATTTTCCTCTTGTACTGAGATGGAAGCTTCTCTTTTGAAATAAAATGAACAAAAGAAGAGAAGAAAAGGAGCTAGTTTAACATCAAGGACAGTCTCCAAATTGTTTGCTTGACCCCTATGATTGGGTGTAAGCTACTTCAATGGATCATGAATGAGGAGAAACAAAGAAAAGCATGATATAAATACACACAAAACCTAACAATGAACTATCCTATGCACATTTTCTGTAAAATTATACAGCATGATTACCACCTAAAAAACCTTAGGCATTGATGACGACTTCTTAGGCACAGGCAGGAGCCACAAATTAAATAGAAATGCTATGAGCTAAAAGCTACCACTGCAATGAAATGGGAGATCACGTCTACTCCACCCTACTCCACCCATCAAGAAGACAAATACAATAATCGGCATGGTTGTGAAGCAGGTCTTACACATTAAACTCCAGTTTGCCCACCCCTTATCTAATAGGTAAGGGATGGGGCACCTATATGACTTATTTTGGCCAATGTGTGTGACCCTTTACTTTCCCATACTCACATATATACCAATTTGAAGATTCTAGAAATCTCAACATGACTCTACAATTTTACTCTTGACATGGACCAAGTAGAATTGCAATTTAGCAAAGCTCATTTGCAGCATGACAACTGTGTACCCAGGGGACATGTTTGCTAATCAAACATTACAGTTAGCTTTATCATGAAAAGATCGAGGAGAAAAAAAAGTACTACAAAACAAAAAGAACTGAAGTTCAAACAAAAGATAGACGTACTTCTTCTGGGTTTCTATGCTTCCTAAATCACTGTCAAGTATAGCAATTTCAGGAGAATCAATTTTAACAACTCCAGTGATGAATATTGGTACTTGAGTTTTGCCTCCGGTAGCATAAACTTTCTCATTCTCTGAATCGTTAAGCACAACCTGCAAAGACAAAGGTTTGTCACACTACCTACAAAAACTCCTTGGAGAAAGCTTGAATGGGGGGAGGGGGAGGTAAAAGGGTAAAATCAAGATCACCTCAAATGTAAACAAATATTTTCCAATGTCAACACTCTTGGGCAAAGCATCCAAGACATGAAATGAACTATCATGATCAAACTTAAGTTCCTGTAACAATAAAATCCCAGAGGACATCAGAGCACAACCCTGGAAGGATTAAAAGCTACAAGCAGTCGGCAAAAGTTTTGGAGCAAAAGAAAGATCACGGACCTAATCATTAAAATATTTCCCTGAAAAAGAAGCAAATCCAAATTGAACACAAACCTGATTCTCAATTATGGAAGCACTCTTTGAACTAGAGCTGGAAGCTTGAACCAGTGTTACAGTTAATGGAGGGGTATTGTAACCCAACACAGAACTCACACTAACCTGATTTGAAACAATTATCAAGCAACATCATCAACAAAACCATAAGAAGCATCCATTCCCTTGAATGCAATGACCATGACAAAAAATATAGAGAATTAGAAGAATTCTTATAATAGAATAACAAACAATCCCTAAGGGGACAGCCTAATGGTCATAATCCCCCTCTCCCAACCTGGTAATCCTGGGTTCAAATCCTAGTGTAACCAAAAAAATAAAGAATAACAAACAACAACTGGTGCTTGTTCCAACTAAAAAAAAAAATGAATGTAAACTGTAAGTAGTAAAAATGTTCAGCCATGAAATAGGAAAACAAGTTATTGGTAGATTTGATGAGGGGTTCAGTTGAATAAACCAAAGAGACAAGACATGAGGCTGAACCTTGCATTAGCTAAAGCAACATTCAACATAGACCACCAAACAGGTATTAGATCTAAATCTAATTTTACCTAATACAAGAGGTGCATTTCACAACCTCAAGAGGTTCTAGGAAATGGAGGCTTCCTTTCAATTTAACAATTCAAATACATGTGCCAGTGGCAGATTAAAAAAATGTGGCATATCCTTTTAGTGGGTCTCTTTTGCCTACTACTGCCATAGTGATCTAAATGTTCTTATGTATTAGCTATTCAAAATTCTGAAAAACACTGAGGAGAAGCTAAGAGTTGATGAGAACCTGAACCACACTGGACACCTGCTACCCATCCCAAATGAGTAAAAAACAAGTATAAAACACCTAAATATACAATTGACAAGCAAGTTTACACTAAAAATTGAAGAAGCAATGCAAACCAAGTTTACACATGTATACATGGTTAACACAAGAGATTGACACACCTTGAGCTGGTCTTTCCGAGTCAATGAAAGGACAGTTGCTGGAAGGGATAGAATCAATGGCATGGAAACCCTGTTGCAGCAAAGCAAAGTTTAATGCATAACTTGAAATAATTAGAATCCTGCTCACATATCATTTTATACAAAATCCATCTCAACATACCTGAAACATAACTGCCACACTATGAAGCATAGATATGGAGAAGTTGACAACACAAATTTTCAAAAACAAAAAGGGGCATGACACAGCCACGAAACAGGGAGACAACCAATGGTCTGGACAGGATAGACCAGGATTATAGGAGTGTCAATAAGGAAAAAAGGGCCTGGGCCCAGGCTTTCCTAGCTATTTTACAGGATGGATTGGGCTTCTAAAGTGAGCCTAACGCCCAGGGTTGGCCCTGAAAAACTTATGAGCCAGGCTGATGCAAAATGCCAGCCTAAGCCAGGCCATTCATAGGTCTAGACACAGCACTAATATATTCTTTTTTATGTCCACAGGTATATATCAATAACACTATATCCTTTTTTATGTGAACATGTATCATGAAATTCACAAATAAGTAATTAATATTGTTCAAAACGACAACTGCTTGAAGTCACTGTTGAATGAGGTATGTTTAGCTTAAACAATATAAGCTTCTACTTGTCAAAATAGTTATGTGAAGCAGCCCTACAGCGTTTGAAAAGTGTCTTAAGGACTGCCAAAGAAGTGTCCCATGTCCAAAAGAATTTGTAAAAGGCAAGTCATGTGGTGTATCTAATACATGTCTTGCGAGTGTTAGCGCAGTGTTAGACATAGGCAAGATTGCCATTTTGAAGTGATCATTTTATATTTTATACCCTTATGATGCATGGGAAAACTGCATTCTGTCATTACTTGCCTATTGTCTTCCAAGCAAGCCAATGCATCTACTTGGTTGAAAAGGTCTTTTGTGTTGCCAGGAATTCCGATTCCAAGGAAAAATTTAGCCAAACCCAACATATCATCCCCTGGAAGCTGCAAGTACAAAAGGTTTTTGATAATTCTTTCACCAAAAAAGGCTTCAAAAAAAAATGCATAAACAATGTTAAGCACTTTCCACCCTCTCGTTACCTTTAGACTCCCTGAAGCAACAGCTGCAAAAGCAGTGACACCACGAATTACTGATGATGTAACAAAAATAGGGCCCTGATGTTCATGCCCATTGACAATTTTCTCATCAAAATACAGAGACCCATCATCTGCAGAAAGAACAGACATTTAATTAAAATATGCCTATTGGTTATTTACAAATATAGAAGATACACCCAAAGTCGAACCTAATTTAAACCTAACAATAAACAAATTAAACCAGGATATGGCAGCAACATAATATTAATAAAATTTTCCATCTTTTTCGTAATGTGCCTCTAATGTACTTTTAGCCGACATGTTGTATTATGCATGCTTCTGCCATTGACAGAGCCCAAAGATCAGCTTATTGCACAATGTAAACTATCCCATGGTAGAATACAACCGTATGACCATATTTTAAAATTCACCAGAGAAAAAATATACTACACAAATCACCTTTTTATCTAGAAGAATCTCCAAGATTATGTTGTTGTGGTGTTTGATTTTCTGGCAATTCTTAGTTACAATTGGTCTTGATTCTCTTCAAGAAAGAATTTTTATATTTAGCAAAAACCAGAAGTAAATCCTATGAAACAGAGAAACAGCCAAATAATAATAACCAAACAATAATCTGAGAAGATAAAAGGATTAAGCAGCAATAGCGCACTGATTCCATTAAACAGAAGCAAGCGAATAGGGAAGTAAAAATCTGGCTGTTTAAGAGATTGCAAGCAAATATCTACACCTCTATGGTAAACTAAAATATTAATTACAAGTCAATCTCAACATATATCAAATGTTAGCCTAAAACACAAACAACTTGATTAATAAGAAATCCCTACCATATTTCTCAATGCTGTCAAACAGCTTTACCACATCATTTTTCACTGTAGCAACCTGTCAATGTGCAGGAAAATGAAAAACATGTTTACAATTTAATATCCATACTTTCAAAGACAATGGAGATATAAAATTAGACTAACAAGGAAAAAGAACTGACAAGGATAAAACTGATTAGTAGAGCAGATAGCCACACCAACTTACAATGGTTACTGACAACAAACGGTATGAATTGAACAAAAATACCAGTATCAATAGTACTTAGAGGGAGTATTGACACTGTGGGGACCAAGGTTTGACAACAAATCTAGTTCTCCATTGCTTCGAAGGCAGGTAATGCTAGACCTAGGAGTTGCTCTAGTTTCGAGAGGACCGGTTAACATTCTGAGAAAAGTATTAAAAGCAGTTGCAGCAATGGAATGTGAAATTAGTCAAAGCATGTAGTTTACAGGTTATCTAGTCTCAATCAACCATAAATAACAGGTCTATCAATGGAGATAACCCTTTCCTGAAGCAACTAAGGAAATAACGGGGGTAATTGCATAAGCGTACGTGAACAAAACATAAATGCATCAAGTTGAGTAATTCTCCATACTCCAACATACCACAGCCTGCTCAATCTCAGAAGGTGCCAAGGAAATAACTCCAGCAAGTGCTTCAAATGCCATTCCTGTTACATGTAGAATAATCTCAGACTGATGAGGGAGAGCTTACAAAATAAATATACATGGCTATCCTTGCAAACAATGATCACAAAATGAGAAGCAGAGCATCTGATCAAGCGATTTACCAGCAGCATAAGTACTAGATTCAGGGTTGTTTGAACCATAGCGCCACCTTCCATCACTTTGGCTGAGAGCCTGTCAGGATATTGATATTAAAACAAAAGTACTTTGAAACGGGAGGAACCAATATCATTCTCCAGAAATAACACCTATGCTTCAGATAATGACCTTGATAGAGCGAAAAACTCCTTCAGCATCATCAAGAAGTACATTAGCTTCTGGGGTCTGGTCCTGCAAGAAAATCATTAAGTATAATACCATAAGCATTCAACCACATTGAGCTGTAGTTTACATACGCCACAAATCACGACTTACTATGACAAATGAGAAGGAAAACATACCAGGGCACTATTATCACAGCAGAAGAGCTAAAGAAACTAGATAAAGTACCAAGTTGATTTGTCTTTAAAACTATTTTTCATTTTAAAAACTATTAAATAACAACCAAGAAAAAATTGAAAATGCTGCAATTTACCAATGACAAATACCAATACCAAAAATATGATGCTCTGGAATGTCTCTTACCTTGATAAGAACTAAACCTCCAATAGAATGATAGAAATCTGGCAAAGCACTTGCACTATTTACAGCAGCTTTGAGTTTTGAACTAACCCCCTGTATGAGAGCAATAATAAGCATCAATAACCAAAGTGGCAAATTTAACCAAATGAAATGTAATGACGGTCGTGCAACAGGCAAAAAAACCAAAGGAAGGTGCCAATAAGTACCTTTAAAATTTCCTCTTTTAAAGCACATTTCAATATACGCTGATTTCTCAAAGCATAAAACAAAGTCTTCAGATTTGAAGATGATGAACCAAGGACCTCAACAACTGATGGGCAGGTAGAAGCGCTTATGTCAAGCTTATTTCCAATTCCAAGAACCTCAAATGTTCTTAGAGCCTCATATGTTTCTTCCAAACTGGCAATGGATATAATCAAATCAACCAATTGTCAAAAAAATCGCATGATAAAAATTCCAAAAGCTCACGCAAAAAGCTGCCTAAATCAGCTAAGTGAAGATTATATTTTGAGGTCCAGTGAAAATCAACAAGGCCAAGACCAAACCAAAAAAGAGATGTATATGTAAGAAAACAAGAATAAGGGCAATGAACAATGTCAACATGCATGTGCAAAGGCCTAAATCCAATCAACTATTGAAAAAACAATAAATAAACAAATAAACTTCTTAATCTGAAAGAAGACTATTAGAAACCCGGATACTAAATAAAAAAAAAAAAAATGCATCAGATAATAACCATGCTTGAAGACATATCATCGTATAAGTAGAACATGCAAGTAAGTAGCCTAATTGTCAATCGGACAACAACATTGGAAGTGAGTACCCTTAAAAAAAAGGAGCCTACACATCACACAACGATTAAACCAAGTCCAAACAATCAGACAACAATATTGGAAGTTAACCTAATTGCCAATACATAACTCGATATGAAACGATCTTGTAGAAATGAAATGAAAATTAGTGGGTTTAGCCTAGGGTTTTAGAGAGAGAAAGAGAGAGATGAAAATCGAACCTGGAAAAAGATCCATCTATTGGTTTGAAGAGGTCTAAAGCAGCAGATCGATGAGATTCAGAGATCGGACGGAAGATCGCAGCTTCACAGCATATCGAAATCGCAAGAATCAGAGCCAGAAATCTCACATAATTTCTGGCCATATCTGCAAAACAAATGAAAGAAGAGATCAAAACAATGTGCGAATCGAAATCGAAGAGCGTGAGAAATTTGAGGTTTTGAAATGAGAAGAGGACTAACCTTGGATTCTGGAGAGAGTAGTTTTTGAGTTGGGACGGGGAGTCTTGAGACCAGACTGTTGTTATGAGTGAAGGCTTCGATTGACGGGGTAAAGAAGTCAATATTTTCTTCAAGATACCCAATTTGCCACTCATCATTCCCATCTATTCCGAGTCGTACGCATGGCCAAAAGAAGCTAATTAGTAATTTGAATTGATTTATTTTATTTGTATTTTTTAATAAAAAATACCATTAAAAATTCATTTTTGCTGACTAGCCTCAATTTTAGCTTAGTCCACTGGTCATATTTACTTGTTTAAATTAATTAAATTATGTGAGATTTTAAAAATAAAAATACATTATTAGTTTTTTTCTTTTTATTTGACTTATCGGAAGAAAATACAAAAAAGAAATAAAATAAAATAAAAGGAGAATGGATATAAGGAAAGTGGAAAGAGAAATTTATACGTAAAATAATCCAATAAAATTTAGCTAATAACCATAGAAAATGATTTTTTGATCTTATGGGCAATGACAGAAGGGCCATCCACCAATCTAATTAATTTAAAATTTGGGCATTTTTTAGGCTCTTGAGCTTAATTGCTTGCCCCAACAATGAGATTTCTCATTCCATTAAATTTGATTTATTTACTTTTTTTTTGTTACTATATCAATTGGTAATTAAAATTATATTCTAACTAATTCGATTTTAATTATTATCAGATCCTCTTTAAATATAGAAACTCTTCAAACGTGATTCTGTCCAGTCCCAAGATTCGAATTCGAGTTTTGATTAATAGATTTAACGTTTTTTTTACTAAATCAACTATTCATTAATATTTATTTATATTTTTATATATAAACGGTGTAAGTTGATTTAAATATTTCAAAAGTTTGCAAAGTAAAAGTAAGTTTAACTTTTCGAATCGAACCAAGTTTGAACCCAATACCCTTCAAAACTTGAAAAGATTAAATCCAATTCCATATAAATTTACTTTGCATATAGGTCATTATGGTGCCAGGGAACTCATTTCATAATAAACCAATTCACATGCTCATCAAAGCCCTGGCAATGATCTAAGTAAGGTAAATACCATATACCCCCGGCTACAGGCATCCAACTACTCTACGCATTTGCCATGTCTGAAATGAGCATTTCATTGAAGTCCCTTAAAATTGGCAAGAGGGTGAAATGGTTGAAGCAAAATTATCATTTTTTCTCACAGATCATTTGAATTAGGCTCAAACGACCATTACATGAACTAGCCTCGCCTCCTGGCAAAGATGTAGATGCTCAAATTTCACATGAATAGGAAGATGATTAAGAGTGCGATTACTTAAAGTGAATCTGAGTTAATAATTGAATTAAAATCTATATAATTTATTTGAATTAACAGAATGAAAATAGAATTTAGGAATAAAATTCTCAAATTAAATTATTTCTGAAATTTCAATTCTTAAGTGTGAACCGATCGCTCCCGGGATTTAGGAAAAGGGTCGAGGAGCAGAGCGAGGATTTAAGACATTTGATAATACTTATTAAATGCAATTATGAATTTTTTGCCAGAATATCTTCCTACAAGTTGGAGAAAACAATTTGTGGTCGGAGGATTTGGAGGAATGACCAAAATAACTCTGGCCCCGCCTATCCTATTCTTCTACCTCGTCTCCGTCACCCTTCAGCGCCACCTCCACCCGGTGCTTGAAAGCCCACCCGCCTTTCGAGAAAATTGATTAATTTTTTTTAATATTTTTATTACTTTAACGGCAGGAATAAAAAGACCATAAACAAAAGGTCTATTTTATAGCTTTTTATGGTTTAGATGAGGTGTTTGCATTAAAAAAAGTTGTTGTATTTGACTCATAGTTCATGAAATATATATATATTTTTTTTATAAGAACCCAAACCAAAATTAAGAGAGTACAAGGAAAGAAAATTATTAATGTAAAATTAAGTTTATAATTCACCCACCAATTGTATCATTATTTAAATCTTTGGAATATTTTAAATTACAAAATTAAATATTTTAAATATTTATGCAATATTTGATTTGGAGTCTAAGACCAGGCTGCTGTTATCAAGTGAAGCCTCCAACTGATGGGGTGAAGTATATATTTCTAGAATTCGCAATTTGTCCCCTTGTGATTCCCATTTATCCCGAGTTTCGATTCCATTTATTTCAAAATTCTCAAATTGATGTATGGCCAGAAGAATTCACATCCCAGCCAATATATATATGTATATCAATTTATTTTTATTTTTATTAAAATAAAGACATAAAATTATATACAGTCTCAACTAATTTTTATTAAATCTTCTTTTCTGTTTCCCACTCTATCTTTAATGGAGAGAGAGATGGAATGGACCAACTAGAGAGAAGATAGACAGAAAAAAGAGAGGAGAAGAAAGCTGAGATAAAGCAAGTAGTAGCTTCTAGAGATAGAGAGAGAAGAGATGGAAGAAAAAGAGCGAAATGAGCTAATGGTGGTAAAAATTACATTTAACGCGGGAACTTAAGCATTCAATAAGATCACAACATATACAAAATTATCTAAATTTCTTAATCAAGTTTTGAATTAGAAACTTAAAAATATAAAAAACTACACTCAAAGAGTTATCCGTAAAATAGATCCAATAAGTGTTCGAACTTGATTAGTCAAAATATGATTTCGGATATCTATTAATATAGCACCAAAAAATATACACAAAATCATTGGTTTTTTAAATAAAAGAATAAGAGAAGTGAGAACAAGTCTAGGTATGGAATTATGAAGAACAAATATTAAGATAATTTAATGATGACAATTATTCTTGGCACCCCAAACAAAGAGCCGGAGGTCGTATTTAGATATGCACATAAAATGCAAGCATTATCGACTAGTATTCATCAAACACAACCTCTGTCCAACTTATACCAACATACCGTTCCAAATCTCTCACAAAGTTTTTCACACTTGAACTTCTGCAGATTTCCCCGCGCCCTGTCAGCAGTTTTAAGGCATCACCATTCACATTGGGAAACCTTCGTTTTCTTTTTCTGGAATTTGTAGTAGTAGCACAAAAGAGCCATTGCTTCCCCCACATCAAGATCTCAAGATACCATGGAAAATGCTAGGGGCATTTCACTCTCGCGTGAAGAAAATGATATGTCATGGTCAAATGAAGTCCTTGCAGATGATGAAGAAGATGATGAATTAGTTGGCTTGGTCAAATGAAGTCCTTGCAGACTTTCTTGCTCTCCAATCACCTTGGCACCTCCAAATTGCACTCGCCTACCCTCACGGCTACCGTATTCAATTGATGAGACCGGTTGAGACACCGAAGGCAAAGCCTCAACCATCGACACATCTTGGATTCTATTGCCAACAAATGACCTTGAACCTCCACCACTACCGCCACCACGGCTACCACCACCACCACCATAACCACTACCGGCACCAATGCTAAAACTAATCCCAAGTGCCCTTGTAATGAGGCGATATATAAAGGTAAGAAGCCAAAAAAACCATGGAAAGGTAACTAAAACCGCCCCAACAATTGGAAACCATTTTGTTTGATATTGCTGTCCGTCGAGAATCATGTACATGACAAAGAGAGCGCCGCCTGTGACGGTGCAGAGCAGCAACAAAATCCAGACGAGCCATACGCATAGATTCCCAGTTTTCGGGTTTGCTGGTGCAACCATTTGATTGATATTATGTTCCCCCCACCCTAAAATCCTAAGTGATCAAATTTGATGAATGTATCACCACAAAAAATGTTCTTTTGGCCTTTTGGGGTTGCACTGGATTGTTATCCCGTCCTCATCATCCATTTTTTGCTCATTGATTGGACCGAAAATGGAAATATTCATGCATTTGGAAGTTGAGAAAACACAAGATAATCATTACATGAGAAGAACGAGGGTTTCTATGTTTTTTCTTTTATCTTTGTTTAGGTTTTTTGCTGTTGAAAGGGTAGGAAAAGAGGTTGAATCTTGAATTTTTGGGAACTTGAGAGAGAAATATGGTGGACGTATATAAATGTTTGCTTACGTAAAAAATGGATGGATTCTTTGCATGGTTTGTGTTAAACTAAACAAAACAAACTCATCCTTTAAATGGGGCCTCACCATCTTTCATTTGTGATTGGCATAGGATTATCAGTAGAATCCACTTATTTTAGAAAATAATAATATTAATAGTTATGCTTCTTTTTTCAATTGACACTTGACACCAATTGATATATAAAATGGGAGTAAATAGGATAAGTGCTGTCTATTTCATAATAGAAAATTGAAAATGAGAAAGGCAAAATAAATAATATATATTTTTATAATTTTTTTGTACTATACCGATTAGTATACAAAGTTATATTTTGATTAATTTGATTTGAATGTTTGTCGAGCCCATTTTAAGGAGTTATTATCTTAACGTAATATTTTTTATTTTTAAATTTTAAATTAAAATTTAATTAAGAGACTTAACATATTTATTTATGAATTAACTCTCCATCGGTGTAATATAGTTTTTAATGATTATGTTTTTAATATAAGTTGAAATTTGATGTAAATTTATTCGTGTCAACGAGTTGAAGAGACATTTCGACATGCAAAGGAGGCTTGGGAATGTGTGAAAGAAAGCAAAGAGACAGTAAGCCCATAAGCACCTCGACGTTTTTCCTCTGCAGCTGAACTCACTGAGTTTTCCTCTGCTGCGCAACTCTCAACTTCTGAGAGTTGCACCATGGCGTTCTCTTTATACTGCCACAACATGTTTTCACCAACACTGCTGCAGTGGTTTGACAGAAGATTATACGAAATCTTTTATCTTTTTTATCTGCAAATTTCTTTATTTTTTATCAATTTCTTTCTGTTTTGATCATTTAGGGTTATTGGAGTATAAAAATAATTTTTGTAAAATATTTTTAACATATTATTATCATTAAAATTTTGATTATCTTTCTATTCCTTTGGTCTAGAGTATATGGTTTTGAAATTTGAACTCCTCAAACCTTATTAATATTTTTAAAATATTTTTGTAGAGAGAGAAATTTATGAGGGGAAAGAGGGAGAGAGAAGAAATACAATGAAATGAAGGAGAGTACAGGGGTATCCTTCGATCATAATGAACGTTTTGCAAACTGAGCGCAAAAGTGATAGAGAATTTCAAGTTAGATCAAATTAAAAATACAAGAAATACAACGATCTAAATCCTCGAGCAGGTTTGGAGATATCAAATTAGACAAAAGTGAAGTGATCTCTCCATTATTCTCTAATCCTGGAGAACATGAATAACAATGAAATGAGAGAGAGAGAGAGAGAGAGAGAGAGAGAGAGAGAGTTTCAACCAAAACTGGGTGCTGGGAGAGACCAATGTCTGGGGAATCCTGTTGGCCATGTTTGCGCAGGACAAATTTCTTTTCGTCTCGCAAATGATCAATTCCTGGGTGTGACTACGTCTCTCCGTTACCCCAATTCTGTTCCTAATAGTTAATGTCCAAGAATTTATCATAAATAACTTTAAAATTTTATATATTTGTTCAATGAACCTTATGTTTACCTCTGTGCGTGTATTTTGTTATATAAAAATTACAAAAATCATAAAAACATACTCATTCATAAAGATTTGAATATAAAAAAGATATTTGAGCAAGAATATACTTGAATATTTCTGTAAAAGACATCTCCGTATATATTTAAAACAATAATCGAAATTGCTATTTTTTAAAAATAAATTATTTTGTCTCAAATTAATAATGATAAAGATAATGGTCAAATATAAATTTTTATTTATAAAAAGTAATAATCTTAATTATTTGAAGTCAAAATTTTTATGACCTTCAAGATTGATAAAACATAAATCTTAAAAATTTTGAAAGGGCTGAGATTTCCTCCCCCAACAAAGGCTGAAAAAAAAGGAAAAAAAACCTGTATCTCAAATTAAAAATTGGAAAAGAAAAATTTGTCAAAACGGTCCTTTAATTTGGGGAAATTTAAATACAAGTATTTATTTATATTAAAGCTAATAACATGAAATTATTCCGATTATTTTATTATGATCATGTTTTAAGCTAGCTTCCAAACAAAATAAATTATCCTTAAGATATATATATATATTAAAAGGGAGAATTCCATAATATTAATTTATTATATGTTTTATGTAAAAATCATCTAATAACAATATTATACACACAAGATATTCGATAAAAAATTTTAAAATTTAATATTTAGTTTATTTTAAATAGAAATCTGGTAGTATAAAAATTGGTATAAGAAAACTTTTTGCCATTAAGGAAACCACTACAATTAGCTAAAACATAGAGCTGAATGGTCTTTGTGCTCCAAGTGGAATCTGGTAATAAATTAGAAACACATGACTCGAGATGAAAAAATTATATAATTAAATAAATATCAAATTTTCAAAATTTCAATTAAATCATCATTGTTTATAATTGGAATTATTTGATATTTAACTATTTTATCTGTCATAAACAATTAATATTTTACTTTCAGATAAAAGAAATTTGACAAGTCTATATTTATCATTTTTATTATTATTTAATATTTCTTCATATATCGAATTAAAACAAAAAAATCAAATAAAAACTGTCTTCTTAGTAATTTAAATAAAAATTTATTACTATTTTCATGTTAAGTTTAATATTTTTAATAATTAATCCTTCTAATCAAACTAAGAAATTCATATCTTTATTTTATTTATATAATTTTTAATTAAAGTAAACATTTTTTAATTAAAATTAGAGCGTAAAAATCAATCTTTTTTAATGAAGATTTTGAATTATTATTATTATTATTATTATTATTATTATATATACAAATTGTCTTACATTAAAAGAGCCACTTAATTCCCGTTGGGCTTGCTCAACTCTTCACCTGGCCGTCCTTAGCCCAACCCGGCGGGAAGAAAATACCAAAAACCAAGAAATACAATATTAAAAAAAAAAAAAATGGAAGCTGCAATATATCCTCGGAGACTTCATTGGATACTTTCCAGGCATCTCTCTCTCTAAGATCTCGTATTTGAAGTTTAAGCAAATTCACGACACTGTAGACTTTCAATCGAAAAACAATGAACATCTTCTCAAAGAAACCAACAGCCAAAGGTTAGTAACCCTAGCTTCTTGATTTAGTCTTCTTTTCTTTTGTTAATTAACTAAATTCATGGTCGGTTTCTGCGTTCGATTTCATCAAATTTTATTTTTTATTTTTTTTTGGGGGAAGCAGAAATTATATTCTTTTTTTTTGCCCTAAATGATTGGAAATTATTGTATGGTTGCAGAGTCGCTTCGGGAGAGTAAGAGAGAAATGGCTGTTGCAACCAGAGGTATTGTGTTTGTTTTAATAAATTAATCATCAAGAGTTGAAACCTAGGACGACCATGAGCAATTATATTCATGATCATCAATCACATCAAATTTCATTTTCTTTTCTTTTTATAATTCATTGGCATTTTGGAATTGCAGTCGATTGATTAAGCTGGACCCATGGTTTTCTTCTTTGATCTTCGATGCCTGTGATGGAATGAAAAGATTTTTAATGTAATCATGGAATGTTTGCTTAGGAAAGTATGTATTGACTTTGTGGTTTTGGGTTTTGGGAGTGTCAAGAATTCGGATTTTAGATGGCAAATGTAGGTGCATTCTCGATGCTAAGAGAAGGGTTATAAGTATGGTTGGAGTTTGTTTGCACAATTTGTTCACATTGCGGGTAGGCTAGGGGACAAACAATTTATGTGCTTTTGAATAATTGGGGTGTTTGAGATAAATTCTTATTTTTTGATCCAAGCCCTACCATAAACCCTGGGTCCCTTCCCCAAAAAACCATAGTGCAGGTGGAAATGGATTTGATCCGGTGCTTTTGGTAACATTTCAAGAGTATTTACTTGCCTATTGAACTAAATGACACCCACAATATAAATTTGGAGAAAATTTAAGAATCTAAGTAGTATCTTGTTGAAGGTTTTAAGATTTGTAGCTTGTGGGGTTATTGCATAGTTGACTTACAATGTTAATAAGATTATGAAGATTACTCGGTTCATTTGAGGGGAACTACTATGTGAGGGATACTAGAAGTCTTCTTGGTTGTATATGTAACTTTACCGATTGTTGAGCAAAGCATTGTAAAAATTGCATCAACAAACTTGTTGCTGGGTGTATGTTTGGGCATCTGCCTAAGAAATTTGATGTTCATGAGGGGAAGAAAGACATTGATGTGATGTTTATTAATTTCTGAAGCAAGTGGAAAGGTTAACTTGGTAGGGACCAAATAATTGGTGCAGAGTTCAAAAGGGAAATCTGTATGCATCCACTTCATGATTAGAACCATGTTATCATTTTCATATAAAATATGGTTTGCTAGAAAATGGAATTCGAGAAATATTGTGGTTAAAGTGTTGATGCTCAAGTGTGTAAGTTTATGGACGATGTGCTTGAGCAAAATGCTTGAATGCAATTTTGATTTTGATCATAGGAAATGAATGTTCATAAACGTATGCTGTCATCAAGATATCTGAGTGATGACTAAGCACATTGTAAAGTTTTTACATGGGCAAAATTGCCAACAATGTGGCAAGTTAGGTTTAAGAAAGGAGCTGTTTGTGGAGGTTCAATGTGAATAGAAAGTAGAAAATTGTAAGCTTTTAGTGATTTCTCTGGATATCAGTTACCATATGTTCATCACTGTAGTACATGTTAAGAAGCGCTTCATCCATGTTTGAGAAAAATTATGTTTATTGGTCCCTGTCCATTAAGCATACTTACTTTTTTTAATTCCATCCCTTTCTTAACTGTGTTCACAATTCTCTTATGTAGTTCCTTTCTTTTTGTTGCTGCTGCTACCATTTTTTTGATAAGCATCTAGTACTCTTTCTGCGTCACAGTCTGTCATTTCTAGATGAGTTTTACTTTTACCCACTAATTGCGTCAAAGAATTGTATGTAAAGAGCGATGTGTATGTATATCTCCACATGCGTATGCTTCTATCTATGTATTTAGTCTGCTGTCTAGTGGCTGCTTCTTTCATTCCATTAAATTCCTGGGCAGGAGGAAAGTTGAACTTTTTATGTTTTATGGCGGTTCTTTTTTCAGGCATTGAGAGGGAAATTACAGCTCTACAATTAGAAGTATGTTTATTCAAACCAATTTTCTACTTACTCTCTAAGTGTGCAATCACTTGCATGAAAACAACGTAATCTTTTCATGACAGGAAAAGAAGCTTGTTGCTGAGATCAAGAGAACTGCTAAAACAGGAAATGAGGTAGGCTACAATCTGCTTTGTTTCTTGCTTGCTTCAGAGCTTTCAAAACCCCTCTTGTTTCTTGTTTTGCTCTATACTTTCAAATATCCATGGCATGTTTTGCAACAATATTTGCATTGTAATCCCGATGATATTTCTCATAATCTACATGCATATTTTAGATTGTGCTTCATATGTTATCATATATCCCTTTCTCATCTTGTCCCCAAAAATGCAGGGTGCAACCAAAATTCTAGCCCGACAACTAGTCAGGCTGAGGCAGCAGATAGCTAATTTGCAGGGGAGTCGAGTTCAAATGCGTGGGATAGCAACCCACACACAGGTGTGCTGACACCCTTCTCTCTCTTTTTGGCTGGTTCTTTGGATTCAGCTTTAGTTGTTATCCTTGGCCATTCTAGAATTGTTTTTGACCATTTTCATTCTCCCTTGCAGGCCATGTCCGCACATACATCAGTTGCTGCTGGCATGAAGGGTGCTACAAAGGCAATGGAAGCAATGAATAAGGTTAGAACAGACACTATTCTCAATGGGACTTTGGCTGTTTTTGTCCCAGATAAGTTCTATATGTAGTATTTTTATATTTCTTTTTTTTTTTCAAATAGTAATAAAGAATAATCTCAATAGAGGGAAGCAGAAGAAATTTCGTATCAAAATTGTGTCTTTAAAGATGTAAAGCAAGCTTTGTCCTTCCACAATGTTTAGTTCTACTATATATTGGTCCTAGACTAGATGTTTGCTAAATGCTCTCCTTTTGCAGCAAATGGCGCCAACAAAGCAAATGAAGGTGATGCAAGAATTCCAGAAGCAATCTGCACAAATGGATATGACCGTAAGCTGTTAATTTTTTCTGAAAGTGGAATTATAATTAGAATGGAAGTTCAGATCTGATCCTAGGCTTGAAATGTTGGAAACTTATGGGGTTCTTATCTATGCAGAATGAAATGATGTCAGATGCCATCGACAATGCCCTTGATGATGATGAGGCCGAAGATGAATCTGAGGAGCTGACAAATCAGGTAAAGTTTTAGATTGCCTTCTGACAATTACTCCATGAAGCTGATTGCTTGACATAGAACAATATAGTTGTAATGGTGATATGTGTTGAAACTTCAAAGTATAAGAGCCAAAAATGAATGAAGAAATTGTTGGAAATTTATTGAATAATAATGAGAGAATACATTGAGTAGTTGGAGTATTAACTCATGCATTGCAAAGATGAAAAGGGCTCTATTTATAGAGCATTCAAGAGAATACAAGAAGACACAAAAGAAGAGAAAAGTGGGGCTCCCAATGGTCTGAATACTGACCATTGGGGTCCACCCCAACATCTAGTTCTAGCTGTTGGGGTCCCTTACCAACGGCTAGAATTCTAGCCGTTGGGAGGGAAAGCCTTGGCCCCTTTTTGGACCGAAGTTTGGCCCATCTTTGGGCCTAGGCTGGCCCTCTATTGGGCTTTAAGTGGACAGCTTTAGGCTTCCCTCTTGGGTCTTAAATGCTGTCCAAAATGGGTTTCTTTCTGGGTTTTGAAGAGAGAAATAGATCTTGGTCCTTTGGGATTCTAAGTTGATGTACTGGATTGAATTATCAACACTCCCCTTCAAGTTGGGCGCGTAGATATCGATAATGCCCAACTTGCTCATGATTTCGTGAAGGTAAGCTGCGGTTCGTCCGTTTGTGAAGATGTCCGCAAGTTGCTCCTTTCCTTTGATGTGAGGAGTGGCGATGAGCCTCTCTTCCACCTTTTGCCGAATGAAGCGACAATCAACCTTTATGTGTTTGGTCTGCTCGTGAAATACTGGGTTAGAAGCGATGTGGATGGCTAATTGATTGTCACAATGCAAGTTGATTGGAGTTGTAACTTTGAACCCTAATTCCTCCACTAAGACCTTCAACCACATGATCTCGCTCGCCGCCGATGCCATTTCCCTATACTTGGCTTCCGCACTTGATCTTGAAACTACATGTTTCTTGCTTTTCCAAGCCACTAAGTTGCCTCCTACGAACATGCAATAGCCGGTAGTGGATCTCCTATCCTTGGAGTCGCTTACCCAATCTGCATCGCAAAAGCCTTCAATTTGTGAGCTCTCATTGTTTTTTATCCAAATACCTAATCCGGGAGATCCTTTGACGTAGTGTAGAATGCGCTCGGTCGCACTCCAATGGCCCTTCTTCGGAGAATGCATGTGTTGGCTAACTTGGCTCACTACGAAAGCTATGTCAAACCTGGTAATGGTGAGGTAGATGAGCCATCCTACAAGTCTCTAATTTCTCTCTATATTCTCAAATGGCTCCTCATCGTCTACTAGTGGTCCAGTGATGGGGACAGGGCTGCAAGCCGACTTTCTTCTAAACTTCCCTGTTTCTTGTAATTTCTCAAACCTAGAACTCAAGAAATTTCTAACCATATCTATCAAATGCATATCATTTCCTGTAATGATGATATCATCTACGTAGACTAAGGATATTACTAATCTATCATGATTTTTTCTAATGAAGACAGATGAATCATTATGACATTTAACAAATCTACTATTAAGAAAAGCATGACTTAATTTTGTATACCATGCCCTTGGGGATTGCTTTAACCCGTAGATAGCCTTGCGTACATTGCATACGTTTCCTCCTTATTGTTGAAATCCTTGAGGAAGTTGTATATACACTTCTTCTTCGAGATCTCCTTGAAGGAACGCATTTGCTACGTCCATTTGGAACATGTTCCACCCATGATTCACCGCAAGAGACATTAAGACTCTAATAGTGTTCATCTTGGTAACGGGGGCAAAAGTCTCATTGTAATCTATCCCATAGGATTGAGTGAATCCCTTAGCCACAAGTCTTGCATTGAACCTTTCAATTAATCCATCGTTCATGTATTTGATCTTGTACACCTATTTGCATCCTACTACTTGTTTGCCCTTGTGTAGAGAAGTGATTTTTCAAGTACCATTCTTAGTCAAGGCATCTAGCTCATCCTTCATTGCCCTTCTCCACCTTGGATCCTTAGATGTTTCATCGAATATCCAATACTCAAGTTCCTTATCTATAGCACTCAAGAATGCTTGGTGGCCCAAAGAAACATGTGAGATAGTGTAGACATCGGAAAGAGGATGATCGGTGGAGAGGGGGTTATAGTAACATTTCTATTCCGAAGGAGATCGTCTCACCCTAGTTGATCTCCCAAGTTGAGGAGGCGGTGCATCCAATTTTTCCTCAACGTGCTCGGATGGCTCTTCCTCTTCGATTTCTTGTTCTCCCCCTTAAGTGTGAGTTGTCTCATCTTCTATGGAGTTTGATCCTTCTTCTTCATTACTTTGAGAGAGATCATTGGTTTCTTGGGAGGTGCCTTTTTCAATTGGTGAGAACGATGGATTTGGAAGGAGCAAGAAATCCCATATGCTAGGAGAGTCTTCTTTTCTTGATGTTTCAAGAACTTCATCACCTGTAAAAAAGCATTCTTCCTCTAAAAATATCAAATATTTAAATGTGTATGTTCGGTTAGTTTTTGGATCATAACACCTACACCCCTTTTCAAACGAGGCATAACCTAAAAATAGGCATTTTCTTCCCTTGTGATATAACTTATTCCTCATGTGAGATGGAATATGAACATAACATACACAATCAAATGTTCTAAGGTGTGTTATCGTTGGTTTCCTTTCTAATAGGGCTTCTAGGGGTGACTTCCCATTTAGGACTTGAGATGGGATTAGGTTTATTAGGTGGACAGCGGTTTTTACCGCATCGCACCAAAATTTCTTAGGCACATTTGCATGAAACGTCATTGCTCTAGCTATCTCTAATATGTGCCTATTTTTCTTTTTGCCCACCCCATTTTGTTGAGTTGTATATACACATGACATTTGGTATGCAATGCCCTTTTCTCTAAAGTAGTTCTCAAGGTTTAAACTAGTGAATTCTCCAACGTGGTCCGTCCTTAGGATTTTAATATTGATATCGTAAAGTTTAGTCACATATTTCTTATAACTTTTGAAAGTTTCAAAAATTTGGTCTTTGGTATTCAAAAGGTAAATCCAAGTGTACCTAGTTTTTTGGTTTACAAATGTAATGAAGTATTTGTAGTCTAAATGAGACATGATGGGAGAAGTCTAAAACATTCGAATGAACTAAATCAAAAACACTTTTATATATTGTTTTTAAATTTGGATACATTGATCGGGTTTCTTTTCCCAAAATACAAACTTTACAATGTCTATCTTAAATATCTAAGTTTGGAAATAAACATTTTAAAATTTGGTCACTAGGATATCCAAAACGTTTGTGCCAAAGATATGCATCTTCCTTAACACGACCTACAAGTGCATGATAATTTTGATCCAAAAAAATATAAATTTCCTCTTCTAGAACCCTTGCCAATCACCAATTCGACTTGAGATCCTGAAAAGTGACAGTATTTGGGTCTAAAACAACTCTGCACTCTTGATCCTTAGTGACTTTGCTAATGGACAAGAGATTTGAAGTAAATTGAGGAACATATAAAGCATTTGATGTTTTTCCAAAAAGTTCAATTTTCCCAATTTGCTTTACTTCCAAATCTTGTCCATTCGCAATACGAACTACTTTATGATTAGGGAGGTTTTTAGAACGTTTAATTTTTCTTTTATCCCTAATCATATGATGGTCCATTCTCGAATCAATGAGAAAATCTTTAGAATTGAAAAGAGAAGAGGTGTTTTGATTTTTACCATTTGAAGGAGCAATTTGTTGGAGTTTCTTGGTGACCTCATTTAGTTGGTTTTGAAGGACAGCGAAGTCGGCCATTGTTGGAGCTTGAAGTGTCACATGTTAGGGCAGTAACTTGCTGTCCAAAATTGAAAGTGCCTTGCGCCCCTTGTTGCTCCCTCAGCTCAAGTGTTTTTGGTTTTAGTTCCGGATGTAAATTCCAACATTTCTCCTTTGTGTGACCCCTCTTTTTGCAATGAGAGCATGTTTCGAATTTTCTTGAGGGTTGAATCACTTTGGCAGCCACGTGTTCATCGGAAGAGGCTAGGAAAGCTTGATCTTCAAACTTTCGCTTGGAGCTTTCCTCAATGCCCATGCTAATTTTGGTTCGTTGGATCATATATTGCACTTCCCCAAATGAAGGAAATTCCTTCATCCGAAGTATCTCTTGTCGGAGATGAGTGCATGATTCATTTAGGCCCATGAGCAAGGAAAAAATTTTGTCTTCCTCCCTTCTTTTTTGAATGACTTTTAGATCGATGGAGTCTGGCTGAAGTGTCATTAGTTCGTTCCACGTGTCAGTGAGATCTCTAAAATATTGAGGGAAAGACCTTCCTTCTTTCTTGATGGCAAAAATTCTACCAAGGTTGGATTCTTGATCATAAAGTGAAAACATTGTGTCCCATATTATTTTGGCATTGGGAGCACAAATCACCATGGTCTTGTGAGTCTCATCGAAGGAGTTGAGAAGAAGGAAGAATACTTGATCGTCCCTTTTCTTCCATTCTCTATAGATTGGATCCGAATTTTCAATCAGCTCATCAAGAACGTGACCCTCTAGATTGTGGAGATTTAGAGCCCTTCTCATCACCTTTTAATTGAATGGGGGTGATGTTTTGAATTTGGGTAATGTTGATGGAAGGAAGAGGGTCACCCAACCTAGAAGAGGAAGGGATCGAGACTGCTCTGATACCATGCTGAAACTTTAAAGTATAAGAGCCAAAAATGAATGAAGAAGTTGCTGGAAATGTATTGAATAATAATGAGAGAATATATTGAGTAGTTGGGGTATTAACTTATGCATTGTAAGGATGAAAGGGGCTCTATTTATAGAGTACTCAAGAGAACACAAGAAGACACAAAAGGAGAGAAAAGTGGGGCTCCCAATGGTCTGAATTCTGGCCATTGGGGCCCACCCCAACCAACGGCTAGAATTCTAGCCGTTGGGAGGGAAAGCCTTGGCCCCTTTTTGGGCCGAAGGCTGGCCCATCTTTGGGCCTAGGGCTGGCCCTCTATTGGGCTTAGCTGCCCTCTTGGGTCTTGAATGCTGTCCAAAATGGACTTCTTTCTGGGTTTTGAAGAGAGAACTAGATCTTGGTCCTTTGGGCTTCTAAGTCGATGTACTGGGTTGAATTATCCTTCTTTTCAACAATATGTGTTTCAAGTTCTGAGGGACTTGTAGCAACAACAGTTTAATCTCAATAGTTGCTCTACCAAATTGTTTATGACTTCATAAGAAGAAAATGGTGAAGCTATTAATTGTTGTTCAGGGTCACTTCTTGAGCTGGTTTTCTAAAATTTGTTAGATTTTCATGTTGATTTATTTATCTTTTATGAGTGTATGAAGAATTTCTCAACCCCAACCTTGTAGAGAGAAAATAGTTGAATTCTGCCCTTGGCACTATAAATTACAAAAGAAAAAGAATTCACTTGAATAGAGAAAACCACCAAACGGTTGCAAATAAAATATAATGGAAGAATTGTATAAGGTGGAGGACCTACAAAGTCAAGTAGAACATATGAATTGAAATATGCTGACCAGAACTAGAATCATCTTGAGGCAAGTATATTTATGCTTTTTGTGAGATGTCTTCCACTCCATCGAAGGCCTTCCTACTACATTCTCTCATTACAAACCGACAACAGAGAAAGAAGATATCAAAACAATCAGGCTGTTTTTATCCAATACCAACTTAAAGCACCTTTTCCGCCTCAGAGACACCTAGTCCAAGCTTGCAGCTTCCACCTATGATATTCCCTCATTTATTCCATTGTCCTGTGATTTTCTTGAGAAACACAGTGAAGTGAGTGCCAATGCAACAGACTTTGCAGTCTAAGAGATTTTTAGAACGACTTCCAGGTCTATTCCCATGATGAGAAACAAATATAATATGCTTGTCAATCTCCCTTGTAAGAAAAACTCGTAGAGCGTCCACCTTGTGCTATAAAATGAGCAGATAGTGTTTGTTCTTTTTTCTTGTGTGATTAGAGGATGAATTATCCTCTTCCATGTAATATAATTCACTCATCTTACCTAATATGGTTATCTGCTTTATCAAATGACATGTTGGTTGGGCATGATTTCAACCCCATAGTAATCCTGCTTAGATCCTCTCCTTTGAGTTCCATCTATTCTATTGATAATCATCACCATTTATATGTCGAAACAAGCTATAAAGTTTGTTTGATTGTCAATCATCAGCATTTCTGTCATATTGAATGTTGAGTATGTGGACAATTTTCTGACTAACTGTATTAAAATTATGTTGCATGATATTTATTACTTTGCCCTCATGACATTTATGTTTTCTTACAGGTGCTAGATGAGATTGGTGTCGATGTTGCATCTCAGGTTTGTATTTGTTAACTAAGGTTCAGAAACAAATGGATAGCTCTTGAACATGTCTTAAGCTCATGCAGTAGGCTCATTCTAACTTAATTATGTCTCAAATGTGTAAGCAAACTAGAAGTGAAGTTCACCTTTGATTTATTATATATTTATTGATTTATTTCCTGTTGGTTTGGTTTGGCGTTGGCTAGTTAAGATTTTCTCATGAAGTCTTTTATGAAGAGCTGGAGTTTGCATCATCTAGTCTTTGCTAATTCTCAAATTAAAATTTTATTTGTGCCCATTTTATCTGTCCCAACCAAGCTGAGATGAGCCAAGTGAATCTGGTTATTCCTTTTATCAAATATCCAAGCTTGATTTTCCATTCAACATTGAGCTCAGCATGGCTTAGTTTACCGCATTAAAACCTTGTTTTATTATGTTCTGGGTTGACATTGTTTCGTTTCTGGGCTTGAATAACTCTGTTTATCTTCTAACAGTTATCAGCAGCTCCCCGGGGAAAAGTTGCCGGAAAGCAATCTGAGGATGTTAGCAGGTATCAACATTTGAAGTACCATAGTTTGCACCTCACTTTCTCACCCATTATTGTTGCTTGTATGATATGTCTTTGATGATTTATGAAATTCACCTTGCAATCAGGGAACAAATAGGATGCCATTGTCATCATTCACAGTTTTGTGCAAGTATGCATTTCGTAGTTAGTTCTTAATTGTGACCAGATTCCAACATAAATAATAAATGGAAACATTGGGTTTTGCTTTGTTAATGTTGGTGTTTTTTATAATTAGCTCTTTGCATGACCAGCATTAACTACCCCTGGCAGCCAAGTTGCTTAAATGGAAATTGTACCAAACAAGTTTCTGAAATAAAATCATAGAGCAATTTAGTTGTAAATTTGTAAGACTTCATAGTTAGAAAGGGAATTTTAACCACTATGCTCAGCACTGCACAAGTTGAAATAGACGTGGTGCCTAAGAGACACGGGTACCTGTTGATCCAGCCATTTTTCCAAAGAAAAAAGATAAAGAAAAGATTGGTGTGTTTTGTAAAAGTATCTGTTAACATTGAAAGATGACATCAATGTGTAAACATTGCCTCATTGTTGGTTTTATTAATTATACAAAGTGCAAAAGAGATAGAAGTCAAAGAGAATATAGGAAAAAGACTCTGGTGATGACCTAAGCCATGTTGTGTCCTTTTGGACTCCTATGAGATTAAGCATGGCCAAACCTTGTCTTCAGTAGTAAATATATAATCAGATGCTATCAACTAATTCAAGTGTCATGTAAACCACGTCTTCATATTAAATATTTCTTATGTAAAAAGATTAAGAGCTTGATTCATTTTAATAAATCTATGAATTTACCAAGAAGTCGATTATTTTGATTGTTCTTTGATGAAAATTAGCTATGATGTTTTCAAGGAGAAAAAGGTAAACAATTTTCAATGGTTAAGTTTGGTAGAATCATGCCATAAATTTGTGCGTCATTCAGCAGTAACTCAAATGAGCATATCATCTTGTTTGACAAACGTTGTGCTCTTCCATATGACAATGACAATTATTGCTCTCTTCCTGCCACACTTGTTTTGCCCTACTCATAGCACCTGTATATCATGGCTTTCCCGCCATGCCATTTTTTTTTACCCCCAAGAAATGTTAGAAGGTTTCCCATCAACTGGGGGAAAAGGAAGAGAAAGCATACAATGCCGATGATGGGAAACCTTTTGAGACAAGTCATGTTCATATCCATTGACCTATATTTATTATATTGATTTTCTTTGCAGTTCTGGTACTGATGACCTAGAGAAGAGGTTGGCAGCCCTTAGAGACGCTTGATTTAAAGACCAAAGACAATCGATTTCCTTCGCCTCAGGCGCTCTAATCATTTTGTACATATTTCTCTTGATTATAGTATGTCAAGGACATGTCCTTTTATAAGGGTGCATTATATTTGAGATGAATCATGGGAAAATGATAATTATAAGCGTTGTACGAAGGTATGAAAAGTATTTTCTCCTACAAAGAGCATTTCATGGCCGTTTAGAGACCTGACTCATTTGAATGCATAGATTTGTACAAATTCTTTTCCATTTCCTTTTTGTCCAAGTTAGGACATCAAGAACATGCATAGGAGAGTAATAATTTGGGAATAAAGTTCACTTTTATGCAATTTCTCTTATAATTTTTTTTTTTTATTTTCACTATCAATATTTGGAGTTATATTTTGATTAATCTAATTTGAACCGTCGTAAACATTAAAAATCTAGGGAGGGGGTAATGTTTTACTCTCATTCTCCTCTTCCCATGCGTCCCAAGAGAGAAACCCTCTCCCCACGTTCATGATTTGTTTTTCCTCCATTCACTGAATGGTAATCTGTAATACCTTCTCTGTTTGGGGGAAGGAAGGATTCGTGGAGGAGGGTGCAAGGAAAGTGGCAGGGAATGTGGAACGGGAAAGGGCTCAAATGATGAGGGAAGGTTTATGGGGTTTAGCGGTGCGCACATATTAGGTTGGAATCGATCCTATTTATAATTTCTTTTTTTACATCATTGATATTTAAAATCATATTTTAATTAATTCGATTTGAAATTTATAGTGGCTCATTTTACATTATCCTTCTGATAAAGTCTTTCATTCTCAAAATTCGAATTCAAAACCTTACGTAAATGATCTAATGGTATATCCCACCAAATCAACTATGCATTAGTTCTATTTTTATCAATGGATAACTATGCTTTATTCCTTCATGACTCTCTTTTATGGTTTTACCAACCCCTTGTTCCTCCTGTGGTAAGGAATTGTATTTCTTTGATTAACATCTTAAAGTCTTTGAAAATGAAAAAAAAGAAATATAGGGAGAACTTGGATCTCATAGTTAACTTGAATCAAAATAATCATTACCAATAAAATTAATTATCAAATACAAATCGATTAAAAAAAAAAAAGAACCTTTAAAACAACCATTTTGTTAAGTGCTTGCAATTGATGGCACTCTTACCTTCTTTGTTACCACTTTGTCCCTATGTGATATCGTTGGTAATGGGAGTTTTTATTAAAATAGAGATAATTGAAATAAAAATTAAAAAAATAGGACGTTTTTTTTTTTGTTTCCCGAAATAGGAATTTCGCGCTCACAGCGCGCGACATAGGCTTCAACCCCCTACCCACCTTCACCAAAAAGTAAAAAAAAAAAAATTGAGGTTGTGCGGTGTGGGACCGTGCAACCTGTTGCACGCTCCAGGTCCGTGCAACAAACCTCACCTCCACCCTGCAGTTTGCTTCCATTTAGCCATCCTGCAATAAAAACTTCACAGATATATTGCAAACCACAGCAAAACGGCATTTCCCACATCACCAAATTACAGACATTTTAATCACCAAATTTTACAAATATCAAATAGTAAACATCCAAACTCCTAAAATATCATCAAACTTCACAAATATCAATCATCAAACTGCATAAATTCCAAACTCCAAAATCATCAATCAATACTCCAAAAGCAAAATTATCAACAAACACATATCACATAAATGTGAAACAAAAGTTATAAAATTACAATTAATAGATCTTTAAGTTACAAAGTTAGAATATAATACATAGAGAAACACTGATATACACAAATAAGACAAACTATACTAAGTACCGTATGGAGGTCGTCCAGCATTTCTACGCGACTGATGTCTAATGTGAACTGGAACTGGAGCCTGAGCTTGCGTATCCTCATGACTCTCGAAAAACTAAAGTACGATAGTCGTACTATCCTCTAAATATCAACGTCTCCTCCGCCGCTGATAAACATTAAGTCGTGGAGGCCCATTCGGCATAGCGTCGTCATGCTCCTCGAAAGCAGGTGTCAGTGTAAACGTCGTGGTAGGTATAGGAGTCGGGTACGAATACATCTGAATTTCTATATGTTTCTAGAATACTGGCATTTGTGTAAATGTCAGACTACATGTAGGAGTCGGATACGAATATATCTGCATCTCTATATGCTCCTCAAAGGCACCCGTAGCACTAGAAGTAGAGAGAACATCTGGATCTATATGTCCATGTGTAGATGTCAAATAACGATCTCTCCGATGTGCTATATGTCCGAAACGCTGTAATGTGTCTCATATGCCATCTCTAATATAATCAACTCGAGGATCCACTCTTGGGACAGTGAGAACATCAAAGGCTATTAAATGAAGATCCTACATTTCTAATGCAATACATTTATAAACTCCTCTCATCCAACATTATTACTAACTACAACACTCGTTTTAAATCTGATACTATACCGATACTCATTTTCAAGTCCACCAATTTGACCCCCCCAATAAAGCACAAGTCTCACACGGTTATCAGTCATCTCCCTTCAAACATCATGAAAATTATAGTAAATGTCAGTATTAAAATTAACATAGATATACAAACAAGATAAATATTCATAACATTTATAGCAACAAACCCCTAACCCTAACCCTAACCCTAACATACTTCACGAAAGAGAGAAGCAGGAAACAAGTAAAGACAATAGAATAAATAAATAGATACACAACCCTAACTCTAACCCTAACCCTAACCCTAACACTTAACCTCTAACCCTAACCCTAATCCTAACCCTAATTTGTCTAATTTTATTCTACTTGCAATGGTTGTACAACAAGAATGAGGGTACAATTATTCAATGGAATGAAGTGTATAAATCATGTGATGGGAGAGAGAACAAAAAAACTACATGCTTTTGGTGAAGGATTCGAAGAGTACATGAGATTAAACAAAGTGTTACTGTAGTGTTACCTTCCAAAATAGAAATGAAGTTTTGATTTTTGCAAGAACCAATTTGATAGAGCGCAAGCAGTGTCGCAGGAGACGTGGATCGCGCAAGTCGCCAGTCGGGGAGGAGAATCGCGCTAAGGGATTGAGCTGTGGGGGAGTCGGGAGCTGTAGGGCTTTGCAGTGTGCAGTGGAGTGCTCTGAGTCCACGCAAGTTTTTGCGCGGACCTGGAGTGACAACAATTTTTTTTTTCTTTTTTGGAGAAGGTGGGTGGGAGTTAAAGCCTATATTGCGGTCTGTGAGTGCGAAATCCCTACTTTGGGAAACAAAAAAAAAACGGTTCTATTTTTTAATTGTTATTTAAATTATCTCTATCTTAGCAAATACCTTCTTGGAAATGTTCTCCCCCAAAATAAATAAATAAATAAATAAATCTTCCGATTCTTCTATGAATTCTGCAAAACAAACTTCCAACATTATCCTCATCATTCTCCGCAGCCTCTTCTTCAAATAAAAGTTGAACCCCAGTAAATGTCAGAAGGCTTCAAGCAACCAATTTTTTTTCTTTTTTTCCCCTTGACAAGCTCATTAACCAAATAATTTGACCCAAAAAAATTCAAAACAAAAGCCCCACCAAAGAAGAACAAGATGATTATGAGGCACCTGAAGAAGTAGAAGAAAGAAAATTTGGATCTGGGTACGAATGACGATGATGCAAGAGATATGACACTCCTTTCTGCCTCCATTTTTGTGTCTTTGAATTTCAACACACGAACCGATGCTGTTCACCGCCTTCCTTTTCCTGGAGGGGTGTGTCTTTCTGAAGATAAATGGGGAAGAGAGAGAGAGAGAGAGAGAGGCAGGGTAATGTGTGCAATTTTTAACTGTATTTTTTGAAAAATACCAAGAAATGTTCTGAAAGTAGAACAACCGGTTTTCCTTCCACCTCTTTGGTGTATTTCCATCTATCCCATCAAACATACCAGAGAGAAGCATCTTTTTATTTCACATATAATGTATGTTTTGGACTTTTACTTAATATATGCAGAGGTTATATTGTATGGTCAAGATTCTTATGCCAGGTTTTGATTATGGTTCACGAGCGTCTGGCATTAAGTTGCCTGCAGAGCCAACGAAAAGAATACAGTTTTCCATCCATGAACAGAGAGATCACAAATTGTTTGAGAATGGGTTTACCAAGTACCACATCATGCTCGATGCACAAGAAAACTGGTCTATGAAAAGATTGATACCCGTTTCGGAGATCTTGCCAAGTTACCCAAAAAAGGGAAAGAGATGCCAAGCACTAGCAGATAGGTCAAACACAAACCATAAATAACCATGAATTACAGAGAACAAGGCGCAGCTTGAGACTGAATAAATTTGCCTCATCTTTTAGGGGTCAAAAATACGTTACAGTGGACGGTGACACTGCAACATAAAAAATAACGAAAAAGTAGACGATAGGAATGGTTTTCTGTCAGGAAATAAGTTCGTCAACTTTGGCTGGGGGAAAATTTGATTCTTGATATACAATTAATGGAGGATACTCTCCAGCATAATGCTAGATAATCTGATCTTTTTGATTGTAATGACACATCCCTGTAAATGCTTCCCCCATTTGTCTACTTTCTGATAGAGAGGAGTTCAAAACTTCTAATGGCATCATCACGGTTGCCTCTTAAGGGTGCAGCACGAGTGAAGGATGATGATTTTGATTCAATTCTTTGTGATGTGGAAAGACGACTACCACTGACCAGACGGCCCGAGCGGCCTTCACTTGGTTCGTACGAGGAACCTGGCCTACTGGTTGATATTACAGCCCTCTTTGATGTACTGCTATTACGGAAGGAAGCACGCACTCTTTCCACATCAGGTTGCTGAATACATGGAAAAGCAAGGGATTAAGTATAAAAATGATCAACATAAGCCCTAGTAACAACCTTGAAAATAATGAATTTGAGTCGAAATAAGCTAAATGTAGGAAACATAGCTAAGTTGGCATTTAACAGTAGATTGTGAAAAGGGAGCATACAAATACAAATAGAGAAGTCAAGCATTTTGCTTGTATTACATATGCTAGGCCAAAATAGCTTCAAACAGTCTAATTTCAATAGACAATGTTGAGTTCCTGACTACGATATCTAGACGCCCATTTACTAACTTCAAAGTTGCAAATGGAAGAGAGTATATTTACTCATCAGTCATTCTATAATGCAACTGACAATTTGGAAGCTACTTTTCTTCTTAAACAATTATGTCTATGTCAAATGGATTCCTAATGCTGATGAAAAAGTGACCATGACATTAAATGTACTAAAATTTTCAAGGAAATGGTGTGTGAGATATCCTTGTCCCTAATGCGTGAACCGCAATTAAATGGTGATCTCTATGTTGGTTATCTTTGTTCCATAAGGTTTTCTTTTCTTGGCTTTTTTTTTGGGGGGGGGGGATAGGGTTGTTTGGGAGAGATTACCGAGGAAAGAACAGCAGCACGGAAGGGTGAACCTCAATGCCAGGTTTGTACAATTCAGTGGCTTCTTGTTGAAGAATTGGTGAACATTTGCTAGTGTGCGTGCGTCTTCGGATTAAGGAACAGAGAGGAAGCCTAGTTGGCATTAGAAAAGCTAGGTTCAAGATTACGGAAAGGTATAGCCTATAAGTCTATATCGTTGTAGAAATATTCAGTGAGGGAGAAGTGTGAATCTAACTGCAAAATATGTCACTGTTTGAACCAAGAAGGGATCACTCAATAAGATCTCGTCTTTAACCAAGCTTACTGGGTCTGAGGTCTGTTTAGAAAGCCACCAAGCACAGTTCAGGCACCACCATAGTGATTTTTTCTTTGGATAGGAAACACCACAATAATTTGATAGAGAGAAAAACAAAGAATTTAGTTTTGACCAACAAAAACTGACCACTTCCTTGGATGGATGTACTACTTCTGGAGTTCTGTGCCTGGAGTTATCACCATGAAGACCAGAGCTTGAAGTGTTTCTTCTTGAAAACGTTTCTAATGCACCTGCAAATCTGTCGCGAATCTCTTGACCCACTACAAAAGTATTCAACTTATAAGCAGCAACACCAGATGTCTATAGTATACAGGGAAGGTGCCAAAACTCCAAATGAGCAAACTTGACATAACAGACCAACCATTCAGAAGAATGGGTAGAGAACTAAAAGGGGGAATAACCCAAAGGTCAGGCATAGATCTAAAAGAGTAATTCAAGAGTCACTATAATTTGATACAGTTTTATTTATTTCTTTATTTTTATTTATTACTATTATTATTTTGGTCTTTCTTTTCTTTTGGGGGGGGGGGCAGGGATTACCTGATAGCCTTTCTGGTTTTCTAACTGATGGTCCTGCGCTTATTCCTGCTTTCCCACTGGACTGTTAGAATAGAAGACAGACAAGAAATTAGAATGAAAATAGGAAGACAGTTAACCACATAAAAAACTCTTAGATAAGAAAAACTGACCCGTCCTGCAGAGCTGGCATCAATCTGAGGGTACTTTAGGATAGTCCAGTCAAAAACATAATCAAACTGGTAACCTATAGCAAACATAATTTCAACACCCATATACTGCTAGGACTGTTTAAAAAAAAGTTCACCACTGCATACAATGGATTTGACCACAAAACCAAAATGGGAGGGAATGGGGAGATTTGACCTATGAATGGAAATGAAAGTTGTCTGGAAAGTACTCTCCGACATGTCAGAGACACCAAGTTGTGTCCATTTTTCTTATACTTCTAAATCCTTACACCTCTAGAGTACCTTGAGGATGCCTTTTGGAAACTTCACAGATACTTGACTTCACAAAGTTACTACTAATATTGTTGGCAAAATCTTATTCTTAGTTTATTCTTCAAGAGTAAATCACAATATAATAACAAAAAGGTGAAATTAATGGTCAAAAGAACACAGTTTTGACAATGGTAAATTACCTTCTCGAATAAACAGGTCTCGAAAAAGCCTTTTCAAATATGAATAATCCGGTTTGTCTTCAAACCTCAATGATCGGCAATAATGGAAGTATGATATGAACTCTGATGGGTACGATTTACATAGTACCTGATTCATGAGTTAAATTCCTGCTATCAGCTATATTGCCAAGAAAATGGACATCAATGTTGAAAACCATGACCTGCTAAATATGATGACCAAGTTCACCAAAAAAGGGGTCAAGTATTTCAACTACTTTACTGAAAATGGTTCAATTGTTTCAAGTTTAAACAATGTTGTACAGTAATAGATAAATGAACAACCACTTGGTTAACCAGTATAGTGGTCTACACGATGCTTTCATAATTCATCAAGAATCTGGACAAATGGTATGTTCTGGTGTGTTTCAATGCCTTCAGTGAATCAAATGATTGTCTCCACATGTAAATCTCTGAATAAAGGGCTCAAGATTCCAGTCTAAGATAAATTCGCATAAGTCATTCATAGTCATGAGCAACTCCTGGGAGAGAAGGGTGCCTCGTGGAGGGGAGGGGGATCTTTTAAATCTTAGAGATAGTTTTCGCTAAAAACAACTTTCCTTAATTCAAATTCATCTTCCCCATATTCTGCAGGCCACATGGACACTTAAAAGTGGTATATCTACGGTAAGAGAGTGCATGAGGATGAGGATTAAAATATATACCTCAATGGGAGTTAACATCTTCTTTTCACTAATCTTATCATATTTCTGCTTTTTTGTACCAGCTTTCAACCCCTGCCATGGAAGACTGATGCCAACACAAAAGTGATAGTTATTATCACTGCAATTACAATGCTGCACCGGCCAGAAGTTTAGCAAGAAAAGCCACATAAGAAAATAAAAGGAGTGGCCATTGCCCATGGGACATATAATACCTTCCCCTTAGGAAATACATAAGGACATAGCCAAGAGACTCTAGGTCATCCCTTCTGCTTTGTTCTGCCAGTAGAACGAAATCAGATTGGAACATTTTGAAAAAACTCTATGCTAGGTGAACCACAATCACACTACAAGATGGCAAAATAAAATGTGAAAAATACTTGACTCACCAACTCCAAGGTGAGTGTTTACACTAGCATAGCGTGCTGTGCCTGTCAGGTTCTTGTTTTCCCTGCAGAAGGAAAGCCACAAGTAGTTTCAAAAATGTGAAATCGTCAACAATGAGATTCCAATTGAATAGTTCAGCAGCAAAGCAAGATTACGGAAATGATAGATATGAATGTCAGAAATGATTCACGAAAGAAGAATGCTGTATGTTTTAGCAACAGAATAGAAGTTATTTGCCTTTGTCATAGAAGGCAAGAATAAACATCCAGCATGATTAGCGGTCCATGGAAACAGAGACAAATATCTGCTCACCTGTACAGAGATTAGATAATCTGTTTGGCAAAGTTAATAGGCATTCTGTGGGTGCAAAGCCAACTAAATAAAGAGAGGACTTAAGTGCCAGGTGGAACGGATTCTCTCCTTGACAAAGTCAATGGTAGACTCTAGAACTATCATCTTGTAAATGAGGCCAAGGAGTAGACATGGGATGCAGTTTTGGAGGCTATTGTTGACGTTATAATCTCAGACATTTCATGGAAGTAGCAAGCAGGCTATTGGCAGCAGGCAGCAATACAAATCATTGCCATACATTGGTGGGCCAGGTCAGCAGCCAACTTTGTCGAAGCAGAACCATGAGTCAAAGATTGACCTCAAAGAAGACAACTCATTAAAAATTTAGCAATTCTCAAGGAGCACCTGGCCAAACAATGAAATGCTCTAGCTTTATTGATTTCAAGTCGGTTTTGGTGACATAGGCCAAAGGTTAGCATTAGACAGGTGACTAAGATAGAAAAATTTTCAGGAACTGTTGCTCAGTCATAAAACTAAATTTGCAAGGGTAATTTTGCAAGGAGGCTCACCAAAGAAAGTGACAGAGAAAAGCACTTAGTTATTGACTCTCCAATCTGCACTGATGGAAGTTATTTTCAGCACTGAGGAATAGAAATGGAGAATATATGCATGACAGACATACCAGCCACTGAGGGTGAAGAATTGAAGAAAAGGACTTTGGGCTGGGTACTGAGATGGATAAAATTATAGATAGGATATTAGATTATTTGAATAAATTAAAAGAAAAGTGGGAGAAATCTGAGTGCAAGAAAAGGAAGAAATATTAAAAAGAAGCCAGCTAAAATGTACAAGAAATCAGAGCGAATAGAATTTTGAGGACTAGTATTTGGCTTAGAGGTGCCATAATGGAAGAATTTCACACTTGTGTAAGGAACATTTAAAGATATTAAAGAGTTCATGGAAGAGGTGGCTTTTTCGAGAGCCTTAATGCTATTTTCATTATTTTTTTCCTTCAGAAAATGCAGTGCTAAGATAAATGATTCCAGACCAATAAATATGGCGAGATGTAAGCCAAAGTAGTTGAAGGTGCTCTTACAGACAAAAAAGGGAACATGGCAACAGCGCAACAAGAAAGGTAAGCAATAGGAAACATAGAAGAATGAAGAAAACAAATAAAATAAACTACATCCAGAGTTTTTTAAAAAACTAAATATTTTCCACCGCCAAGGAAAAAATGTAAAACTGTGCACATGCACCTGCAGATGTCTAATGGCCATAGATTTTAAGGAAAAGAGTAAATAAAGAATTCAAGCACAAAGAAAAAAATTAACCACAATGGTGGAACGAATGAGAGCTGTACCTATATGCTATGTGTTTGTGAGTCTGAAGATCCCTATACTTTTTTGCAAGGCCATAATCAATGATAAACACCTGTCACAGAGAGAGTTATCTGTTTTATATTCAAGCTTAACAAATCAATTGAAAGCAAAAGAACTTAAAAAAAATATTGAGCGAGAATGAGCTTCTGCGAGAGAGAGAGAGAGAGAGAGAGGGGTTTTCCTTCTGTACGAAATATCTAACAGCCATGATATAAACAACCAACACAAATTCTTGGCTCTGTGGTAGAAGGTAGACATAGCCCGATGGTACAGTTGTGCTTCCATCTTTACTTGAAGAGAGAGGTGTAATCCTGGAAGTAGCGAATTCTTAACAAAAAGAAGGTAAGACTGTTTATATATTGTCTACCCTCAACCCATGTGTTAGATGAAATGTTTTAAACACCATGTGATCTTTTTAAGTTGTTTAAAAAAATTTTAAAAAAAAAAAATCAACTATTCTGGTATTCCTTCTTCATAGTAAGAACTAGTGGGGTGGGTCCACACAATTAAATGTAAGAGACAAATTAGGAGACCAAAGGAAAGCATTGGAAGAGATGGCAATGAGAGAGTAAAAATTAAACTGGAGAATTTTTATTTTTTAAATAGAAGAAGAAAATGTTATTTAAAAAGAGGACCATGGGTTGCACTTCCGGAAGAACTATCGTCTCTGGACAGTTTTGATTTAGATATAACTCATTTTATATCCCTGTAAATAGTCTCAACAACATAAAGGAAACTAAGTTTAAGAAACTATGTCCAACTTGTGCACCGATTCAAACACCAGACTGCTCTTCCCAAGAAAAAAAAATTAAAAAGGGTTATTAATAGAAGCATCTCCTATATTTACAAAGAATTCAACAAAAAATTTAGAACCCAACATCGTTAGCAACATGGCCCAATTTTCTTTGAAATTGAGAATTCTTCACCAATTATCGCAGGAGCTACAAAGACTTCTCCCATCCATTTACCACGCAATATTTCCCCCACCAGACCAATAATTAAACAGCTGGGATGCATATCTGTCTTTGCCTATATGAACAAGATACGTGGGCGTGTGTGTGTGCATATGCAACACTGCAACAACTATACCTGGATGTACTGTTGCAGTAGTAGGCACTACATGCCAGCAGTGAAACCTAAAGTCATAACCGATGTTCAGAACATGAGGTATGACTAGCCAATAAACCAGTTCATTCATCAAGAGACCTGCCTTTTGGTCTAAAAATCAACCGAGATACAGAAAGAAAACAACCTCTTTTGTTAGCAACGTCAATGGATTTGGTCAGCTATGTGGATTTCCCACCCCAGCCCACCCCTCAAACATCTCACCCCATCAGAAGTGGGAATATGGAGGTAATAAATGAGGGAATGTTATGGATATTGAGTTAAACCCATTAAATTTGCAGGGAATATATAAAAATTTCGATAGCCCATCCTCTTCCCCGCACTTTCAGTATATATAAGCAGATTCCATAACAATTATAATTTATTTCTTGTTCTCCTATTAACCAGTAAGCACTCATTTCACACCATTCCGGTACACCACTTGCATGGGTAGGCCACGAGGTAGACCCCATCTCCTTCCCTGTCCCCCCCTCCCTACCTCAGTCTTCAACCTCTTCTGGTACTAATGGTGTCCTGTTGCACACTCAATATCAAAGATCTAGCTGCTTAATCATGCTGTTTTAAGCATTGTAGTTCATATACCATCATTGTACTATAATCAAATAGCAAAATTTCCCCAAAAAAAAAAGTGCATTTAGATTTCCAAGAAACCAACAAATAGAAGTAAAAAGTACAATTACTAAAGACAACAGGCATGAGTCACATGTTTCTCCAGACAAATTACATGAATGGATGAACCCAATACCTGATTTGCTTTGCGACCCAACCCCATCAAAAAGTTGTCTGGCTTGATATCGCGGTGAAGAAACCCTCTTGAATGCATATACTCAACCCTGTTGATCTAAAAAAGATGTCAAAGTAAAAGAACATTAATTTGACTTCTGGAGATGCTATTTAAAAATTTAGTTATGTTTACTTACCAATTGATCAGCAAGCATCAGTACAGTTTTCAGGGAGAATTTCCTGTTGCAATAATTAAATAGGTCTTCAAGGCTTGGTCCAAGAAGGTCAATAACCATGCAATTGTACTCTCCCTCAACCCCAAACCACTTTAAGTGAGGAATTCCAGCTTCATTGAAGTATTAACAGGGAATGGAATTAAAAACAATACTTTTGAGGACAATTAGAAACTGGAAAGAAAAATAAAAGCATAAGAAAATTAACACAAGTTCCAAGTTGCATTATGTTTGGAGCACTTACACTTTATTCAATGGTAAGTATTCTTGATAATCCATAATAAATCATATGAGCTACCTTTGACCAATGTAATTAAATGAAAACATACTAGAGGTCCATCGCATCACATTATTTCCAGCTAATGAAAGGTAGACATATGGAGCCCAAATAATCTTAGAGAAGGCAATGATTCTCAGAAAACTAGATGTCATTCACTAGTTCCCCAAAAGGTTTCATAAGAAGAACTATTTATAACAAATGAGGATATTGCAGACATGTTAATAGGAGCCACTAATTTTCAGATCACTTCTGCCGAGAAGTTTGTGCATCTCCCATGAGACACTACACCTTGAATCACAATTCAAACAATTATATCCTTCCTATCATGGATCATGATAAAAACCTCATTAAGCATATTTGAAACAAAAATGGAAGTTCCTCTAATTGCATTCAGTTTGCAAAACAAACTCAACATTCCAAACAATATTATCCCCATCAAAGGCTACCAGCTCACTAAGCATTGCTTTTTTCTTCCTCATAAGATCAAAGAGGTTAGGGAAAAGGTCCTTTACATCACTCTTAAAATACACCTTTGCATCATTCCAAACACCAAATTACATTTCCAAGCAGCAATATGAGGCTCTTCTAAAAGTTCTCCAAACAAGGAAGTCTATAAGGCTAAGCAAGCACTTTACGCATTCAACTATTGCGTCAAAAGTGTACCAAGTCTCAACAGCCTGCCACCAACAAAGACAACTATCCCCTGTGAACTTCCATAACTATTTCCCTGGCCAGGCTCTCTCGAACTCAACTAAGGATTTAATGAGTGGGATATCATTAGTACAATGTAAGCTGTAAAGGGCTAGGTGTGAAATGTTGGGGAGCTTCTTGTAAGGCTTTTTCGAACAAGAGGTTTGTTTGCTCCTAGAGACGATGGAAACAGGAAAAATAGATCAGGCTTGGAATTCCTCTTTCTCCATCTTTCTTGTGTCTTCAGTTTCCATGTTCTCATTACTGATTTCTGTTTCTTTCAAAATAATGCTGTTGTTTGGGGTCTTCATATTTCTGGTCCTTTTCTTGCAATTCATTTATACTTATATCACCAACTAAAGAGTGCCAAAAACAACCACCTAGGCCTTATATCCCAAATTTGGGGTCGGCCCATTGTCAGTCCCTCTTGGACACACAGTGTGCCCCCTTTAGTATTATTATTCTTTAAATTATCGACACAGCTAGAAACACACATCAGACACTTTGGGGATACAACAATGGACATGGCAAGGGTTTGTCTTCAAAGAAATTTTCAATATTTTTAAGGGCCCAAATGAATTCTTGACAAAAGATTTATAAGTATTTGGAGGATTTTACAAAAGCAAGATCATATTAGTACTAAAAGCCAAAAAAAAAAAAAAAAAGCATCTCATAAATTTAACAAAAATAATAATAATCACTTTGTTCTCAGCTTTGGTCCTTCTCACTTCTACTCTTTTCACTTCATTTGCAACAAAAGGGGTTCTTTTCTCTTTCAGAACAGAACATTTAACTTAAAAAAAAAAACTCTTGTTGTTCATAGCTTGCTGAATCTTTTCCCCTTTGCTCTTCGTGTTCTCATTTATCTTCCTTAAGTCTTCTCTTATTGCAGCTTCTCAACGCAAATTTTGTGCCCTTTTTTCCTTCTCTAGTTAACCAAATTCAATTTGTTTGATGAAATGCCTTTACTTTGGTTGTTAGAATCAAAATTTTAAACCTTTATTATTATTTTAAAAACATTAGTCCCTTCATTTCAGCTTCAATTATCACTTAAAAAAAAAATTGTTCCACTTCAAGTGTCATTTTAGAAAACCAATGTAATAATTATTTTTTCCAACTTTACCCTTATCTTTTGTTATTGCCAGTAAATAGTTCATTATTGCATACATCAATTGACTTTCTCTATCACCTTTTATGTAGCCAATCACATTTCTCACCTTTTGTATTCTCTTCAAAGTCCCTATTGCATTAAAAGGTTAATTTAGTCAAATAATAATTTTTTTTTTCCCTAGAATTATGTTGATTCAATGATTCTCTTAATCTCTGAGCAATTACCTTAGAAGACACTTAAAGTGGAATAGAGAAGTACAAGATTATTGTCATTATGAATCTTTATATAGCTGTATCTTGTCCTACTTTCTAGAAATTCGGCACCTCCCACATCTATGTATGCTTCTAGCTCACCAGTACCCTCAACACCTCCTCATTTCCTTTACTATCATTATCTGGAAAGTAATAGTCCATTCTAATCCAAGGTTAAGGCTATGATGTAATCCGTGGCTTTCAAAGGAGTTGCAAATCTCATAACTGTCATGTAAATGGAGCCAATTTATTCCTGTAACGCCCTTTCTTCAGAACATGCCAATGATGCTTTTCAGCCTCGCCTGAATTAGATCTGCCAAGTACTCTAGTGGATCTACAGGTGATGAAGTTTATGGATTTTGGGGGAACAAGGGCGCTAAATACTTGTTAATTTAAAAGTTTACATGAAAGCAACATTTTTAGGATGCCCCAAGTAACCAACACAGAGAAAAATTTGTCAAGAAATGCTAAATATCAATTTTTCGAAACTCATAAATGAGAAGAGATTCAAGAAACTTTAGAGAAAAATCCCTTACTTATTTGCTTACGTAGTAACATTGCATTTTTTTTGGGGGTCCTGTTTGAAGGGTGGAGGCTTCTTTGTGGTGCTCAGCTATGGGTGCTTGGACTGGGTCTAGAGGACAAGATATTTTTTGCTTTGGTACTTTATTTGGTTTCTTTTCTTTATTTCTTTTGCTTTTGTAATCAGTATAAGGAGGATCTTTTCCAAAGTCTTTCTTTACTACTCTTCAAGACATCTTTCTCATTAAGCGCAGGAACTAGAATCAAAAAGGGGGCCTGTTGAGGTGTCATAATCAGGAGAACTGGCGATAGGATGCATCAGAAAATAGAGGCGAGCACAAAGATAGATGGAATCTCTTCATCAAAGTAGACAAAAGAATCAAGATGAACCAAAATGGGAGAATTGCTCATGTAGAAGGGCAATGGTTTTTGTGTGGAATGCAGCCTTATGATAAGAATTCTAACACTAGTTTTATGAGAGTGATTTTTTCATCAGGTAAAGCAGTTTCAGATGAGCAAGTCAACATTAAACTCCACCAAACACTTGTTGCTTTATACCTTGTAGAATGCAATTTGAGTCAATGATTTTTCACTAGATGGATAGAGGCAGTGAATTGCGGGCAACGGTCCCTTCTGACAAAGCATAAAGGGAAGAGAAGGGTATGCTTGTTGTTGGCCATCAATATCTAAATTTCTTTCTTTTGGAATCTCACTGGGTTTAATATTACTTCAAGGGCAGCTCCTCATGCTTTTCATATTTTTAGTATTTGTATCATGTCCTTTTCCTATGGGGAGGAGTTGGCTCTATACTCCTTGTATAGATTTCTATCTTATCCAGACTTGATAAAACTGACTTTCTTTACATTAAGTGAACTACATGTGGACAAAATTAAGTTTTATTCTATGTTCTTCTATACATGGAATAAAAATATACCTATTACTAATTGAAAATAAACAAATAAATAAAACCCTGAAACTTAAGAAGAACTTACTTCCTCCTTGAAGAAGCATGTATAATTTTGACTCATAATGCAATTGAGGATGCTTGGTCTTAGAGGGTTCCTGTAAGTAGAATTAAATGGAAATTTAGTAACTATGATGAGGATAACTAGTTTAGCTTACATGTAATATAGACAAAGGAAATAAGCAAACTCCAGAAGAACTAATATATTACCACAAAATTCAAGTTTAACCGCAAACAAAGGTTCAAGATATTGTATGAGGATGCTGGTCATGGCATAAGGTTACTATATAACTGCAATTGAAGTTCATTCACTAACCAAAGTGCCAATGCAAATATAGAGACCGAGATAAATCTTAGTAATCCAAATGGTCCTGCCCTATCAAGAGCAACTAGTTTAAGATAGTCAAAGTACATGCATCAGTTCAGGACACAAAAGCACAAAGTCAAAGAAAGATGGGACACTTCCTAAAAAGAGTGAAACAAGTAAATAATGGCAATGGGAAAGAAAATGCATTACAATTTGTGATCTTTTCATGGTCTCAATAATGCATACGGGAAATTAATTCTCTCTCTCTCTCTCTCTCTCTCTCTCTGTTTTTTTTTAATACCCATACCAAAGACTAGATTCTACAATAAGTCAAGCAACACAACCTATAAAGGAGCACCAAACAATTGAAACAACATACTTTAGCCACATCAATAGAAACCAAGAACTTCATAAGTAGTATAAAGCACATACCATCTTGATTGCCACTTCCTCTCCAGTTTGTACATTGGTACCTGCCTCAGCAGAAACAGCACTCGGTTAATAATTCACACAAGAACATGCTTACAAAGAAAAAAAAATTTACAAAATTACCGAAAAAAAAAAAAGAAGATAAAATGGGCAATACCCAGATAGAGTTCACCAAAGGACCCACTTCCAATCTTCCTCCCAAGCTTATACTTTCTAGCAATAACAGGATCCATGGTGGAGCCACTCCTCAAAACCTGTTTGGATTTATACAAACTATACAGCTTTGTGGATTTTTATTATTTCTCTACCCCCAAAAGAATAAAAATAAAACCTTAGCTTAACCAGTGAGTGAAAAATCAAATTTGCTACATAGAGAAATACCGACCAAAGAAAAACTAAGGATAACCAAAACTACATGTCAGAAGTAACTAAAAGCCTAGTCTTTCTTCAAACAGAGAGAGAGAGAGAGAGAATTGGAACCCTAATTGAGTTCAACACTGATCTAAAGCTCAGAATAAAAATGCGAGCCGATTAATCGGAGAGTAGAATTGAGATATCAGACGAAGATTTTGAGAAGAAATTGTCGATAAAATTCAACGAAATTCGTCAATTGTTTAATGATAGACGAAGAAGAAGGAGAAGAAGAAGGAGAGAGAGAGAGAGAGAGAGAGAGAGAGAGAGGGGCTATGAAAGTGATAAAAGGGAGAGTTGGTGGAGATTTTTTTTTTTTGGTGGGGCTTTTTGGTTAATTTATTTTAATTTTGGTTTTTATTGCTTTGAGAAAATAAATAATAATAATAATAATAATTATAAAAGGATATTGAGGTGTGCTTATTATTTTATAAAATAAATTATCTTTTCGGGTCAAGCGCAACCTTCTTATTCACTCGGGCGCCTGCCACGTAGCAAACACACACTCCCTCTCTCTGTCTCCCTCCCCCCCCTCTCTCGGCAAGTCTTGATTAGAGGTCCAATAATTTTTATTTACCCTCAAATAAATTTTATTTTATTTACAATATTTTTAATAAATTTATTTTTAAAATATAACATTAAATAAAAATCATATAAAAATTAATAAAATTATTATAATAATTATTCTCGTAAGTCACAAAATCCAATAATGTCTTTTCAACTTCCTTTAAAAATTATTAATCATAGACAACTGTCTTCGTAAATAAATATATTTATTTTTTAAATAAGTTGGGCATGAGATTAAGTAAAATTTTTAATGTCATAATAATTGTTTTTAGTTATTTTTATGTAAAAATCCGATTTTTATTCAGAAATTTTTATTTTTCATAAGGATTTTATCTAATTAAAATTATTTTATATAAAACAGTAAAATAAAAATAATTTACAACCATTCGAGGTTTGATTGAACTTTACATTAATTGGTCCACGAAGGATACAAAAGTAATTTTAATTTATTTAGTAATTACATAGAAAGAATTCTTGGGGGTTCTAAATTTATGAGTCTCTGGTGAAATTAAAAAATAACCTATGAACTTATTTGGCCAAAAAGAAAATTAATAATATTGGTTGGACTAAAGAGGTAGTATGGGGAAGGCTTGTCTGAATAAATTGAAGTTAAGTTCGATTAAAATTAGGAGATTTTTAATACCAAAAAAGTAAATATAATATTAATTGAATTCATTTTTCCGAAATTGTATAACTTTTATTTATTTACCACATTTTGTATTTTTAATAAAAGGTTTTCACTTCAATTAAAAAATACTCTGAGCAATAAATCAAATAAAAATAAATTGAGCATCAATATTATTATTTCAATCACGAATTATTCAAAGTTCTAAGATTTGACAGATACCCTTAATTATTTTATTGATTCAAAAAATTAAAATCTGATCCTTCGATCAGCAACTTTAAGGAAATTACAGTATCAAATATTACATTATTTCAATAAAAAAAAACAATGAGGATGCATCAGTCTTAATTTAATATTGGAAATTTTATCAAAGTAAAATATTTGGTAAGGAATTCTAAATTGATTTGGTATGTTCTTTTTATGACTTTAGACAATTCTTTTGTGTGAGCAAATTTAGAGGGGTCCCAAGTATTATTTCTTTATTCGTTACCTTATAATATATTTTATTTACCATCAGATAATCGGTTTAGTAAAATATGACATTAGATTTTTTAATTAAAATTTTAGATTCAAATATCGAGAATGAAAAACACTATGTTGAGAGGATAATTCTTCAAATAAACCAGTGTCAAACTAAAATAATTAAAATATAATTTCAAATATCAATGATGTATAAAAAAAATAATAATAATAATAGACCTCATCTAGGGTACCCTATTTCAGGGCTTGCGAAATGGGATTGGGTACCCTTTAAGAGGGATAACCTCAAGCTTGCAAAATATTAGATTCATCGGATTTGATCTTGGGGAGCCGAAGATGAGAATTCCCAAGGGGTTAGAGCAGAACAACGATGTTCTTTGTTCTTAATTGGCAACGTTTTTTCTTTTGCATTTTCCTATGTCACCGTTGGCAACTCCAACTCTAAGACATTCTTGGGATCACACGACGTTGAAAGCCACAACACAAATCATTAATTTAGACTTTTAGAAGCAAACCTAAGGTGCCTCTTTCTTTCTTTCTTTGGGAAAATAAAACTAAAATTTTAATATATTAATTCAACAATTTTAATATATCAATGTAACTTTTAGAGTAATTTTAATTTATTTAGTTATTATACAAAAAAAATTATTTTTTATTCTGTAGTTCTAAATTTATGGCATGGAGCTTAACAACATATGTCCCCGCTAATTGTTAAAATGCAAAGGAAACTCGATGGCTGAATGAAAAAATATATATATATATATTTAAAAATTTAGTAGCTATTAGGACACAATTTTTAAATTATTTTGTTACTATAAAGTAATTTTTAGATTTATATGCGAAACATATGATAAAATATATAGAATTATTTTCTCTCCTCCTCATTCCTAAGTTTCTCTAACCTTAAAAGGAAAGGAAAACCTCATTTCCTTCCTAATTTTCTTCTCCATCTGCATTTTTTTTCCCTTTTTTCTCTTTCAAACATGGCCTGCACTATAGAAGGAATCTTTCCCAAGAAATACTCTGTTTTTTTTTTTGGGGGGGGGGGGGAAGTAAAAGAGTAGTTTTTGTTGTTCATCTTATTTTTCTTACAAGTAGTGCTTCCCATGACCTTGTGTGGTTAGTGAGACCATTTCCTTTCAATTATGTCAACCTCTGTCTTAAAATGATTGGGCAAAACCAACAAATAAAATCCCTCTCCAAAGACCCCACAAATTTCCATAGGCTGGCCTTTTGTAGTTTCTTTAATATATTTGTTCAATTACTTGATGTAACTCCACAAAAGCTCCTAAATTTACCTATCCCAAAGCAAGAAGTACAAGAATATACCGAAGAACAAAAATAAAAAATCTTCTCCTATTATCAAAAATTCAGTATTAACATATTACATAAAAAATAAAAAATAAAAAAAATCTCTCAAATATCATTTCAGCATGGTAATATCTTTTTCTATAGATATTTGAAAAGACAATCGAGTACTAAAAAACTCTTACTTAATTATCTTCTTTAAAATTTAATATTTAAATTTTTATGATACGATATATTCAATGAATTTACATGATCAATTTTAATGACTAACATAAATCATTCTTGGACTTCACACCTCTCCTTTGTGAGTGATTGAGAGAAAGAGAGGGGGAGACGGAGAGAGGAATTGAATCCTTGAAACTCACTCATCCTAATTTTAATTCTTCATGGTAGAAGTAAATAGACCATAAGCGAAATTGAAATCAGGAATCCGAGCATGGTGTTTACAATGTCCTCAACCTCAAAACTGGATAAAGCTGCACATGACCTCAATCATATATCATTTCATGACCCATTTGGTAGCCACTGGATTTGAGCGTGGCCTTGTTATCCTAGCCGGCCCCTTCTGTGCTCTTGGTCGTCATTTTTTTTTTCTCGCTATCAATATCCAAAATCATATTTCAATTAATTCGATTTAAACATTTATTAGAGCTCTATTTAACTGATGGTTTTCGATGTAATTTTTTCTATTCTCAAATTTCAAAATCGAGAATTGATTAAAGAATTTAGTACCTCATCTCACTAAACCAACTGTCCATTGATGATTTTAGTCGTCTTTGCATCCCCACGGGTATTACCTAAGTCTAGGATATTCAAATAATGGACATGGAATTGCTATTCCTTCATTAGAAACACCATTTTTGCACTATGTATAGAAGTAATTAGTATATCTCATAAGATTATATGAGAATATATTCTTAACTTGTATTTATTTTATACAAACAAATATAGTCTAACGGTTATATATTCAAAAAAAAATTTCAAGAGTATATTTGAGTTATAATAGTTGCGATTTATTTAGTGACTAAATGTGGAGGATTTGAGTCAAAAAACTTCTGTAATATTTTTTACGTAAATAAAAATATTTTTATAGAAAATATAAAAATTTACAATAAAATATCAACTTTTTTATTAAAAAATTTTCTCAATTTTCTTAAATAAGACCTGGCAATAGAGTTTACTTCTAAGGTGAATTGAACAAAACCTATACAAAATCTTGAAAGAAGCCCTCTCACTTTTAATCCTTATCAATTTTCTCCTATACAAGTGTCACAAATATTGTAAACAAATAGACAAGTGTTTGTTGCTTGATCAAAATTCGGCAATTGTTTAGATGAATCCGTTTATCAAGGATAGTTTAAGTGGTATAATCTCTCTACTTCCATTCTTCTTTTTCTAATTTGATTCCATTTGATTGTATCTCCTTATATATATATATATATATATATATAAATTGTTTAGATGAATCCAAGAGAAATGGTCCTGAAGTTTAGGACTAGATGCCTATAACAAAACAACAATTAATAAGTGTCATCTAGACACAAGTCTCTATATGTGCCTGGAATCTAAGTCATCTAGACACGAGTCTCATTTTTAGTTTCACTATGATCCCATCACTAGGCCGGACACATTATGAAGATGGTGTAGAAGCCAAATGGTTATCTTACAAAAATTATTACGGAAATTATAAAAAATTAAAAATTAAAATTTCCACAAGCTGATCCATTAACATTAATGATCTTCAGATGGCACTTGCATCATTTTTTTAATAAGCAATTAGTATTCAAAGTCATGATTAATTCAACTTGATTATTATCAAATCTAATTTATGGGAAGAGGTCTTTTATTATAGTTTTTTTTTAATTTTTAAGTTTCAAAATTAATATTTGATTAAGAGATCTAATATTTTTATCTACTAAATTGATCGTAAGTTTTTATTTGCATAAATACCTACCTCACACTCCCTATCTGTCACACTCCCTATCTGTAATGAAGCCCGGCTACTAGATGTGCAAAGATCACCTTGTGCATTTGTAAGGCATTGTTTTGAGTCATTTGTATAATCATTTGAGTTAAAACTCTCGGTCGAAGAGATGAAAATGCTAATATTATCAATTGTACAAGCGGAGGAACTTATCAATGATTAGCTCAAAGTACTACCTGGAGTGGGAAGATCAGAATTAGCTCTAAGATACACTGTAGTAATTAAGGACAAATGCGTGTAGAAATTACAAGAAAATTGGCAATTATCCAAAACTCAATTTTAATACATTCTGTAATGATTCTAATACACTTTTTTCCAAAAAAAAAAAATGCCTGGCTATTTGGTTTTTTTTTTGGGGGGGGGGGGTTACCATTTCTCTGAGGTCACACTGTTTAGTTGGAGATTGCTATGAACCCTAGAAAATCTACATTGCAAGTAAGAAAGTGAAAAACACACAAGAACTATAATAAAGCTATCTGGAAGCATGAGAAGTCCAACAAGAGGCAGTGAACAAGCTTGTATCTTTCCATCCTAGTCTTAGTGTTCCATCCCCTTGGACAAGACTATAACCGTGTGCGGGAGGGAACATGTTTAGTATAAGTTGTGCTTGAGCCATAGAGTTTGCACTCATTGGCACTTGCAAGAAGCAATTCCTTGCAAGCTCACTTCTCCAATGCCTAAACTTGTCCTCTCCACTTCGAGCCGGTCCTCCTATGGCCAATATGTTATTGATTTCCCTATAGAGAAGGCAATGCTCAACGCGGTGTCTACTAGGGTCATCACAGGGCAAGAATGCTCCAAGTGAATCAAAAATGGTGGAGTAGTAGTGGAGAGATCCGACGAAACGATCCAGGAAAGATCCTCCATGCAAGATGTCTTGTTCAACCAATGTAATCACCCTAGGAGATAGCTCCTCAAGGAGTCTCATTGTCTTCCAATCCGGTCCCGTGGCATCATATAGGGAGTGCTGTAGCCAATGCACAGCTACGGTTTCACCACCACGAACTTGCACCATAGAGACATCAATTTCTCCAAATTTCTTTGCTATCGGGTGGAATTCAAACGACATCCCAAGTCTCCTTGCAAAGTTGGAGAGTTGCTTTCCGGTCTCTGTCAAGAGCTCCTTTGAGGCACCCATGCCTGTCATTCTAACATGTGGGGGGCCCTCAATGCGAGTCGCGAGGATGTGAAAGAGAGCAGGCCATTGCAAGCCTTGCATGATATCAAGGTCAATAATGTGAACCCTATCACGGCGATGAAAGGCCTCAAGGATGGCTTGGTTTGAAGTGAAATGCGCAAATTTAATAAAGGGAGAGACATTGTTAAACACTTGGAAAGCACAATGAACACTCCTGTGATTGATCAAAGGAGAGCATATTCCAAGCCATGAATTGATAACTCTACTAGCCATGGCCTTGGCAAAATAAGCCACAACCCTCTCACCACATGAAGGGCCATAAGGAGAAGCCATTTGGGTCAGCTCAAGTAACATCCTATGAGCTTCACCTAAATTATCAACTGAAATAGCCACAGCACACTCCAAAAGAAGCTTGATCAAGCTTAACCCTTGCTCATCCAGTTTACTCAAACTTGTTTGATTTCCAGCTTCAACATCGCTCCATTGGTTCTCTTCACTTCCGCCATCGAAGTAGCTCCTCCTTGCAACTTTCCGTGGTCTAAACTCACCCAATAATGGTGGAACAAAGTTTTCTTCACCCACCATCATTGAATTATCACTTTGCATGCTTTCGTTAGCACCCATTTCGGGCAAGTCCTCAATGAGTTGCTTTGTAACGTGCTCCACCCACTCAGAAAGCTCATTTCTCTCCAAGTTAGTGCATGATCTACTTTCGGGCATCAAGGGTTTGCCCAAGGCACTGGAGCTTGCACTTGCAAACCCTCCAACACCACTAGAGTTGTCCCATTGTTCATGGGGTTGGATCAAATCAAGAGCCCCATGAACTACTTCAAATCCACTCTTCATCATATGAGAGAGAGAGGGAGGGAGGAGAGAGAGAGAGAGAGAGAGAGAGAGAGAGAGAGAAGAAATTGTGGTCAGAGGTTATTATGGAGGTGGGGAGCCCATATTTGAAGGATTGAATGGTAAGTATTTGATGACCACAGAGAATGAGTAAAGAAATGGTCAGTGGCAAAATTATTCACTTGTTTAATAATGCACCACGGCCGGCATAGCCCAGACACATGGATACGGATAAACTGCTAAGTGCCAAATCCCCACGTCGGTTGGGTAGTGATTTCCTCATTAATAACTTAGATTTTACAACCCCATTAAATTAAAACTCCCCTCAAGTAGTTTCATAGGTCTTGCAACAAACTTTTAATAAAATATAGGTTGTGTATGTGCGATGAGAGAGGGAAAGAGAGAGAGATTTGAGAATTTTTAGTTGTTAAGTAAGAATTTGGGAAGATGTGGAAAGAACAACTATCCACCACTTGTTTGTGATAGATTAAAACTGTACCAGGATATGGCATGATGTACTCTTTAATATCTTTCTTATAGTATTATAATTTTAGATCACTATCCTCACCTTTGTTGAACTTTAACATTATCTTAATGGTTTACGGCTAATCTTTACATTCACTTCTAGAAATTTTCTACTATTCCCATGAGTAATAATTATAAGGTTATGGTTGTTGAATTTTATCTAATAATTATCATTTTTCTACCCATCAAATAATAAAATGATATATGGGGTTATAGGATAGAGATCCAACGATCACAAATTTATAGATATTAATAGTCATGGGAATGGTAGAAATTCTCAATTCACATTTGTTTATGTCTATGCATTTGATTAGTACATTGAAGCAATTGATTTGATCCATGCCACTTTATTCCCTCCTAGTTTCCGACACACACAAAAAATCATCTCTCTAGGCCAATTTTAATATATGGTCTAAACTTGTCAATATTTTTTTTTTTATAAATCAATTGGTACTTAGAATCATGTTTTGATTAATTTAGTCTGAACTTTGTCGAATCCAATTTAGAAGAAAACTCTTTTAACATAATTTTTTCTATTTCAAAAATTTTGAATCCGAAACTTTAGTTAAAATATATAATACCTTTACTCACCATGCCAGTTTTCTATCCATAAATTCGTCAATAATGTTGCAATTTGAAGACCCCTTTTTCTTTTCTGGCATTGACTTGCTAGTTTCTGTCTTAAATTGAGGTTTGAACACCCCTACCCTCCCAATGTGTGTCTTCATGGGAAAGCCTTAGACTGACACAGTTATTAAACATTGACCCAGTAAAACTTGCCACCGACAAAACATAACTTACATGTCTGTTGTGGATTACATATATATATATTATATATTCAGATTATTGTAAGCCTAACGCTTGGGTAATGTTGCTTATGCTTGACCTGGTCGGCTAAATTCATATGGGACCTCTTAAACTATTGTTTGTGTTAACGTGTTGACCATGATCCATAAGATACGAGATTTGTCATTTCTAAATTTGTTAATTTCTTACCGGCCTATTTAATTAATTTGCTGGAATTTCTCTTCTAGGAACAGAATATAATAGACTTAGATCAATGTTTAGACTTTTTTTGATGTTTAATTTTGTATTTTTATTTTTATTTTTTATCCCAAAAAAAAAAAAAAAAAAAAAAAAAAAAAAAAAATAAAACTTTGAACTAGACTTTAATCGGATGTCCCCGAAGGGACAGACTTTAATATTTTCATTTGGAGTGTGCAGAAATTTAACGGCTACTATATTTTTTTCTCTCTCTAAAATTTTTAATCTTCTCATTATAAAAATTAGAATTAAAAGATTAATAGCTAAATGTGAATGAACGTGGGACTTGTGTTTCTAGGTTCTCTTTCTTTCTCATTTAAAGTAATGATTTTATTTATTTTAAAAACTTTTTTAAAGGGGTTTTGCAAATTTATACTTTCATTCGTGAACGCAACAATTTTTTCTTTTCTTTTCTTTTCTTTTTTTTTTGGGAAGTGAAAGGGACTCCACGCACATCCACAAAATTAACAAAATTTAGAATTCATCAAACAATGTCATTGTGAAAATTTCGGAAAGAATCAGGTGTTAGCTTAGGTTTTTCAGTGATGCAGTGATGTCTGCCATCACCTCTCTCTCTCTCTCTCTCTCTCTCTCTCTCACACACACACACACACACACACACACATCCATTTATGCTTATGAATGAGGGAGCCACTGGAATCAACAAAACATGAACGTCAGCCGTCCTCCAGCTACTTGTTAGTTTTAAGGTAAGATTGTGGTCAAAGATTCTTGGACCAGTCAAACTCACCACGCCATTTTTACTACCTTAGATACTATTTTTCAATGAGGGAGAGTCTTATTCTCTATAGCCCAAGTGGAATTGCCATGCAGCTTTTTTACCACCCTAAATATTCTGATATTCTTATAAAAATAAATGAGGATTGCGATATTTATTTCATTTTTATCTGAAAAAGATTTTTGTAACTAATCTATGTTTCTTATGCATCATAATAAATTCAGTATATTCATTTTTCACGATAGTTTAAACTAAGAGAAACCCTTATTAAGTTATTCTCTCACGATTAAAATAACACCACACCTACTTGCAAACTGCCCCAAATATACTAATCTTAATTATCCAATGCTCTATTAATACGGGTTTAGGACAAGATGCATACATGCTAACTACTTTCTAGGAATAAAGATTAAGGATAACCACAATAGTGGTTAATTATGATTACGATATTATGAATAAATTATAACAGTAGTAAAGGAAGAATATAAGGTGTTTTGTCCATAAGATAAACCAAAATTCAATAATAAAAAGGAAAAGAACAGGGAGTAGTTGTCTTAGATGCCTGCAGCTTTGGTGTGGATGTGAACAGAATGACTAAAACATGCATACAACCCTAACAAATATGCAATCTACCTGCCCCCACTTTTCATGATCTCGTGCATGAAAACTACTAGAAGAAGTTCAGAAATATACTATATATACTTTATTTTTATTTTTTAGTATTATTTTTACTATATTTGTCTCTTAAACAACCAATCTAAAATTTAAGATCAAGATTCTGGTCATTGTATACTAATGTTATTCACCTGGGCAATGCGAATTTTATTAATATTACAGCTGACACATATCTATTTATTCAATGAATGCCAATAGGCTGAGCAGGTGTCACAATGTTCGTCCTCTAGTGTCTCACAATTTCAAACATCACAAGGTGACAATACTAGAAATTTTCCAACCTCTCAATTTTGAAGGTCTTCTCTTGGACGTTTCCTTTTATTAAGGAATGAGAAGCCATTGGAACTTTTCACACTTAAGGGTAATTTTGTAGTTTAGAATGTGAATTGCCTTCTTTTTTCTAAATAAAACTCTAGTCTCCTTTTTGTATTTAGTTTTTATTCTAGAATTTCTAATTTTCTAATTAATTCAGGAATAAAACTACTCTCATACGTTATAACAGTCACTTTGATATCACAACTATGATATTTTCTTTTTATGAACAAGGATATAAAATTCACTTCCTTTGTTAGGTTTTCGAATCTTAATCTATAACTAATTTCTTAATTTTTTATTAAAATCAAAAATAATTTTGGTTTCAGAGTTATCATAAAATTATTACCATATAAAGCGATTTGACTTGGTATGATATTAACAATAATTATTCAATGTGTTTGTAAAGATACTCGAGCAGTGAAGAACTAACTTTTGTTTAAATATCTTTTTTAAGTGAATTTTCATATAAATACGTGTATTTTTATAATTTTTACATATGTTAAGGAAAGAAAAAATTACAATTATTCAATGTCATTGGGGAATGCATGAAATGAAAAAAGTCTTGGACATTGATTTTGATGTTAACAAATCAAGGACAAAGAAATCCTCATCCTGGTTCTCATTCTCATCCATCATCAGACAGCTAAAAAATGACATTCCGTAATTAATTCAAACTTCTCAATTTCAAAATTTGTCTTGTGACCCATTTCACCCTTTTGATCATTTTTCATGATGTTGATGCCCTAAGACCTAAATTCATTGTTAATATTGCAAATTTGTCTTGTGAGCCATTGCGTAATTAATTCAAACTTCTCAATTTCAAAATTTGTCTTGTGACCCATTTCGCCCTTTTGATCATTTTTCATGATAGTGATGCCCTAAGACCTAAATTCATTGTTAATTATTGCAAATTAATTCTGAGATAAAACTACCCTCGTACATTACAACAATCGCTTGATGGTACTATAACTATGATATTTCTTTTATGAAAAAGATATAAAATTTACTTTTTTTTTTTTTAGAGTTTTCAAATCATAATCTATAATTAATTTCTTAATTTTTGTATTAAAATTGAAAATAACTTTTATTTTAGAATTGTTATGAAATTATTATGGATGAAGGGATTTGACTTGATATGATATTAATGAAATTATTATAGATAAAGGGATTTGATTTGAAATGATATGAAGGGCAATTATTCAATGTCATCGGTGGAATGCATGAAATGAAAGTCTTGGACATTGATTTAGATGTTAACAAAACAAAATCATCCTCGTCCTCAACCATTATTTTCTTTAGATCTATTAATATTTATATTTAGATGTTATTTGCTTAATTTAATTTAAATATTATAAATCTATTAAAAAATTAATTCTTTTAAACTTTTTTATTTTAAAATTTAAATGTAAAATCTCTAATATCTTCGTCCACTCTCAAACAGCTAAGGGATGACATTGCGTAATTAATCTAAACTTTTCGATTTCAAATTGTCCTGTGACCCATTTCCCCCTTTCGATCACTTTTCATGACAGTGAAGTGATGCCCTAAGACCTAAATTCATTGTTTATTATTGCAAATGATCTTGACATGAGGGTGGCCCATATCCCGACAGGTGTCGCTTCAATGGTGATTTTGGACCCCCACCGTGAACTACTGGCCAAATCCTCTGTGCTGGCCGAAAAACCTTCACATTGACTCGGTCATTTGGTCCTTTCCCTGAGCCTGACAAACCCATTTTCGTTTGGTCGAATCCGAATAAAAAGAGTGTTTCCCTATTATGAAATTTATTTGTCAATAAAATTTTAGGTTTAGATTTAAAAACTAAAATATAAAATTTAATTTAAAAATAATAAAAAATAAATATTTTCTTACAAAGATTCACAAATGAATCTTAACGTAACGATAGAATTGATTATTTGATGATCTTGAAATCATCGATTTGATATATAAAAATAGATTCTTTACAAAATATAAAAAAAAAAATTACGTATGTATATGTTTATCCATTTTTTATCTTTGAAATAAGTCAAAAAGTATTTTATATACTCTTACAAAATCCGTTCACAAAATTAAAAAGATTTTTTTAGAATAATATGATAATTGAAAAGTAATTTTAAGTTGACATTAAAATTTTCTATCATCTATTTGTCAATTTCTTCCTTTTTATGGATTTATAAAATTATAATTTTTTTTAGAGTTAGAAATAATTTCTTCCTTTTTATGGATTGCAGAAGAATATTTAAAGTACCGTTTAAGCTTTTCATGAACCATTGCATTTCTTACGAGAAAGATCTTAAGAAAAAAAAAATAATAATAATGGTATTTGCAAAAGTACATCCAAGGACACCATACATGTAATTATTTTCGCTTCAAGGGGCCATTGGTTGTGACTTTGACCCTATCTATTTCTCGTGAAGATGTAGAATATTAAATTTATTTAATTAAAATTTTATATTTAAATTTTAAAAATAAAAAATAAATATTAAAAAAATACATCACTAAATTAATTTTATAATATTTAAATCATATTAATCAAATAATTCAAATCACCCATACACTTAATATTTAAATCATATTAATCAAATAATTCAAATCACAGCTATACACCGGCACTACATTGTGCCTCTAAGAGAGCCTTAGCATACTTGATTGCCATGACAATCAGAAATAGAGAACCATTTGTTTTGCCGCCAAATGTCAGCTCAAACAACAAAAACTATCATCGGAATACACAAAGTTGAAAATTAAATTTCATAAAATAATGATCTCCCTTGTATTGAAAAAGTTGTCTAGCTACATGAATATCAAAAAAGAAGAAAACATTGGTATCTATTTGTACAAAATGTTTTACAGCTTCACCGCTTCACAGCGAGTGAAAAAAAAAAAAAACACATATAAATTACATACGGGAGGAAAACTAATCGTAATCATTATGTCTGTCTTCTTCAAAGCCTAAGGAACTACAGGGACTCCAAATCAGGAAAACCCCAAATCTGTTTAGTAGTTTGATGCACGCCCTTTTCGCAGGGCCTCTACCATGTCAAGCTTCCACTCAAACTAAAGAATACCCATGAGCACTTACTGGTGGAAAAAGGATCAAAGACAAGAATCATGCCCCTCAGTTGCAAGTTACAGTGGCCTTGTTTCTATAAGCTGGCGCACGCATTCGCCTCTCCTAGGGTAAAAAAGATACTAGTTGTTCATTGGGAACCTTTCTCGTTTTCTGGTACTTCTATCTGGGGAGGCAGGAGGTTTAGGAAACTCCCTTGCTTGGATCCATTGCTGGATGCTGCTTCTGACATGTCTGACTCTGACTCCTCCTCTGAAAGAAGTTAATTTGATCAGGTATAGGGCCTTTCTCCCCTTCGCACTCAAAAGACAAGGTAAAGAAATCCCTCGCTCATGAGTCCAAGTAAACAAGAACAAAGAACAGTACAACCTAACTTGACCAGAAAAATGGTCTGCAAAATATGGTCATGAATTCCGCTAAAATGGTGATGAGAAATGTTATGAAATCCAAAACGAATTTGAAAGTATGATAACATGGGTATGAATATACACTTCAGGACAAGCAACATTGTTTCAGTGGTCATTTATCCTAGTTTTTTAGGCTTATTTACGACTCACTTTTGATCATTTTAAACTAGGCATTGACAAAATTAGCTCGGCCCACAGGCGAAGGTTACGGAATGCTACTTAAAGACAACAGGTTTATCTGCATACTGCACAAAAATAGCAACTGCCACTTGTGGTATCGATCAACATATTTATACAACAAGCATCCATCCTCAAAAATATTATTCTCCTCTCTTGTTTCTGATTCAAGATAATCACGTACTGCAAACATGCATGAAACTAAGGGCAAATAATGTGTGCAAACTTACCAAAAAGTGATTTAACGGAGGGCCTCTTTGGTTTGGTATTTTTCTTCTTTAATTCAGCTACAATACAAAGAAACAAGAAAAAGAGAAAAAAATGTCAATTAATATTTAACAAGTAATCTTCCACAGACACAACATAGTTTTTGCTGGTAAGGCATAAAAGAAATAATTTGAACACTAAAGCAGATTGCACTTAGTTGTGCTGATGAAAAATGTCTTCAAGAAGAGAGAGGTTTATTACAGGATGTCCCACAATGCATATGAAAATTGTATTTAATATTTTTCTTTTTCTTCAGCCAGACTATATAATGTAACTATGTGTCCCAGAAGGTGATAAAGAGTACAGTAATTAAAGAAACTCTTTCATTTTGAACATTCAATCAATGACAAGTGTAAACATACCCTTCTTTTTAAATTGACACCCAAAAGTAAATTTCTCACTGCAAACACAAAAAAAAAATAAGTTTACTTTTTAATGTTGCAAATGAAATCACGTGGACTGAAATGGCAGTGGTTATCTTTTGGTTCAGTGTCAAGAGTCCACCATAACAATGATGAAAGGGCCTCATGACATATAAGAAGCCTGTTAAGCAGCAGTTGAATCCTTCAGTGTTTGATGGCCGGTCCCAAAAATTTGGCTGATGAATTTGCTTGGTTAAGGGTTTCCACAGGATCACAGGCTGAGTCTTCCCATTTTAGTGACCATCATACATCTAGAAAACCAGTGAATAGGACAACTGAAATTGCAAATATTGAGAGAAATCCGTACCACATTGGCACTAGTTCCAAATTATCCTTATTTGCGTTTTCCCACTCTGCTATATGTCAAGGAATTTTTTGTAGATTTGTAGATTCCCACTCTGCTATATATTTTTACTTTGCTTTCCAGTCTGCCAACAGGGCAAAATGTAAATTTTCCAAATTTGATACCATAGTGTTCGCCTTGTGTTTAAAGCATCCCACTAACACAAGCCCAGGATGGACAATATGTAGACAACCTCACCTTCTTTTATTTCACAAATAACCACTGGCCCACTTCCCGCTTCACAGTTCCAAATGATCAAATAGCCTCCAAATTCTCAGGGTAGCCAGGATTGCCTATTGTAAGCTTTTAGTTTGGCACTTCTCATCTCTTAAGTTTGTGTAGATACCCACAGTCCATCTGCCAAGATCGAATCCCAGTGACCATCACTACACTCCACCGCCTAACCTAAACTGCTACAACTAGAGATAGATCCAGAATGGAAGTGATGGATGAAACTTTTGCAAAGGCAAATTATGAAATTTCTTAAGGACACATTTGAAGATATAAGAACTATTTAGGAATATGTAAAAATTTCTGAAGTTTGGGGGATCGGTCCCTGACAACAACCCCATCCAAAGCTCAAAAACCTAAAAGAATCAGATATAATAATAGAAACAATACAAGGCAATATATTCAGAACTCATTATACTTGACATAGACAACTTGTTGCCATGGGGACCTCTAATCCAGCAGCAATTTATATCTTGCAGCTTGTATCTAAAATTCTGCAATTCAAACCAAAATATTCTCAGAATTCTATGTTCTTATATGTCAAGCTCAGATATTTTCTATATGGTTGATCAAGGTCATTGAATTTTCATAATTCTTTCTCTTGAATTGGCCTCCTGTGTGAAGCATGCAATTTCACACCATGTAGGTGTAATCAACAGATAGCAACAAGCAAGTTAAGTTACAATATATAAGCATAGACATAAACAAAGCATATAGATGTGCATCCACACTTGAGAGAGAGAGAGGCATACCCATCCCAGGAACTTGATAATCATGGACAATTTCAAAATTCTTATATGTGTATCCTACAAAGTTGATATCTTTAGATGACCGCATCTGCATCAAATATAATGAAAATCAGGTAAAGGGGCCTTCAAAAGCACCAGTGACCCTTACTCATATGCAACAGCAGGACTTAACAAGAAATGAAGGCAGTATCTCATCATTCATGATGCTGACCAACCCTGTACCCAATATGTCCCTATATGTTGGACCAGGGCCCCAGATCTTTGCCCAAGCATGACAACAATCGTCACACTTATCATACATGTGCAAATATTATCATTAGAACATCCAGAATAAAAAATACTGATCACAGTGTATACAATTCTTTCTCTTAAAAGGATAGGAGCAAATAGATAGTAAGCATGGCCACACGCATACACAGAAACATAGAGAGCATTCCCAAGCATACTGGGTTGGCTTCTATATTACAACATTCATTCACCCTAATGCTACAGCCTTGTAGTATTATTTGAGGTTGGAGCAAAATTAAGTTGGCCAAATACCTAGATTTTCCACCCTAGCAAAAACACTCTCCAATGAATTATTTTTGGTTCATCTCAAGGTCTTCAGCAAGGAGACCCTCTTTCCTTGCTTTAGTTCATTTAACAATGAAAGATTTCAGCAAGATGCTCAAAAACACAATGTAAGAGTTTTTTTTTTTTCCTTTTTTCTTTTCGGGGGGGGGGGGGGGTAGAGTTGGGATGCTGATGTGATCAAAGTGTCTTATTTTCCATTTGCAAATGACACTTGTTCTATTTGACACTAACAGGAAACAGATGTATGCCTTAGACACGTTATATCTTAGTCAAAGGTTTGATTTCAGAAAGTGAGCTCATCCTGATATCACCATATTTCAGTGCCAGGGTCTTTACCTCTCACTTACTTGGAAAGGGGAGCTACTTATTACGGGGGTAAACTTATAAACCACATTTATTAAGAGCTCACTCAGGTCTTTGCTTAATCCTTGTATGGCAGCCAAGAGAATTGAGAGTATTCAAAAGAAATTCTTATGGGATAAGGAAAAAAAAGAATGTATAATATTATTCTGGTAATATGGAAGATGGTCAAATTCCCAATTTGCTCGACATTTCAGGGATAAAATTCAAGACAGAGATTACCTAAGATTTGTTACAGTATTAGTTGTGGCGGCTCTTGCCAAGAAAGACCATTTTTGGAGAATGATAATCGGGAATACACACACGATAGAGTGCAATAGGTGGATGACTTAAGATGTAGTTGCCTGTTGCTGATTTTTCATGGCAAATATTTAAGCTTGAAGGTGGATAAAGAAGCTATGGTTAGGTTTGCCTTGATTATTCATGGCACATATTGCCAACAAGAAGTGGTTTTTACCGAGCCTGATAAAAATTGGGAGTTTAATCCTTTCTTCAGTTTCTAGAAGAGATTAATATTGACATGGGCAGGAGGGATAACCTCATGTAAAAGGAGAAAAATTCAGATTATGACGTCAGGACATTTTACAGAGTCAAAAGGAAAGGAACTTAATAAAAAAGATCATCGTTTCCATTTTAGACCATACTAGTCCCATCGTATACCAGTTCAACCCAATTTAACCTGGTCAATCCAGGTCAATTCTTCTCCATCCAAAGTCCAAAGATCTGACTTTTTGGAAGATGTAAAACAAATACAACGAAGATCAAATATGATGAAACCACATAATTGGTCTGAAACACAAGTAAAAGTTGTTGCAGCAAGTAAGATTACCTTTCTCCATGGACCTGATTTTGCAGCGATTTGTGTTTGTGTGTCAGACTGCAAATCCAAAACAGCAAAGGAAAAGGACAAAAAGGTCAGTAGCTTAAGCAACAAATACATATAAACATGAAGTGGCATAAAAAAGATTATGACTGTTTTACCAAAATAAATACCTCTTCAAACTTCTCAAAATTTTGAGTGTCCAGCTCATCATTGACCTCAGGAATAAATGCAGCTTCCATTTGATATAGTTTATCCCATTCAGTATCTTTAAACCATGGATGGGCCTGAATTTAACATAATCAAACAGGTAAATATTTATATTTCATGATTCCTCTTGGATAAAGTAGAAATGCAGAATAGGACACATCATACAGCACCTTTATTTCATTGGCACCTTTGGATCCCAGTCTTTGGTTCACGTTACACAATAACTTGCTAACAAGATCTTTTGCATCAGGAGACAAATTAGCTTCTTCAGGAAACTTTAGATGTGTTTTCCAATTGACTATCTGCACATATATGTTTTAGAAAGAGCCCAGAGATGAATGTAAAAGGCATATAGTGCATAACAGACAAATCATTCAAATTTACATGCAACCAAGATATTGCATTTGCATCTCATATGAGTATAAATAAGCCACCACATGAGCCTGGAACAAGGCAGGGTTGCTACAAATGCAATCTATTATAGAAAAAGAATATATTTTTGGCTGGTTTTACAACTCCCAAACAAATAGGCGACTTACAAAAATTGTATTCATGAATGCACTAGCCCATCATACCAATGACCATGCCAGTCACATTTGCCCCATATTCCTCGATCGGTCTGCAGATGGACTATATGTTCCCAAAAATTTTTCCTAGAAAACTGTCCCGGTGTTTAGGGAAGTATATTTTAGTCGGGGGGTTGGGGTCGTTGGTTTAATCCATAGTACTGTTCAGATGGAACAATTTGTCCCAGGGGCAGAATGATCCTGAAATTATTCAAGGGAAACAACTGGTGGGATTATAGTTCATTGGGACTACTAATGCAATCCGAAAGCCAGGTGAAAATCCAGACGAGATCATGAGACACCAATATGCATGCAACCTAGTGATAATATGTTGGTCAAGTATGTCCATAAAATAAGCTGCCCATGAACTCAGGCTCCTAGCAGTTCCAGGTGAGATCATGCTGGCCTACTCTAGAAGGACCAACACTAGGCTTGCCCTAGAGACCAAACTCAGGCTTACAAGAATCCAACATGTCTAACTCTTCAGCTTCACTGGGGCCAAAAATACAAAGTTCCTAAGCTGAACAAGCATCATTTGGAAAACACAAACAACTAGTAAAGGATAAACAAGCAGGCAAACATAGCAAAAGCAAATATATAATAATTCTTATTAAAAGTTTAACATGATATAAATTCCACTAAAGTGAATTCCTTTTTGGTTTCACCTAATCCAAATCTTTATTTAGGGAGTGCTTCCACCCTGATCTTGGCAGCACACAATTTTGCATTTCAAGCAATCAACTCAAGTTTCCACAAGCAAGTTACTTTGCATCTAAGGCTACGGAAAAAGATTCAGTACCTTCCTACATGTTGACATAGGATCATCTGAATAAAAGGGAGGATACCCTACCAGCATTTCATACATAATAGCACCAAGGGACCACCTGTAAAATGAGAGAACCAGAACTTCTGTATCAAGAACTGTCTTACTCAAAGATAATTACTAGTTTGGATCAAATGGAAGTATGATTGTTCCAATTTTAATAAAACCAGATATTAGAGAAATCCATGTCAACAAAGAATGTAGAACAAGTAGTAAACTTGGTCAAAATCTCAGAAACACAACAAAGGCTCCTCCAAATGCTTAGAAGTGAAAATTTAGTAACTTTACTTCCATAGGATGTATGAAATGACCCTAGTGCATATGCATAAACGACTCACCAATCGCATTCCATCCCATAACCTTTTTTCAACAAAACCTCTGGGGCAATATAGTCTGGAGTACCAACAGTTGAATATGCCTGTAAAGCCCAACTTCAATGGTTATAAAGACAAAACAAGAATCCACGTGGTTGTATGCCAAAGAAATCCAAGCCACTGGCACATAGTTGCAAATCTTCTGAGATTTAAATATCAATTTATGAAACCAGAAATTGAGAATAGCAACATGTGCCAGCAATGCAATTAAATATGCTGAAGCAAACATAAAGATAACTGAGTTGAAGTAAAAGTGATAATTTTATATGTATACATGGTGTTGAATAGTATAAAGAAGATAACTCAGCAATAGAAACCTACAAGCATCCTCCTGTTCCTTTGCCAATGTTGCAATTGCTCCTGTTGTGTGCGTTTTGGCGCTGCAGGGCGTTCTTCATTATTTGCAGCACCATTTGGATGGCTCCCAACAGAAAAATCCTTTTCTTCGAGAGTACTGCAGTCTAATGGTTTACAAAGTCCAAAATCTGACAATCTTAGGTGACCATATTTATCGAGTAGCAAATTATCAGGCTTAATATCTCTGTAACACATAAAAAGTTTGAAAGCTGAAAGTATCAGTTTACCTCAGACATGGCACATTAAATCCTAGAGAAGCATATATTAGCGGCTGAACACATCAAAACAAAGTCAACCACAAACCTGTGAATGTAGTTATGTTTATGGATGGATTCAATGGCCAATACTGTCTCCCCAACATAAAATCGGGCTTCATCTTCTGTCAAAGTATCCTTTCTCATGAGTAAAGTCATCATATCTCCCCCGGGTAGATATTCCATAATAAGATACAGGAATTCATCATCTTGGAAGGAACAGTAAAGTTTGACGATGCAATTGCTGTCAACCTCCGCTAGTAGATTTCTTTCAGCTTTCACATGCTCTACCTAGAATGATTAAGACACTAGCTAGAATTTAGAGTAGGAGCCGAGAGAAATTCAATACTATCATGTGACATGCCATGCATACCTGGCCTCTACGAAGCATCTCCGATTTCTTGAGCTTTTTCATGGCATATACATGACCAGTTGTCTTTTCTCTGCAAACTCTAACCTGCACCATCAAGCAGAGAAGACCCAAATTACTATCAGAAAACAAAGATATGATAAGCTGATAAAGACAGAAAGAGAGGGTGGTGCGAGAGAAGAAAAAGAAAAACCAGAAAACCGAAGACAATAATGACGACAATCATATGGGTTCAACACAAACTCAGGCATAAGAACTTGGATTTAGAATGTCATATGTGACAAACTTATATGCTAGCTCAAAAGGATAGTGCCTCCTGATTTAACACTCAAAACAGACATTTATCCATGTTGACAGGGAGTAGAGATATTAACAAGATGAAATAGAGTAGTTGGGCAACAAGTGCTAATCAAAGTTGCAAAAAGATGCAAGTTTCATGCTTCAACAAAGACAACATGAGCATATCACAGTTAGATTACAGGAAAATCATCATAAATGCAGTAGCATAAGAATAGAAAGAACAGTCACTAGAAACACTAAGGAAATCCTGAATAGCTGACCATTAACAGCTCAAAGTCATGTTTACCTCCCCAAATGCACCTTTCCCAATCATTGTCAACAGCTCAAAGTCATCAGCACCCATTTTATGCCTTTGAAGCCGCATGTATTCAGTTTCCTTCTGTTCCAAGAATTTGAGTAGGTTGTTTTGATCTTCCGCAGAGACATCAGCATCGGCCAACTTCTTTTCCAAAAAATTACGCCTGCCAAAAGGGAGAAAAATTAGATATCTTATTGAATTCAATCATGACATATTTAACCATGACTAGGGTTGTTACACGGACCGAGCCGAGTTCGAGCCGCTCAGTCAACGCTCGACTCGACTCGAGTTTGACCGAGTTCAAGTCGAGTTCGTCATATGTTGAGTTCGAGTCGAGTAGTATAATTTTAGCCTCGAAAACTCGATGAATAGTTCGATTACATATATTAATATATATTATATATATTTATATATAATTATAATATAAAAAATAAAATAAAATATATTAATATATTATATAATAATTGAGCTGTCGAGTCGAGTTCGAACCCCCTGTTATATATTACTCGTCGAGTTCGAATCGAGTAAAAAAAAATCGAGTTCGAGTTCGAGTATAGGGATACTCAGGATCAACTCGGCTCGAATACACCCCTAACCATGACCTCATTAATACAACACAAAAAAACACACCAGCCTTAGAAAGGAATAACAAAAATGGCCAAACAGAACATAAGCTAATTCCCTTTGACTGCAAAAGTGGCCTGAAGATACAACACTCACACTTTGCCATCAATAACAGGTGAGCAAGAATCAGTGTTTTTTTTTTTTTTTTTTTTTTTTTTTTTTGTGGTCTAAAGGTGATTAAACCACACAATGAGTAATTCAATCCGAAACCATAAACATTTCCTCCTTTTCCAACTAGAAGCAGGACAGATTTGATCCAAGGACCTCTTACAAGAACATTTGTCTGCTGGAAAGCAAAGTGAATATACGAAGGAAACCACTTTGCCCACCCCACATCTACTTTTGTCAGATGGCACCAACTGAGGTGCTTTACTGTGCTGGTTGGAAATGGTTTCCATATTCCTTATTTGGGACTTACCTTTCTTATGATGAAAAGAGAGAAGCAAAGATCATTTGACCTTAGTCCCTTCAAAGGCCTTTGTCCAATGTTTGCGGCACCACAAAGCACCCAAGAAGAATAGAGTGAATAAGGTCCTGGCATTACCTCTGGCATTCTTATATGAAGCAGCCAGCATAAGGCTCAAATTCACAATATTGTGAATATCAATTGACTTGTTTAACTATATATTAAAGTTTTTTTTTTTCATTCTAGATTATAGGAACTCATAACACCTTTTTTAAAAAGCATCAAAAATCAAAACCCTACTTTTTTGTTAACAAGGAAAAATAATTCCTGTGTGATACTTGATAGCCATTTTAAATGACTAGAGTTGAGCCAGGTTCAGATGCATACAGAATGGCACCTTGAACTAAATGTTGGGGGTCATCACAAAGAGACGGATTCCAACAATAAAATGAAATTTGCATACATCTCCCTTTTCAACATTAAGACCAACATGACTAAGCAAATATAATTGAACTATTCAAGAAGAAGCCAAAACGAGAAATGCAATCCATAAAGTCTCTTCCCCGGTGGTAAATCATAGTAAACTGGCAGGATCCAGTACTAAACTACTTAGCAAGCATCTAAATTTCTACTAAACCACAGTTTTGATTCAAGACCAAAACACTAATTTTCTCATTAAAGATCCATAAATAAATGAACAAGAGTATATGTTTAAGTTCAAGCAATACCTCTCCTTTCTTTCCTGCAGATTCTTCATCTGCTCCTTGTAATGATTCTCAATGTACTGCTTTGCTGCAGCCACTTTCTGCTTGGTAACATTGGATGGTGCCTCATCGCCGGAAGTTGCTTCCTCTTGTCCACCCTCAATCGGCTCCTTCTTCTTAGTTGAATTCCTCAACTTATCCCTAGGCTGAAACTTCTGAAGCCAACTCCTAGCCTGATCCATCTCTCTCTCTCTCTCCCCCTCCTCAGACGGAACAAATCATTGCCTCAAATCTTCTCAACAACGAATCTCACAAAACTCCACACAACAATGACCATCGGCTTACGCAATATCTATTGACTTCTCTGTACTCTCTGCGTCAAAAGAACAATTCAAACACGTTATTGACAAATAATTTGACTCAATCATATCATTATTTCAATAATTAAACCAATACAAAATTTCAACAAGAAAGAACCCACTACTAGATTGATTGAAAATGCCTTATGCTTACCAAGGCAAACCCAAATCCGAATCATTTCCCAAGATTTCACCTCCGTATCTTGGACCCACCACACACACATTGAAAAAATATCAAATAAACGTAAACCCACTTCAAAGATCGACAAGTAGCAATACCCAGATTGAAATTTCTATCAAAACCTTATTAAAAAAAAAAAAAAGGAAATGAAAAGAATTTTACAGATAATTTCAAAAATCCAGAAAGAAAAACTGAATTAGGTGAGTTGGAGTGGGTGTAGAAGAATTACAATAAGAGGGAAAGAAAAGTTATGCAGAGAAATCGGAATACCGTGAAAATTGGGTGAAATGAATTGAATGGAATGATTGATCCAATAAATAAAAGCCCTAAAATAATGGTCCGTTGTGAGACAGAGAGAGAGAGGGGCTTATAATAACGTCGACAACCACGAGGAAGAAACGACCCTTCTCTCTTTCGTTATTGTTTGCATGACTCCTCTCCCTTCTGTCTTCTTCTCACCTATTCAACATCTCATGTTCTGCAACTAATTTTAGACATTTTTTTACAATTTACTAATCTATTGATTTATTTGTACATATCAAATATCGAATACAATATAGTAAATGAATTACTACAAATCCAAATTTTATTATTCTAACTTTTTTTTATAAAGTGATATAATTAAATGAAATTAAATTTAAAAATAAAAATAAAGAATTTCTATCATTTGAATTATCTCGATACTCAAATTTTATTATTTTAATTATTAATGTTATTAACTGATTGATTAAATTTTTTATTTTTAACTTTAATTTTGAAATAGAGTTAACGGTTCTTTTTTTATTTTATAAGATTTTTTAATTGAATTGAATCAAAATACTCTTTATTTATTATCGAATTTAATTAAAAAAATTATATTTTTTATATAAAAAAGAATTATCTTTTTCGAGCACCCTTAATGACGAATTAAATGCTAATTACTATAGCGGTCCCAAAAAAATTTTCAAGAGGGGTTGGGCTTTAAATTTTTAAAAAATATATAATATAGTAATAAACAAAAATTTAGGAGATATAAATGCATTATTTTTTTTTTTATTTTACTTCTAGAAATCTTATACATCCTTTATAATAAAAAATATTTTTAAAATTTTAAACACGATGGTGATAGTCTTTGCCCTCTTGTATATATTTGTAATTTTAATGTTATTAACCGGTTGATTCATTGAATTGTCATTAAGTAAACACGAGATCGGTGATGATTCGTGTAAATATTTGTAATTTTGTTTATTTATTCTTCTAAAAATGGGAGCAATTGACTATATTTGAGTGACACCAAGTTGATACTTATTTAGCAATGTTTTTAAAATCCTACCGAATCAAACTGTTTAACCAATTCAATTGTGAATATTATATAATTTGATTCGATTTATATTATTAAATTAAATTTGTTTAAAATTATTTAAAATCGATAAAATCGATGAACCATTTAAACAGATGCAATCAATTTTTTATTACAACTAATGTGTTTCAAGTATTGTTGATACAAATTTATTTTTTTATTAAAAATATATGAATTTTATTTTATTTTAGAATATATAATATATAAAATATACATATAATATCACAATAATGTCATTTACTTCGTAAAACATATCAATCGATCTGATTAATTAACTAATGAATTAGTAGGTTGACCGAATTGATTATTGATTTGATTTTAAAAGCATTGTTGGAGGATATTATATTTTAATGTATATCATTTTAACCACTAAGTTTAATTTCTTTAGTTTGAAATAAATAAAAAAAATTACTTATAAAAGTATATTTTTCCAACTCTATAAAATAGATTTTTATTTTTTATTTTTTTTTTGTGCGTGTGGGAATTATGATTATGGGCTGCGATAGTGGTAGCAACTAGGAAAATAAATAATAATATTAAAATTGAATATTTTATAATAGATAAAAATTTTGATTATCACTCACTCTACAAACTTCTCTCTTGGGAAAAATAAAAGTTACATGCTATCTTGAAACGATTTTTTTTTTCGCATTTTATTGATCGGTATTTGGGTTTTAATTGACTAATACAGTTTGAATATTATAGGATCTATTAAGAGATTAGCTTTTCTAAATCTCATTTTTTTATTATCATAACTCGAAATCAAAACTTATAGTTAAGAAAATATAGCATCCTACTATAATACTCATGAGAGTTTGGTATTAAATTCATATATATATATATATATATATATATATATATATATGAGGGGTTTGGCAATGGAGGTGGGGAAAAAAATAACATATGTTGTGATAATATAAGTTTTTTCCCCCCTCAAAATAATAGAGTGCAAATCATGATGTATATCTAATATAGAATAGATAAGATTAGATCTACATGAGAGAGGGAGAGAGTTTACCTTAGAATATTAATATTAACATCAAAGGGAAAATGCTTTTTTTTTTCACAAATCATTTGATTTATAAAGTTAAGATTAAAAAATAATATAATATATATATATATAAGACGCGCGTGTACACACATATATGATAAATTAATATCATAGCAAACAAGTGTCAGAAGATTTTACTTTTAAGAATCTAATTCAATTTGAATCAAATTTAGTCTGATTTAATATGAATACTGTTTTATAAAAAATATTATAACAATTTTGTTTTATTCTTTTAGACAGCGGAGTGATCATTGTGAGTTGAAATTTTTATGAAAAAGACACAGCATTTGTGAAGTTCAAATTAGTTTTAATTATAGTTTAATAAAATTTTAATATGAAAAAATTATACATTTAATTATAATTTTTATCCCTCTACATAACAATTTGATTTTTAATTAAACATCAATAAATAATTTTATTTTAATTGAAAAATAATATATAAAATTAAATTAAATAAAAAATGTTTTTTTTTGGGGTTCAAATGTGTGGGACTTCCTAATATTGGAAGTGTATTAGTTTCTATCTTAGTAGGGTAATTCAATTTAAGCGATAAAAAGGAAAATAGGATGAGACAAATAAAGATAAGAGTTTAGACATCTAACTTAATTTTGAATTTAGTTTGATTCATGTCTTTGTCTTTCATCTGCCGGCCACCCAGCACAAGGTTGATGGAAGGGCATTGTTTGCATCCCTCATTCCCACATCGTTTGCAAATATTACATTAATTTTTGCCTATTTATCCAAGTGAATTTAGGAGCAAATCTTACATCGAAGTGCATGTTGGGCACATGATTTGCACTCTCTCAGTCCCTTCTCTCTCTGTCTCTCTCGTTCATTAATTTTTTTTAAAGATATATTTTTCGTTTATCTCGCTTAGGGAGTTCTATAATAAAAGATAGTCAATCTAACGAGGCATAATACTAAATCATCAATGGATAACCTGTCTAATTGAATGTGATATTAGATCTTTTAATTAAGATTTTAGATTCAAGTTTTGAGAATAAAAAATATTATATTTAGAGTACAATTCTCGAAATGAGTCATTGTAAGTTTAAAATCAAATTAGTCGAAATATGATTCTGAATACTAATAGTGTATACTAAAGAAAAATAGAGTACTAAGTCTATTAATCAACTCTCAGATTCAAAATTTAAGAATAAAAAATATTATAATGAGAGAACTATTTCCTAAATAGAGTTTTGTAAATATTTAGATCAAATTAGTTAAAATATAATTATAAATATCTAAAAAAAAAAAAGAGAGAGAGAGAGATGGGTCTGAGAAGGTCAATTAGAGCAGAGCCCACATTCAACCAAGTGCAAGTAGAAATTGCAAGTAATCCTCTTTCCAGGGATTAGGGAACCTCAGACAACATTGACTTCCCAACTGTTTTGGTACTCATTCAACAGCAAGTGAATTTTGTTCCAGCTTCATTTTAAATTCAGCTACACCCACACCCACAAAAAAGGCCACTCTTTCGCTAGCTCAAACTAAATGTATCTTACATCTTACAACTAAAGACGCTTGGCATGGGAAAAAGTAAAATACCGAAAGAAAGGGGAAGGGGAGCTTGAACCGGCTAGCTACTTTTAGTTCAATTGGCCTTTTCTTTCTTTCTCCTTTTTCTTTCGATGGTAGCTTAAGGGTACCTACCTATACATGGTCCCCTGAAAAGGGAGGAATCGTACGAATTGTTTGTGGAAATGGGTTTGGCCGATTGAATGGGACTTAGAGACCATAACTATGAGGGTCATGATTGCAACAATAAAATTGCCAGATGAACAATGCCCTAGCTCTGTATACGCAGCCCTAAAATTCTTCTCCCTCTCTTTTACTTTTGTTTTTTATTATTATTATTATTATTTTTTTTTTGATTTTTTGAGCCCTGGACTTGTCATCTCTTAAAAAAGAGACCTCGTATTGCTTGTCCTTTAGTTTAAAGCAAATACTATTTTCAGTCCTTTTCATTTCTAAGGAGGGTACTAGAAATAATCAACAGTGAAAAAAAAAAAAACCCATTTTTTAAAAAAAAAAAAAAAAAAATTAAAAAATTTCTTTTTTCCCAAAATTAAAATAACCCACCCACCCCCCCCCATAATTAATAATAATGATATAAAAAAAAAATTTAAAAAAAAAAAAAACATTAAAAAAAAAAAAAAAAAAAAAAAAAAAATTTTAAAAAAAAAAAAAAAAACCCTGAAAAAAAAAGTCTTTCTGCCATAATATTACTTGTCTATTAAAGAATCAAATACAAGTTACATCCCAAGAACATCAATTACAAATCTAATCTAGTTATAAAAAGAATGGTGAAAGAGTTTTACCTTTAGGAGAAATGCAAACATTCACTCAAGAAGCGTAATCTCCCATCCTTGAAAATGCTATACGAGGAAGCTTGGATTGTGATTGCTCAGCTCAACCACTTTATCTGCTGCAAACTCTCATCTAGAAATCAGGTACTACTATCTGGGACTCAACGGTAGTAAGCCATATGCCTTGATGACATGAAAGGAGAACTACTGAAAGGAGATGCCTTCTGCATTTGCGCAGGTGGGTTCACAAATTTTTTCTTCTCAAGTTTGGTCTCTGATCGTAGCCATGACTCTACCACTGAAAGCAAGTTGACCGCGTTCTTCAACTCATCAAGCTCGGCTAACTTTGCGCTTCTCCTTAACTCACCATCTTGAATGTATGCTAGATCAGTTGCCCATGTATCCAATCCATCAAATATATGAGTTGCATACACTATTGTAGCACCTCTCTAAAACAAAACAAGAAAAAGGGGCAATCAGTTGATCAAATACTGTAATTGTCAACCAAAAGCAAGGCTCAACCATGGATAATATGTGGCACTTTGCCCCTGAAATATGCATCTAACAGTGAGTGGCTCCACCTGATATACAATATGTTCATTTTCTTTCAACAAGAAACGCAACAATATTTTACCTGTTCACATTCTTCCTTAAAGAAGTCGAGTAAATCCATCCTGGCAACAACATCAAGATCCACTGTAACTTCATCAAGCAAAAGAACCTGTAAGGCATCATTTGGTTTAAAACGGATAAGATTGATGCCAATATGTCGCACTATTAGATTTAGAACAAAAGACATTCAGCTTGAAAACTATTAAGTACAGTTATATTACCAAGAACAGGTTGTGCATAAATAATGCATTGCAGAGATAATATACAAAATTTACCTAACTTAACGTGCACATACCCAAAAGAACAAAAGAAGGGGACATCACAAAATGGAAAGTTGAGGTGTAAATGTAGCAAAGATTACTAGCAGGCAGCACCTTCATCAATAAACATATAGCCAACCAAAAGCACTCAATTCAGTCACATGCGTATTTCTCATAATTGAATGCGCCACACAAATAGCATTAATCATGCACTGAAATACAAAACCCCGACTTCAGTTATCTATCCTGAGGTGTTTTCTGCAAGTCTTGCCTCTACAAAAGCCGCTTAATGCTTTTAAAGACACAGTTTAGCATGCAAAGACAACACCGGCAACGAGAAGGAGCAAACAAACACCCTCACTTCTAAGGAGCTTGTAGAACATTACATGCAAACTTACCTTAAAAGTTTCAAGGCTTAAGCAATTAATGATTTCCTCATTTATGCTGTGTGGTCAATCATAAAATATTAAATTTGCCTTGTTTCTCATGTCATGACTCCTTTATCAATTTTTAACTGCAGTCAAATTCTTATTTTCCTCGCAACAAAAGAACAAAATTATAAACAAGCAAATTAGAGATGTGATGACTTCTCTGCACTAAAAATGCTACCATGACCTGAATTTAAAATAAAACAAGTTAAACTTGAGCAACCAGATCATATGCTGCAACCCTAGAATTCCTAAATTCAAGACAAGTAGAGTTGACTTTATAAGCTGGATCCCACCGTGGGAAGAGGGAACACCTGGAAAGGGTGAAGTAGACCCATGCATATTTGGACTCTGCGGCGCTGCCCATCTGATACCTTATGCATTCGCCATTGCAGGTCAATATCAAGCAGCTCAATCAACTTCTCTCTCCTTACAGGATCAATCCCTTCAACTAAAAAGAATGTGCAAATGATAATCAAGAAGTGCTACAATCAATAAAACATATTAGCATCACAGAATTTGCCCAATATTTTGTTTTAAAGGAAAAGGCATATTACATCTATCATCTTTATAGAAACCACACGTTACTGACCTCCAAAGATCATATGTTCAGCAGAGAAATCTCCTTGGAGTGGAATCTCACCCTAAGTGAAAAAGACCGAAACAAATCAGTAAGAGGATCTGACAAACTTGTGGATGTAGTTGTGTAACATCTACATTCCTATGGAAGTAAGCATGAAGAATTACTTTCTAAGTAAGACTCTAGTAGATAATGGAGTTAAACAAGCTACATTACCAACTTGCAATAAATCCCATCACAAAACAATAGATCAAAGAAACTACATTACCAACTTGCAAGCAAATTAATGTAGCTGACAATATCTAAGTAAGGGTATTTTCTTTTCATGTCACTCAATTACAGCAATAACTACCACATCAATTTATATAAAATTCTCCAACCAAATTATTGTTCTCTATTATATTATACTAAAATCCTGAAAAGGGTATTGCAGTTGCAAGCGGGAACAGAGAAACTGCAGGATGAAGCCAACATGGACACACCACATGTAATTAAAAATATAGGTGGACCAAATGATCAATATTTATCCACGTTATCAAACATCAAATTCAACTTAGTCCTGACAGCTAAGAATTTTACAGGAAATGCAACTTGGATACTGCTTTATACAAGGTGACCCTTGCATCAAAAATATTTATTCATGGGAAGGAACTAGTCCTCTCTAGCTAGGGATACCAAATAAGCATATCTATGGCTATATTAAGAGTAAAACAAATTTTTAACTTACAGCTGAACCAACATTTTTACTCCAGGATCCTCCCAAGTAAGCCAAATCGCCACTGCAAACAAGTTGGGTATCATGGAATGCTGAACGATTCAGCACCGTCACCACATTTCTTCCCCCAACCATATGCTTACCCGCCAAAATTTTTAACAAAGTGGTCTTCCCTGCACATTAACCAAGTGATTCAAAAAATGTATAAAAATGTGTGCACAATGGTACAAAATTCTTCATATTATTATTAATTGAATAATGTCATGAACAACAGAAATCCTAGAAATTCTAAGGCTATCCAAAAAATTCAAACACCAAAAGATCCAGATTTGTATCGGTCATTGGGATGGTTCGTATTAGAAATATAGCAATTTATTTTCCATATTTCTGAATTTGACTTTTTCATTGCTTAACTTATGAGTGCAGAAGGCATCACAGAAAGTGTTACTTGGAATTTCCTTTTGGGGGGGGTAGCTTATACTTATTTTCATTTTAAGCCCTTCTTTCTTAGTTTAATTCAATATGTATCAAATTTCTAATCCATTGAAACCCTAAATTCGTTTCTTTTCCATCACCACGGTTTTCATTTACTAAGGGCAGGTTGTCAGATATTTACAAATTCGATCTTTTCTTGGGGGGAATGGATTTTCAAAACCCCAATTCAGAAATAACAATCAATTACTTAGGAAGAATCGAAATCAATAAAATAAAGGGCAGAAGATCGTAAGGACGAACCAGATCCATTGGCACCGACGAGAAGACAGCGAGATCCAGGGGAGATGTTGAGATTGAAGTCTACAAAAAGAGGGTTTTGTGCTTCATACGCAAATTGCATTCCTTGTACTCTTATGCTGTGATTACTGCTTTCATTTTCTTCCCCAATTTTTTCTTCTTTTCTTTGCATTCTCTCTCTCTCTCTCTGTACACCAACGCTGGTTTAGGTCGAGGGGAGTCACACTGGCTTGACAAGTATGCTAATGTATTGATGAAGTTGGACAACTGATCCTGTATAAACTATAATCTCAGAATTTTTTGCTGGTCGAAATTGATTTATCCTGAGGACCCGGGATTGGGCTCGCGATGACGTATGAGATGTTCATAAAATATGGATTTTATTTTTTTATTATATAAAGATTTATTAAATTTATAATAAATTTAATATTTAAATTAAATTATTATTTAAATCAATAAAATAAAATAACATATATATCAACGATAAAAAAAAATAGTTTAACTACTGTAACTCTAAAAATTAATAAATGAGATAAAAAAGATAATATGTGGAATAAAAAGGTAAAAAATAAAGAGATAATCATTCATGGGTTAAAAAAAAAATAAAAGAGAAAAAAATCCATGTTAAAAAATGAGCAATTTTAGCGAAAAAATAGTTAAAAAAATTGAATAGAAATAAATAAAAAATCGTGATTTAAAAATAAATTGACGATTATCTATGGTTTCAAAAAAATAAAAAGAACAAAACTTTTGCTAAAAAAATTCGAAAGAATAAAATTAAATAAAAAATGAATAAAAAATTAAGGAATTGAATGGATAAATGGAGCCCAAAACGAGAAAAAACTTGTATCTAAAATAGACGAATAATTTAAAAGAAAAACATGGTAAAAAAAAAGAACGAGAATTTAAATAAAAAATATAGTTTAAAAATAAAGCGATGATCATCCACAATACCAAAAAATCAAAATGGGAAAAATCTATACTCGAAAAAATGAAAGGCCTAAGGAAAAAAATGTTGGATTAAAAAATAAAAAGAGTAAGGATTTGAATGGAAAAAAAAATTAAAAGGTGCAATTTAAAAATAAAGGAACGGTTATCAGTGAAGCTAAAAAATAAAAGAAAAAGCCTATCCTAAAAAGACGAATGACCTAAGTAAAATAAAGGTAAAAAAATCGAAGAACACAAAGTTGTTAAAAAAAGATGAACTATCCAAGTAAAAAAAAAAGTGTAAGGACCTAATTTTTTTTTTAAAAAAAATGCAATCTCGAAAAGACAAAGAAGCTAAACCTAAAAAAAGGGTCAAAAAAGTGTAAGGACCTAAATAAAAAAAACATAGTGGGTTTCCCAAAAATCGAAGGACCTAAGAAAAAAAAAATCGGGCAAAAAAAAGTGAAAAGATTTAAATGAAAAAAACAGCTCCTAAATGGAAAAAAAAAAAAAAAACCAAAGCGAGGTCCTCTAAAAAGATGAAAGACCTAAGTGAAATGAAAAGGAAAGCAGACATAAAAAAGTATAAAAACTTGAATGAAAAAAATTTATAGGAAAAATAGTAAGGATCTGAATGAAAAGAAAAATATAGTGGGATCCCCCAAAAGACGAAGGATCCAAACGAAAAAAAATCGGACAAAAAAAGTAAAAGGATTTGAACTGAAAAAAAATAGTAACTTCTAAATGAAAAATAAAATAGTGCGCTTCCCCAAAATATGATAGACCTAAGAAAAGAAAAAAAGAAACCTGATAAAAAGACGCAAGGATTCGAAGGCAAAAAAATTAGTGGAGAAAATTTGTGGGATCCTAAATTAGAAAAAAATATAGCGAAGTCTTTCAAAAGATGAATAACCCAAGCGAGAAAAATGGGTAAAAAAATACAAAAACTTGAATGAGGAAAAAAAATATAGCAATAGGAATACTTTGGTCATTCAAAAAAAGCGGATGAACAATAGTTGTAGAGTCTTGAATGAAAAAAAAAAAAAAAAAAAACAAACAAACATAGAGGGTCCTCTAAAAGAAGAAAGATCCAAGTGCAAAAAAAAAAAAGACAAAAAATATAAGGAGATGAATTGAAAATATATATATTTATATACAATAGCAATGGAGGTATTTTGGTTATTCACAAAGAGGTGGATAAACAATAGCGCACAATAACAAGTGCATAAGCAATAGGTGAGGAGTCTTGAATGAAAAAAAAAAATAGACGATCCCCCAAAAAAAGAACCCAAAAGCAAAAAAAAAAAAGAAAGAAAAAGAAATCAGGCAAAAAAAATATAAGGAATTGATTTAAAAATAAAAAGATAGTAATGGGGGCACTTTGGTCAATCACAAAGAGGCAAAATAATTGTATCGCATATCGTATCCCCAACTGGCGCTTTATATAATAGGGTAAAAAAAAGATATAGAGTTTTCTAAAAGAAATGAAAAAATTGGCCAAAAAAAAAAAAAAAACAAGGACTAAAATGAAACGAAAAATAAACAAGGACTAAAGCGAAAAGAAAAAAAAAAGAAGATAGCAAGGGGTATTTTGGTAATTGGACTTGGGATACTATTCATGAACAATTGGTCATTCACAATGAGGCGGATGAACAATAGTGCATATAATATTCCCAACTAACACTTTATATAATAGGGTAAAAAAGAAAATATAGCATTCTCTAAAAGAGAAAAGACCGAAACGAAAAAATGGACAAAAAAAAGAAAGGACTAAAACTAAACGAAAAAAAAAGAAAAAAATGCAAGGACTAAAACGAAATGAAAAAAAAGTAATAGGGTAAAAAAAAGATATAACGTTCTCTAAAAAGGAAATGACTAGAGCGAAAAAATGAAACAAAAAAAGTAAGGACTAAAACGAAATGGAAGGAAAAAAGAAAAAAAAACAAGGAGTAAAACGAAATGAAAAAAAAAAAAAGTAATAGGGTAAAAAAAAAAAAAAAAAAGATATAGTGGTCTCTAAAAGAGAAATGACCAAATTGAAAAAATGGACCAAAAAAAGCAAAGACTAAAATGAAACGAAAAAAAAAAAGAAAAACAAAAACCAAGGACTAAACCGAAATGGAAAAAAAAAGGAAAAAAAAAAAAAAAAAGATAACAAGGGGTACTTTGGTAATTGGACATGTGATAAAAAAAGTAAGGTCTAAAATAAAACAAAAAAAAAAAGAAAAAAAAAACAAGGACTAAAACGAAATGAAAAAAAAAATAATAGGGTAAAAAAAGATATAGCATTCTCTAAAAGAGAAATGATCAAAGTAAAAAAAATGACCAAAAAAAGCAAGAACTAAAACGAAATTAAAAAAAAATGGACTAAAACGAAACTGAAAAAAAGAGAAAAAAAATGATAATAAGGGGTATTTTGATAATTGGACTCGAGGTACTGTTCAGGATCAGTGCGCGTAAACAGTAACCCCAAGTGGCTCTTTATATATATAGGGTAATTTAGATTGGGATGAGATTTAGATTCAAGAGAAATTAGTGCATATAGTTAATATTGAGAAGAGACTGTAGAGTGTTTTTTTTTTTTTTTTTTTTTTTTTTTTTTTTTTTTTTATAAATGTACCAGAATGAACTGCAATGATTGCAAGACTATATTGGGGGAGAGTGTAATGACTCAAAATAGACTTTAGTTCTTGATATACGAGTGCCAAAAAGGCAAAAAAAATATCGTTAATTTGTTGAACTAAGAATTAAGTGGTGAGGGTTAAAATGAGAAAATGCGATGATTTTTAGAGATAAATTAATTTAAATAGTAAATTAGTCCATTAATGATGACGTAGAAATGATATAGAAATAAATTTATATTAATATTAAGAGTATATGTAAGGAGATTTTTGATATATCTAAGGGTCAGACCCCGATAGGTAAGGAATCATGGAGGTGGAATGAAGAAATACAAAGTACTATTCGAAACAAACAATAGTGTTATAAAAATCTTAAAGGTACTGATAATAGTGATGTATATGAAAAATACAAGAGTACAAAAAAAAGAGATGAAAAAGATTATCCATGAATCAAAGAGTAATGAATATAACGAACTATGCGAGAGACTAGAGACTAAAGATGGAGAAAGAGAGATTTACAAAATTACTAAACTAAGGGAGAGAAAAGGAAACGATTTAAATGGTGTTAGGTGTATTAAAAGTGAAACCAATAATATACTTGTTAGGAATGAGGACATAAGAAAGTGTTGGAAAGACTATTTTGATAATCTCTTCAATATTAAAAGTACAATAGAGGTATAAAATATCGAGATACCTGTAAAAAAAGTAAATAGGGATTTTAAACGTAAAATTCATTCCCATGAAATGAGGGAGGTTTTAAGGAGAATGAAAAATAATAAAACAATAGGAACTGATGGAATTCTCATTAAAATGTAAAAATGTTTATGTGAATTTGGTATAATAATGTTAATGGATATTTTCAACAAAATATGGTACGCCAAAAGAATGCTCCAAACATAGAGGGAGAGCATACTTGTGTCACTATGTAATAATAAATGAGATATACAAAATTGCTCTAATTACAGATAAATTAAATTTATGAGTCATATCATGAAATTATGGGAGAGAGTAATAGAACATAGATTGAGATTGGAGACAAGCGTGACTCAAAATCAATTTGGATTTATACTAGAAAAATTTACAATGGAAACAATTCACATGTTAAGACATTTGATGAAAAAGTATAGAGTATAGAAGAGAAATCTACATATGATATTCATCGATTTAGAAAATACATATGATAAAGTGTCTCGAGAGGTATTATAGTGGGCGCTAATAAAAAAATATATCTTTTTGAAATACATAAATCTCATTAGAGATATGTATAAGGGAGTTGTAACCAATGTAAAAATGTACAGAGGTCTAAGCGATAGCTTCCTATTAATATTGGACTCCGTTAAGTTTCAGTATTAAGTTCCACCATTTTTGAAATAGTGATAGACGAAATCACAAAATGCATCCAAGATTAAATACCATAGTGTATACTTTTTGCAGATGATATAGTGTTAGTGGATGAAACCAGAGAGGGTATTTGTACTAAACTAGAGTTATAGAGGGTAACATTGGAAATCAGAGGATTAGATTGAGCAGATAAAAAACTGAGTATATGAGATGTAAATTTAGCGACAATCATCAAGATAAAAAAGAAACGATTATGTTATATTGACAAATTGTACAAAAAAGCGAACGTTTTAGATATTTTGGTTCCATCATTCAAAATGATGGCAATATAGATGAGGATGTAAATTATAAAATTCAAACATTTTGGATGAAGTGGAGAAGAACATCCGGAGTTCTTTGCGATCGCATGATACCACTGCATTTAAAGAAAAATTTTTATAAAATCACAATAAGACCTACACTATTGTATGGCATTGAATGTTGAACTATTAAACAACAACAACAATAAAAAATGACGATAATAGGAATAAGGATACTTAGATGAATGTGTGATAAAACTAGAAAATATAGAATTAGAAACGAAGAGATTCATAATAGGTTGTGAGTTAACTCAATTGTAAATAAGATGCGAGAGTGTCATCTAAGGTGATTTGGACATGTGCAAAGAAAACTAAAAAACGCACCAGTTAAGAGGATCGAAAACTTAAATATATGAGATTTGGTAAAATATAGAGACAAACCGTTAAAAATTTAGATGCAAATTATTCGTAAAGACATGACAGTTAAACATTTAGATGATGTGATAGTATTAGATAGAATTGAGTGGCATAGAAAAATCTGTACAAACTAAATCAATATACTTCTTCTTCTTTTAATTCTCATATTTGTCTCTCAAAAAAGCCAACCCTAATTGTTGAGATTAAAATTTAAATTATTGTTGTTTAATTTTGACTGCACGTAGATAAACCTACAAATCCAATACTCAGTACTTTAATATATTACAAATGTGATTTTTACACAATATGGAATTTATGCCAATTGTGCGAAAAATTGTCTTCTTGAGTCATGCTTGTCGATAATATGGAAACCTAGTTCATTGATATAATTTTTTTATCATATCAGATTTTTTTTTTTTTAATTTCATTAAATTTTATCCGCAAGACAAATTAAAAATTTTGGATATCTTTCATTAGGGAATCAAAGTATTAAATAATTAATAATGTGATAATATATTAATTTATATATTTTATCCCAACTTAATTATAACAGTTATATGGAACGGTATCATATAGAAGCATAGGTTAAGAACAAAGTAACAAATTTTATTTATTAAATTATGTAAATGATACGATATTTATTTTGAAATACAATTTTAATTAATTAATTAAATTTATCAGAATTAAAATAATTTTTATATATCTACTGAATTAACAGGTTATATTATAATCATTTTGGATTCAAAATAAATATATGGTAGATCTTTTCTCTAACTCAATTGATATTTATTATTTATTTATAAGTAATTATATTTGCATTAAATTAATTGAAAATAAAGAATAGTATATAGGGAGAAATTTAGAATTAAATTGTAATTTTTCATAAAGTTATAGGATCTTAAACCTGTTGTTCGTATTTGTAATTTGAAATTATATCTATCTTGTTTTATAATTTTAAAAATTACTGGAGCTACTTTGTAATTTGAAAAATAAAAAGATTAGTTTTATAATTTAAAAATGTACAAATTCTAAGATTTTTGTTTTTGATTTAAATTCTTTAATTAAACTCTTAAGTAAAATTTAGAGAATATAGATAAATTTAGAATCAATCAGAATTTAGATTTGAGATTTTGATCGAAAATTTATATATTTGGGGATTGTATAGAAAAATCTACTCAATCGAATCGTAGAAAAGGGAAATTCATGTCTATTTTATGTTATTTCTTTTATATCATGTTTTAATATGTTATTTTTTATTTAGTATTGATTATTTTGAATTTTTTATGTTGTTTTTTATTTTATAAATAAAATAGAATTAAGCAGTTTTTAAATCCAACGCCTACATCTCTACCTACATGCTTCATAATTACAAAGAAATGGAATCTAAATCATGTGGGCATGGATAAATTCATCATTAGCCAAGGAGTGCCCCTAGGAGCTATCAATCATCAACTCCTCCCCTTGATTTTCTTTACATTCTTTGCAGTATGTGACTCCTTCAACTAGCTACATCCTTAATCTCTTACACAGAAATTTTGAATATTAATGTTTTTCTAATTTTAAAACGTATTCAAAACAACTCAATATACTAAATTAATTAATCTTTACATAAAAATTCTTATATTTTTTATATTTTTATATTTTTATATTATTTGAATCCATAAAAATCTTTATATTTTTTATATTTACGTATTTTTTTAAATTATTTTTTTAATATATTTATTAGATTCAATAGAAACATTCACAAAATAATTTTTAAAAAAATAAATCCCCCCCCCCCCCCCCCCTCCGGCTTCATCACTCCATTTCCTTTTCTCTTTCTCTCTCAAGTCATTCCCCAATAGCAGTCATTATTCTCCCTTCAATAATGCAGAAGAAAAAGAGTAAAAGATACCCTAGATGAGAGAGAGAGAGTAATTATCCTTAATGGTATAATAGGAGTTATGAAAAGTTATCCCATAATTTTCTAAAAATTACCCACGATGGACATAATTTTCTTATAATAATTTTACAAAATATAGTTTTTACATATCACTTTATATCCATTTTCACTTCCTCATTTATGTTTGTTACGAAAGCAGCTTACAAGTATTCCTCAAAGGTAACCCTGGGATGTTCATGATAAGGTACCACAACTAGATAATTGACTCAGCCCCCTTTGAGTGGGGGTTCGTTAGATTGTTCTTCATGGGATGGAAGTAAACCCTTTGAGACACCCAGTGGCGGAGCTAGGTGCAGAAGTGGGTGGGCAATTGCCCCCACCAAAATAACAAAAATCCATTAAATTTCATATATTAAATAAAAATTATCCCCACTAAAAGAAATAAATTATCCCCACACCAAAAAAAAAAAATTACCCCTGCTGAGTTTTGGATCCTTACCCCATTGTGTTTGAATCTGCATCCGCCACCGGAAACACCCAAAACCCCACAACACAACCATTCCATCCAAAAAAAAAAAAAAAAAAATACTATACTTCCATTCAAACCTCGGCTAGTCTTCAAACTCTACGGAAGGAAGTCAATAAATTCCAAAAATACACCTTTTATGGTCAGACAGACACTTCTATTTCAATTACCCTTTTTTTTTTCCTTAATTTTATTTTATTTTATTTTTTTTTTTTTTTGGTTGGAAAGCAAGAGACGAGGGGAAAATTGGGGGGGGGGGGTGGGGGAAGGAAAAAAGGAGAAAGGCCGGCCGTGTTGGTCCCCCTTAAATAGAGGCAGGACGAAGAAGTTTGGTCAGCATTAACTAGGTGGGTGCCGTTGAAACTCCGGAACGAAGAGAGAAAGAGGGAGAGAGATGCAAAATACAAATGGTCTCTCTTGTGGGAATCTAGGGTTCTCTCTCTCTCTCTCTCTCTAATCATCATTTCGTGCACTTCATTCGCCTTTTATTCCCAGAAAAATGAGTCGCGATTGTGATCAAGTTTCTTCCTCTCTCAATCTACGATAAGAAATTCTTGACCTGCTAAACCCTAATTCTGCTATAACAGGTTTGATCGCTATTTCGATCCCACTGCCGTCAATTCCGAAGAAAACGATGCAAGTTTGATAGTTTGTTTGTTTATTTGTTCGTTCTTCCTGTGGATTTTCCGTGGAATGTAGTGACTTATCGATTCGGAACAGTATCTGTGGCATATATAATTGCTGCAGTGAGTGTGTTTTATGTATATGCATTTTCATTTTGTTAGTCTGCTTTAAATTTTGAATTCATGTAATCGGCAGAAAAATGAAATTGCGTTCATACCCATATTGCACATTAGCGTCTTGAAACCAGCGTGTCAGCGCTGGGGCACTCCTTTTAAACAGAACAGCACCTGGTTAAATACGTCAAGATATGACACTTTTTACGTTGCGGAAAATGTTTCATAACCTCGACATCTTCCCGTTTCTGTGCTGGCTTTCAGTGTTGGTGCTGCATAGATTTATGCTTACGTTCAAAATTGATTCATGTGATAAAATTGTTTTGTGTTTATAAGCCAAATCTGTATTTTTTTTTTAATTCAAATTGTGTTCTCATTTCGTGGGTCTTTTAAAGATATAAATATAAAATGAAACTATTCCGCTGAGAGAAGTGAAAGTCTTCATGAAAATCTTAGGAAGTAAATAGTCATGAGTCTAGTGTCAAATTGCTATTGGATTTGTTCTTCTCAAAATTTTTATGATTCAACATTGCTGGAACAAATTGTCCAATATTTTTGAGAAACATAAAATTATTACAAAAGAAGCCGTTACTTGTTGCACACGTAAGTAGCATTACTTTTTGGGTTGCAGATTCTTGAGGCGGTGTCACAAAGATTGATTGGAGCAGGGAAACAAAGCCATGGAGGGAGAAGAAGAAGATAGAATATTTCTAAGTAGTTTGGGTGTTACATCTGCAAATCCTGAGGACATTGAAAGGGAGATCTTAGCAGCGGTATAGTCCTGGATGCATTGGGTTTTCTTGTTTTCTTTTTGTTTAAGTTCATCCGCATGTTGCATTTTGGTTGTACATAGATATCATTGCCCACCCTTTGATATTTCAAGTTAATTTTCTCTCTCATATTTGATCGAAAATGAAGCTTAGTTGGCATTATCAGGCCTGGGGTGTAAGGTCTTATTTAAGCCTTATAAAGTAACTAATTATGTTGGAAATGTGTTCTCTTCTTGAATCATGCTTGAGGTCAGCTATGCTACTACAAGAAGGAAGACATCACTTACTGTTAGTCATAGTCATGACCAATGCACAGATTCTATGCATTCATTATTTTTACTTGTAATTTTGTTGGTGGAAGAAAGGCAACGCTCCTTTAATAGATCATCATCTGGTTTTCTTGGAAATATTATCTAAAAGCAAGATTTAATAGTTAATATTTTTAAAGATCTTCATTGGAGCTTTATAAGAAGAACGAAAAGGGCCTCTGTAGGTTTTTATTGTATTAATGAGTCACAAGCACACTACCTGGCCTTCACTGCTGTGGGATGAATGAAGATGGAAGACATGGCAGGCTCCTATCATGGTGCTATCTGTTATCTGTTGTCAGTTATTTTAGGTCATCCAATTCATGAGGACCAGAAGTGGTCAGAAAATTACAACTGATGCGTTTCTGTTGATGTTTAATTCTTTCTTTCAGCAGAGAGTTAATTTGCTTCATGAAATCCTTTTTTGCTTGGGCTCATTGGACATCTCTGAGTTTCAGTGTGGAACTTATCAGTTTTTTGTCCATTTTCATAGACCGAAATGGCTCTTATGTAATATCAGGCAAGAAAAGTTCCTGGTAGCAGTAATGAAGCTGGAGGGCGTGCTGATGAGGATCATCTGGATGAATCATGGAGCACTGAGCCAACTTCTAAGTCCCAAGAAAAAATCTATCAGAAACTAAGGGCAGTAGAATTTGAAATTGGCGCTGTTGCTTCTGCATTTGAACAGGCAGAAGGTGCTGCAAGAAATGAACTTGATGTTCCTGAAACTGTTGTAAGTGCAGATCAAAGAGAATCAGGGGAAGATGGAAGTGTCGTCCAGGATCCTCTCAATGATCTATCACTTCAGCAAGCCCTAGCTGCTGACCGGTTAAGAAGCCTTAGGAGGACAAAGGCTCAACTGGAGAAAGAACTCTCAACCCTGCAGAAGAATGAACCTCAACAATACAGAAAGCCTGAAAAGCTGATACAAAATTTGGTTAAGGACGAACCAAGATTGCAGAGAAAGGCAAAGGAAGTTGAGGGATCAAGTGCCAAACAAAAAAAGAAACAGAAAACTATTTCATTTGATGAGGATGGTGATTTTGATGCTACGTTGGATGCTGCATCTGCAGGATTTGTTGAGACGGTAAGTTGATCTCTTCCTCTGAATAATTTCTAATTGGATGCTCCTATAATAAATTTCTATAGGTACAATTTTCTTCATACAGTCCAGGGCATAGACATACTCTGTGTGAGGGTGACATTATTTTATTATGGGTTTCAGGAAAGGGATGAATTGGTTAGGAAGGGTATCTTGACTCCTTTCCATAAGGTTAAAGGCTTTGAACGACGTTTACAACGATCAGAGCCATTTAATAGGCAATGTGCAGCTATAGAAACAGGGACAAGTGATGTTTTTACTGCAAGTGTGGCCAGGGCTGTTGAAGCAATATCCAAGGCTGCACAAACTCGCCCCACCACTAAATTACTTGACTCTGAAACTCTACCAAAACTTGAAGCACCTACTCATCCGTTTCAGAGACTAAGAAAACCTCTGAAACTCCCTCGATCCCCTGAGAGTGAGTCAAGGAATAGGAAAGATAAAAAGAAGAGAAAAAGAAGACCATTGCCTGGCAAGAAATGGAGGAAGATTGTTTCCCATGAGGATATGCTTTTTGGAGATAGTGGTATGTCCGATGCTTACCTTGCTTAAGGTATTTTTGCAGTTCTGTGGTCCTACTTGCTTCAAATGGTATATTTATCTTTTTAGCAAAATAGAAGAACAGGTGAAGCATGCCGACTCTATTATGTTTATATCTGCCTATGGCAGGAAAAATTTGGAAATCATGGCTTGCAGAGAGTATGGCTATGTCCTATGCAGTCTGCCCGGATAATCTGGGGTCTCAGTCTGAGCTGATGGTTAACATTGTCATTTAATTAAGGGCTTAGCGTAGCTTCAGTGAAGCATTCATAACGTAACTTCAGTGATGCTTTTTTCAGTGTAAATTCTCCTTAGGAGCACTTTCCTAGTGTCCAGTTGGCATATTTTTGGTTTTCCAAACGTATTTAACAAGTGTTCTTTAATTTGATTGCTATTAGTAGCTTTTGGAGATGGTCCTTTCATATAGCCATCACTTCATGGTAAAACATCTTCCCCAGTGATAGGGTCTCGATTATGATTCTGATATGTCATTGTTCTTTAGATAACTTAAGGTACACTCAATAAATGTTTTAGTTTTACCAATCATGTCTTCCATGGTTTATTTTACCAATCATGTCTTCCATGGTTTATTTATGGAGTCTTGTTGAGTTCTGTATGGAGTCTTTTGTTTTGTTTTTTGTTTTTTGTTTTTTTTCCTCCCCTGATGAACCTGTGCATATAGACACTTGCAAATGGCTTAACAGAACTTTTATGTATCATGCACTATGCGACATCTCATTGTTGCTTTCTGCTGGTTGTACATCATTGCATCTTCAGGCCTGTCAGACACATTTTTCCTGTAGTATCTTTAATGACCAGCATTCTTTCTAGGGAGACTGGGAAATGGTCCCATCAACTTTATGGTATGTTGGTGTAGTTTTTGTCTTAGGACTTTCTTTTGTTTGGGGCATGCACAAATATTAAAATAAATTACAAAAAATGAGTGAGAAAAGGGAAAAAGAATGGAGTGTTTACATTCCTACACAGAATATGGGGGCACAGCCTTGTTTGTAGAGTCAAGGAAACTAGAATTTCTAATCTAATACCTTAAGCTCGTAACTACATACCTGACTTGAGTCTGTGCACAGAAATTTTGCAGTTGATATCTGGTAATAAAGTTTGGTGCACGGCAAGATTTCTTAGTAGCAGAATTAATGTGGCATCTTTTGGGATCTGGTGGTTAATATTGATGTTCATATGCATTGTTTTCAACAAAAGATTTTGAGCTTCCAGTAAAATCCTGAGATTATTTTTTCTTTTTGTGTATCAGAAGATGTAAATGTCTCCTCCAGTAATGAAGAGGAAAACCAAGAGGATATGGAAGATGTAGATGATGGACCTCCTTTTGTGACGCTTGAGGGAGGGCTAAAAATCCCAGAGGCCATTTTCAGCAAACTCTTTGATTATCAGAAGGTGGGAGTACAATGGCTTTGGGAGCTACACTGCCAAAGGGCAGGTGGTATTCTTGGAGATGAGATGGGTCTTGGCAAGACCATCCAGATTCTGTCATTTCTTGGAGCATTGCATTTTAGTCAAATGTACAAACCAAGCATTATTGTTTGTCCTGTTACTCTCTTACGACAATGGAAAAGGGAAGCACGAAAATGGTATCCGGACTTTCATGTGGAGATTCTGCATGATTCTGCTCAAGAGCCTACTGATAGAAAGAAACGGGCCAAATCTGATGAGAGTGACTATGAAACTGAAGATTCTGTTGAATATGAGCATGGCAAGGATTTATGTTCTAAAACCTCAAAGAAGTGGGATTCCTTGGTAAATAGTGTCTTGAGATCAGATTCTGGACTGCTCATCACAACTTATGAGCAACTTCGCATCCTGGGAGAGAAGCTGCTTGACATTGAATGGGGTTACGTGGTGTTGGATGAGGGACATAGAATTCGGAATCCAAATGCTGAAATTACTCTTGTCTGCAAACAGTTACAGACAGTGCATCGAATAATAATGACTGGTGCGCCTATTCAGAATAAACTAACTGAGTTATGGTCTCTATTTGATTTTGTTTTCCCTGGAAAGTTGGGGGTCTTGCCCATTTTTGAGGCAGAATTTGCAGTCCCTATATCTGTTGGTGGTTATGCTAATGCTTCACCATTACAGGTGTCTACTGCTTACAGGTTGGTTCTTTGTCTTCAAACTTTTTAATTATACTTGATAGTTGATACTGTACAAGTTTGTTCAGAAGTATCCAATTCTACATGTCATTTATATATCTCTGTGCCATATGTGAAATTTTCACTGGCTTAGTTTCTCATTGTGTTCCTTGCTTCAAATTATTCTGGGATTTTCATTGTTTTTTCATCTTAAATATGTTACTGTCCAGGTGTGCAGTAGTCCTACGTGATTTGATTATGCCTTATCTCCTGCGGCGCATGAAAGCTGATGTTAATGCCCATCTTCCCAAGAAGACTGAGCATGTCCTTTTTTGCAGCCTTACTTCAGAACAACGATCTGTTTACCGAGCATTTCTTGCTAGCTCTGAGGTAGAACAAATTTTTAATGGGAACAGGAACTCCCTCTATGGAATTGATGTTATGCGTAAAATTTGCAATCACCCTGATTTGCTTGAGAGGGAACACTCTTATCAGAATCCTGATTATGGAAACCCTGAACGAAGTGGAAAAATGAGAGTTGTCTCTCAAGTGCTGAAGGCGTGGAAGGAACAGGGTCATCGTGTTCTTCTTTTCACACAGACTCAACAAATGCTTGATATCCTTGAGAATTTCTTAAATGGTAGTGGTTATAATTATAAGAGAATGGATGGTCTCACTCCTGTTAATCAGAGAATGGCGTTGATTGATGAATATAATAACTCTGAAGAGGTGTTCATTTTCATCCTTACAACCAAGGTTGGGGGTTTAGGAACAAATCTAACTGGTGCAAACAGAGTCATCATCTTTGACCCTGACTGGAATCCTTCGACCGACATGCAGGTACGTGTTGTGATTTATACACTTCACTTTGGAAGATGTGTTTTACTTGTTTGGTAAATTTGGATTCAATTTAAGTTCGCTTCAAGAGTTGCTAGAGGATTGGGTTTGGGACATTTGAAGAGTTTTTAAATCGTGTCATTTAATTAGTGTGTATCTGAGTTGGATTTCATTCTTGCTTTTAAATCTATATTGTCTTGAGAGCGCTTGCGGAATTGAGAGCTAAGGTTCTTGTAACAGGCTAGGGAACGTGCTTGGCGTATTGGTCAGACACGGGATGTGACAGTTTATCGACTGATCACCCGTGGAACAATTGAGGAGAAGGTGTATCATCGACAAATTTACAAGCATTACCTAACAAATAAAATACTGAAGAATCCTCAGCAGAGAAGATTCTTCAAAGCCAGGGACATGAAGGATCTCTTCACTTTAAATGATGATGGTGATGATGTGTCCACAGAGACATCTAATATTTTCGGTCAAATATCTGAGGATATTAATGTTGTTGGGGCTCATAACAATAATGTTGATAATCAGATGCTATCAAAAAAAAGTGCCCAGTCTGTTGATGATTCCTTGGCTAATCAGACGAACACTCTGGAGATTGTACAATCCAGTGGCAAAGGCAAAGAAAAAGTTGAAGGGGGTGATGGTGAAACAGATGAAGAAACAGACATTTTGAAGAGTCTTCTGGATGCCCATGGAATACATGTAAGGATCCTTATCGTCTGTTTAATTGCCTTTGATTTGAATGGTACCATCTTCCATTGTATTCTGATACCTAATTAATAGCTTTAAGAACTTATGCCTTGATTGAGATGTCACTCAAATGCCATTGCAAAGGAGATCGTTTGAGTTTGACTAGTCTGGCAAAGTAGGTTGCTGCTTCTACTCCATTGATGTTAATATTGGCTCTGACATTGCTTGATCATCTCTTTCTAATACCATGCATTGTGCCGTTTTGCCCTTTTTGTTGTTTTCAGAGTGCTGTGAACCACGATGTGATCATGAACGCTCATGATGAAGAGAAGATGAGGCTTGAGGAGCAAGCTTCTAAAGTTGCACAGAGAGCTGCAGAAGCATTACGAGAATCACGAATGCTTCGAAGTCGAGAGAGCATATCTGTCCCTACATGGACAGGCAGATCAGGAGCTGCTGGTGCCCCATCATCTGTCCCTCGGAAGTTTGGCTCCACTGTGAATTCCCACTTGACCACTAGCAGGAATCAATTGGGAGAATCATCCAACGGCAAAACTCCCAGACCAAATGGCTTTGCAGCTGGGGCCTCATCTGGTAAGGCTCTATCCTCGGCTGACTTACTTGCAAGAATTCGAGGAAACCAAGAAAGAGCAGCTGGTGATGGGTTGGAGCATCAGTTTGGATTAGTTTCAAGTACCACTGGTGGCGCGAGATCAATAGATATCGGAGCTTCTACGGCTTCTCGTAATTTAACCAGTGTGCAGCCTGAGGTATTGATTCGTCAGATCTGTACATTCATACAACAAAGAGGAGGAAGTACCAATTCAGCCAGTATTGTGCAGCATTTTAAGGATAGGATACCCTCAAAGGACTTGCCCTTATTTAAAAGTCTTCTTAAAGAAATAGCCACTTTAGAGAAAGCTCCAAATGGATCATTTTGGGTTCTAAAGCCCGAGTATCAGCTATAGCAGGCATTTGTCATCCTTTGGAGTTTTTGAGGAATGAAAGCCACCGTAGATTTTGTAATTGTACAGTCAACGAGGTTGAGTCCCATTGTTTGGTGCGGTGATGGTAAATGCCCCATTTTTCTCGATACCCCAGATCGCTCGTTCCTTAGATGTACATAAAAAAGGTTTCTAATGCATCCTTTTGGCTCTAAAGCTTTTCCTCTTCTCGAGGGAAGCATTGTAATACAGGGAAGAGAGCTGGAATGATTTTCTTGGGCGTATCTATAGTATTTTGACAGCACTCTTCTTTTCTGTTTGCCTTCCTTTTTGGAGTTGTGCCCGGAATTATCATCAAAATTTTAAAAAAAATTTAAAACATCATCAAACAAAAACAAATTTTTTAAATGGCATTCGTATATTGTGGATTGAAAACACGATAAGGTATGTTGCATCTTCAACATACATGTGACATGTATATCGCGTCTTCAACCTATGATGTGACATGTATATGTTGCCTGAGTTCTGAAGATTAAGAGATCTGGAGATGGAGCTCCAAGCAGATGAGCTGCAATTTCTTAGCATAGGAGATATATTGAGCGAATCAATCGCAATCCCAAGGCAATCCCCTAAAACATTTTACCAAATGACGCTAACCCGATTTTTCTCACTTTCCTTCACCTGGGAAGATCTAACATCTGATCACTGAGAAAGTGGCCGATAGTCTTTCGTCATCTTCTACGTTGCTTCGACTTCCTCCCTTCACAAAGCCAACTTTGAAGTGCCCTAAAAGACCATAGAAGAGAGAAGAAAAGAGAAAGGGAAAAAGAGACCGAGAATAAACCGAATGTCATAGGTTGAAGATGCGACATGCATATATCGCATGTTCAAGATGCAACATGCCATGTCGCGTTTTCAATTCATGATATATAAGTGTTATTTAAAAAATTTCTTTTCTTGATGATTTAATTTTTTTTTTTTTAAAAAAATTTGGTGATAATTCCGTACAAAACTCTTGCCTTTTGTTTTGTTTTTCCTTTTATTGGGGGGAGGGGGTTGTGGAGCCATTCTACAAGAAAAGCAGCAAAAGACTTGGTTAAATGTGATATTGACTCGTGGACTTAAATAATAACCCCAGTTTGTTTAGCAATTACACAAATTAATCCACAATGTACCCAAAAAAAAAAAAAAAAACATAAACTGATCTGTTTCAAGCCACTTGATGATTTTCCAATTGATTTTTTCCCAATGCTCCTGGAAACACTTTCAGGCTAAGCTTTGCGTACTATCACATAAAAAGTTAACATCACAGCTTGACAAAAATAATTATTGCTCATGGCGACCTTGAATTGGTTTAAAATTTTCTGCTTCTTCAGTTCAAAAGAAAAGAGGCAAAGATATTTTAAGGAATCGACATTATATAAAGATAATACTTATCAAGTAGTGGTGAACAAGTAAACAAACATATTCCAGCAAACATTATTTCACTGGTGGGAGTATTGGGGCTTCCTTCTACTTTGCCCCTTCCCTTTTTCCTATTTTTTTCTTTCCATCAATAGCACATTGAACAATTTCACTCACAAAAAAAAAAAAAATGCTCACACAATCAAAATGCTGCCCATCCTGATGCCGCACCCGTGGTTGATCCTGATCCAGCCCTAGGGAGGTTTTTCTGCATAACCAATGACAGCATAATGGAAAAAAATCAGAACTGAAATTGCCCTTGGAGAAGAAATCTGTTTATCCAGTTAACATGGATGTTTTGTTAGGTTATTCTTGTTAAAATTTCTTAAGAATGCATCATCCATACAAAGAACTGAACATTGGCATCATATGATCATGGATGTGAGTGCTTCTTCAGGAATGACATAGAAACAGAGGAACAAACATTTTTAAACCAACAGCTAGGAAGGATATGGTAGTAACATACCTCAAGTTGTGAAAGGTCAGAGAAGGGATCAGTAGCCCGCTTTACATTGTCCTTGGCCCCCTTGACACCAACAGCTGGACTCAAAGAAGTCATCCGAGCAGCAGCAGGATCATTGGGTGGAGGTGGAAGTGGAGACCTAATTTTTCCAACACCACCAGGTGGAGGGGCCAGAGCTTTGGGCTTCCCACCTCCGGAAGCCCCTGCTGACAAACCAGCTGCTGCAAGCATGCCGGTTCCACCTGCTGGTTTGTGCTTCACATTTATCCTAATGGTTTCACCTTCCTAATACCCAAAAGATCAAATCAATAAAATCAAAGAACAAAGGCAGTTGCTAAAGCCAAATAAGGCCACCACCACCATTTTTTTATTTTTAATTTCTTCAGTTGCTTTATAACAGCACAATCATTAAAAGAAGATATGTTGGCACTTTATGTTTGTTGATGTCTTGATTGTTTGTGTAATGTGTCAGTATCAAGTATCGAACCTTAGGGTACGCGCTCAGTCGGACAGAGTTTCAATAACTAGGCCAAGGGTTTCAAGTCAAAAGTAGATACTGTGTGAAATCTCATTGTATGTAAATTCCCGAAATCAAAAGCTCTAGATCATATGTTTATAATGACATTAGCAACAAGAATTCAGACACAATAGTTAACAGCATCCTTTTCTTGTATTAGTGTAACCGACAGTAGACTATTTGCAACGCCATCAGTCATCAGCCACAAAGAGACGAATTTGTTAAGAGGCATGCTGAATAATTGAATGCATTTTTTTCTTTAATTATAGGTTAGCTGTCCAGGTGGAAATGACAGTATTTTGGAGCCTAACAGTGGGCACATGGCAACAATATTATGATATTGATTACCCAAAAAATAAAATATCCAAAAATTAAACTTCTTTCTTAAGCAACCTGTATGTTAGGGAAGCACAATTCTCCACAATCAATTCTCCTAAAGCTGAATCCACCAGAATCACAAGAACTCTTAGTTGCAAAGGAATTGAGCCTTACACCATGCTGTAAGGAAAAATGGCTGCCCCATAAAAATTCAGAGATTTAGTTTACGCACAAATGGAACTGGAAGAATTAATTGAACAGACTAGTCAACTTTGGCGGTGATAGGACCAGAGTTCAATTCAGTACTCCTCCCTCCCCATTAACAACCAAATAAATAAAGCATTCAACTTTCACACAGGCCTGGGGCAGCAGGAGGAAATGTTTTATTAGTAATTACAATAGGAGAGCAACATTCATTCATTGTATGCATATGCTGCGAGATAGATAGAATAATATTTTGAACTAATTCTTAAACATTACAAAGTCTCAACATTCCTTAGATATTGACACAGTGGGAAAGTTTAAGGCAATTGAATCTCAACAGTTAGGACCAGAATAGAGTTATTGTCACCAGAACAATACTAAATAATTAGGCTTAAAGAAAACTCAAATAAAATTCTGCATCAAGAAAGAAAATGATACTATCATAACCTGACTACTATTCATCTATTTATGCTAGTTAAGAAAAACCCTAATTCTAGACTAAAAAAATTTTAATTGGTTAAATAAAATAGAAACAAAAAAAAAAAAAAGAAATGTAAAACTAAAAAATAGAAACTTTCTAATTTCTTGAATGGTCCTGCATCAGAAATAGTTGCACAAACTTACTTAATATGATACATCTTAAGGGCATATTTCACTTGCAAAGAGCCACATGCATAGCATATTTAGCATGGGTCATCTCTCGTTACTAAGATTTTAACATTTATGGGAGGTACTTTTCCACACGCCAAAGCCCCAAAAACTACCAAGAGAACACATCTCACCTTACAAGCCAGCACCCATTACACTCAAAACTTTTTTGCAGTTGTAGCAAGTAGAGACCAACAAAAGAAGCCTAGAAATCCATCAAAAAACACTTACGCTTAGTTTGGGAGTTTAGGGAAGAAAAGAAAAGAAAAGAAAGGAAAGAAAAGAAAAGAAAAGAGATGATGAGATTTTCTTTCCACTCTATTTGGGAGTTTTAGGAAGGAAAGAAAATAATATGAGATTTATTTGGAATTAAAAATTTTTCTATCATCTTTTTAAGGGTAAATTTGGTATATTAGTGAGATAACTTTTCTTTTTCCCTCCTTTTTCTCTCCTTTTCTTTCCACTTTTGGGAAGAAAATTTTTGTTATTAAAATTCTTCCCATTTCTCTCCATTTCTCTCCTTCTAAAACTCCCAAAGGAAGGAAAAGGAATGATTTTCTATTAAAATCATTCATTTTTCCTTATTTTCTCCCCATCCAAACTAAGTGTTATGTATTGAAGCAAATTGAGGGGATTGTGAACTCAACTAATAAAGTTAGAAGATTACTCCTACAGAGATAAAAAATTAAAAAAGGGTGTACCCAGTGCCGAATCTCCCACCGAATCTCCCACATTATGGGGTCTGAGGAAAGGAATACCTAGACAACCTTTCGCTTACCTTAAGCTGATTCAAACCCTGGACCTCCAGGATACAATGGAGAGACTCCACCATTGCGTTATACCCACCACTGAGAGATGAAAAATTAATATTAATTTTTTTTTTTATACATCCAAATGCCACATGGTCAATGCCCAACTTGGCTAGGGCTGCAAATGAACTACTCATATAAAGCTTGTGAGTCAACTTGTTTTCTCCTTGCTTGGCTCGTTAAATTAATTAAATGAGTCATGGATGAACACAATTTTTAGAATCCTTTAGTAAACAGGTTGAGCTTGAACCTAGATTCCAACTAGTTTATAGGGCTAGGCTCATTTAAACCTTCGCTTGGCTCATTCAACCAGCCCAATGAAGCTAGTCATTTTTAATGGAGATAATCCTATGTATCTTTGAAATAAAACTTTCAAGCATCTTTAGAAGTGAATTGGATCCAAATTTCTAGCTTTAATCCTCTTCAAAGATTTTTAAGAGACTGCACCTCACTTTGCATCAAAAAAAAAAAAAAAAAAATCAATAACCTAGATGATTTGGATTTACAATCTTGAATAACTATTTTTTCTTTTTTCTTTTTTTTTTTAACAAATAAGTAACACTACTGATATTTTTGAAAAATTCTAGCATTTGAAAGTCATACCACCTTTTCCAAAAAGTTATAAATTTCTAGCTTTATTCCTCTTCTCAGACTTTTAAGAGAGTGTCTCTCACTTTGTGTTGAAATATTTTTATTTTATTTATTTATTTATTTTTTTAAAATCCAATTATCTAAATGATTTGCATTTACAATCTTGAAGAGCTATTTTTTACAAGTATCACTATTGATATTTTTAAGCATTACTAGCATTCAAAGTCATACCACCTTTTCACAAAAGTTATAAAGTGTAGGCTATCCAATTATCAACATCTTTTTCATCTCTCTAATTGATGCACTGAGTGACCCTGTACCATAGATGCATCCAAAAAGCAGAGAGTTCAGCGTCACTTATTTTACTTTGCTTGAAAGCATTGCAACATGGTGATATTCTCAAAAGCAATACAGAGAGACGGTTGCAAGTTAGGTGGGCAGATCCCGAAAAAGACAGCCATGGCCGCTTGTAAGATACAAAGTTCTAGCAAATGTGAAACTATGGATAGACCCAGTTCCATTGTATTTTGTCATCCATATCAGCCTAAACTAAATGTCAATATTCCTAGGTCAAAGTCCTTTTATGGAAATAAGTAAAAGATTCATTGTTTTTTACTAGCTGGAACACTCAAAACTAGAGTAACTACTAATTTACTGTTTCCATAGCAATCAAGCTAGATCATCCAAAAGTATAAAGATTTGCAAAATTTGGACTAAAATATACCTGAAAACACAAATAAGAAATGCAATTAAAAAGAAAATCAGTATTCTAAATCAGTCAATCAATGAATTAATTAATATGTTTATCTAGCTGTGGAATTCCCAAATCCACTAGCAATTCATAACTTATCAATCTAAAGATCATTCAAAGGAAACAAAGAAGCAAAAATTATGAGGTTAAATTATAATACCTTTAATCTATGATTGACAGCAGGATGAATATCAATATGTCCACCATCATCACTACTCCCCTCACCATCATTATCCTTATCGCTCTCTCTCTTCACATACTTGTCATGATCCGACAATGCCACATTGAAATCAAACGCCTCATTCCGCTCATTAAACCCTAATCCAACGAACGCATGCTTCCCTCTCCCATCTTCAATCTTCAACACGAAATACCTCGACGAATCGAGCACGGTCTCGACCGAGTTCTCTCTCTGACCCGGATGAACAAAGCAGGCGGCAAATAGCTCTCCGGAGTTCGGATCTTCGAGACGGATCTCGCACAGGTCTTTGCAGGAAACCACCCTGAGCCGACCTGACCAGATCTTGTCGGACTGCAACCACTCGCCGCACTTGTAGCCTCCGCTGGTTGATCGTGGTGGGATTTTGTAGACGGAGACTTCGCGCACGACGAGGAGTGTGTGTTCGAAGGACTCCTCGTCTTCTTGGAACGACATTGTTTGCATTAAGAGGGAAGAGAGAGATATTAGGGTTAGGGTTTGGACTTTAGAAAGATTTGGGAAGAGGATTGAGTTAAATTGGAAGGAAAGACGTGGGTTTGAAAGCTTCTTTCCTGGGGAACAGAGACGTGGATTCGAACGAAGTGCTCTGATTCCCCTTTTGTCCGAAGAGAGAGAGAGAGAGAGATGAATAGAATATTATTACTATATTACGATCTTAGATTTGTTATTTAATTGGATTTTTCTTTTGTTTCGAACAAGGTATTATTGTGGGCCACCTATACAGTCAGGAGTAGACTTAATTAGGATTAAAATAAAATTTTTAATACCACAAATTATAGACATATTAATAGTTTAATTAATTTTTATGAATAAATTTAATTTTTAATTTTAAAATTCTATATTTCATATTTATTACACATAGAGAGCGAGGAATCTTATAATATTATGATTTATTTCATTTTTACATATATGTTCAAATTTATAGAGTTTTGCAAAGATTTAAAATATGCATATATATATTTTGATAATCTGTCTTATATTTATATATGTCTTGAAATTCTGTCAAATTTATCGAGAAAGATATAGAAAATATGTGGAATAACTCGAGTTATAAAAGAGTAAGAAATATATAAAAAGAATTTTTGAAAAAAATAAAGTTAGAGTATAAAAAATTTTTAGAGAAATTAGAGTTAGATCGGTTAAGTTTTTGTCAAAAAATTAAATTTATGAAAATTTTATTGCCTCTAGAATTTTTCACATTTTATAGGGATCCTAATTTTTATAATAAAGTCCCTAACTTTATTTTTTCGATAAAATGTCCCTCAAGTCCTAAGAAAAAGTTTTAAAGCAAACTTATTTTGAACCTACTTATTCTTTGAAAATCTACATAACCTTACATTTAAACTCAGTTTTTTAAAACTATGAGTTTTTTTTTTTTTTTTCTTTCTCCTCAGCGGTATTTGAACTTATATTTTGGCTAATCCATTTCAAGCGTATGTGAGGAGTCTTATTTAGGGGATAGGTTTTTCAGTATAGTTTTTTTCGTTCTTAAATTTTAAATCTGAGATTTGATTAAAAAAATTAATATCTATTCCATTAAATCTACTGTCTATCAAACAAAATCTCTCGCTTTTTTTGTACTCATGTTTTCAAGAACATCCCTCAATCAAAATCTTCAAAAACTTGCCAAAATTACTTCCAAATATAAAATTCTCAAAATCCTACTTGGTATAATACTTTGATCTAGTATTTTTAAGCATCGAAAGGGATTTTAGAATAAAAAAATAAACCAAAAAGTTTAAAAATGCATTCTGTCTAGAATTTACAAAGTGAGACAATATTAGATTTTTATTTTAAATCTTCATTCTTGTCTAGAATTTTAAAAATGAGACAATACTAGATTTTATCTTAAATCTTCATTCCTTACTCAAATTCGGCAACATCCCAATAGTTTCTTACATGAAGAGAAACTTTTCATATTTTTCATACATCGGATCACCCAAAATCAACCAAAAACTTCTCTCTACATGAACAAAAATTAAAGTTTAGGTATGATTATTTTAATTTTTTTTTCTATGATTGGGATTTCTCTTGTTTAAATGTAGTTGAAAATATGTTAGAAATGATATTTAAGGTCGATTTTAAATTTAACTCAAAAAAGTTTGACTTTTCATAAATTCCAAAAAAAAAAATCATAAAAACAAAAATTAGCGAAAACCTAGAAAAATAAGCCAAAAATTGATGCAATTGAACAAAAACTACTTGAAGAATAATGTGAATGTGTGTGAGAGAGAGAGAGAGAGAGGGAAAATCGACTTCTCTGCTCAAAAATTGACTTCTCTGCTCGAAATTAACTTTTTTTTTTCTTTGAAAAAAACAAAAAAAAGCAATCTACCACATTGAACACTGACGATGGGTGGGTTGAAAGAGCTGGAGAGATGGTTTGATTTTTGGGAGGATTTGACAGAAATTAAACATTTTAAGTTTGATTTAAACCTAGAATAGGTCAGGAAATATAGAGAAAGCTGAAGATCTCCATTTGACAATTAAAAAGAATGGGTTGTTTGTGCCTCCATGCTATAATGCACTACATGCATATATTATATATTCTCTTCTTCTTCTTCTTCTGCTTCTTCTTCTTCTTCTTCTTGATATCTTTTGGTTAAGTTATTCTTTGAATGTAATGAGAGAGGGAGAGTCCCCTTTGAGACATTTTGTCTCAGTATTAGAATTTGTAGGACTTAACAACTACTACATCAAAGCCTTTCATCAGAAAACATGTGACTTTTCAAATGGTTTAATGGTCTGATGGAATGGAAGATAAATGCAAATAAAATTAATTTGAACCCGCACTTAATTGTCATATTATTAAAATAATTTCAAAAAGAAAATTCAATTCTTAGCAAATGTCTTAAAAACCTTTGTCAACCACACCCCTATTTAATTTTAATATGACCATCATTGCCATTTGGCACAGGACAGGACGACATACCATAATCCTAGGGGGGGCTTGATTCAAAGACCCTATTTTCAATGCACTGGCCCTGCCATAGCTGTGCAAAGCCTTTATATTGTTCCATTCTTTTTTTATTTTTTGGTTGTCCTGATTTTATCACCATCCTATATTTAGGATTTCATCCCGATTAATCTAGATTGACTTATTATCGGCCCCTTTATGAAAAGAGGTCTCTCAATATCAATTTTTTTATTTTCACGACGATTTGAAACCTCGATCATGGTTAAGTGATTGAAATTTCTTTCAAACTAAAGCCTTCATATCATTTAAAATAGTATCGAAAAGAAAATTGGATCCCATGATATTTGTTTTTTTGGATCTTTTTTTTTTCTCTTGATACACAAGATGTGAACCTGAATTATGAAATTAAAAAGAGAATTTATGATCATTAAACTATCTTCTGAAAATGTTTGTCTAGGTCCATGGAATGTCTTTGCAAAATCTAAAAAGACTCAATATAATAATATGTATGTATGTAAATGTATGTTCTAATTGAGAAACATACTCAAATTAGAGATCAATAGTTGTATTTTATTTAAATACATAATTAGTTATATTCAATTAAAAAAAATTAGCAAAATTTTATCTTCTTTATAAAAAAAGAGTTGGGTTGTGTGTGAATAACTCACAGTTCAATCTTTTGAGTAATTTGTTTAAACAAGTTGAAAGGATAGATTTGTTTAAGTCATGTTCTTTGCATGAGATCATGAAAATTCGCCACTCCGGAAAGCCCCTCAGCTATGCACCAGCAACTATTCTGCGACCCGAGAATATTGCTGTCAAGAGTTGCCGATTCCCTGTTCCTTAAAGAGTGGCTGTTTTCTTACAAGGAATGGGTTTTATGGGAATCTACACAAGGTTCAAGGAGATTAGGAAAGATACATCAAGAAATGACCCGAAATTTGATCAGTCTGTTTGATACAGTTACTTTAGCTAAATTGTTTTCCTATCTTTCTCTTTTTCCCTTTCTTTTTAAAAAAAATAAAAATAAAAATATTGAAGAACCTGATGGATCGACTCATCATTGGCTTTGGCTCCTACGAAACAAATCAGCAAATATAAGGGCTGGACAAAAATTGCATAAAAAAATTAACCCCCCCCCCCCCTTAACTTCCCCCCCCCCCCCCATATTTTTATTTTGCCCCCCCCACAAAAAAAAAAAAAAAACCTGCAATCTGATGCACATAGAAAGAAGGGATAAGTAGAAACATGTGTTTCGGATATTACACACAGCATAGTGTTTGGTAGATTGGTCAATCCTCAGCCAGACCAATTCTTCTTTGAAAGCTTATATTTCTGATCTCATATTGACCATTCATAAAATGGGGGAAAGAAAAAAAGCAAAGAAGCTCGACCTTAAAATCATTGGATACTAAAATTTGACACCTGTAGAGTTAACAAACCATCACAAGTCGCAGATGTTTCTAAGTTCAAGGGTTGATGAATCTAAAAGCCAAAAATATCGACAAACAATTTAGTATTTAAGGCAATAGAATTCAAGTCCATCTATATGACAAGCAAAAATCCTCATCAAAATTGTTCCACGAATAGACCTCAAGCAGTACTCTGCTTCTTCAGCTTTGCAAGCTCTCGGTTAACAGCAGCAGCTCTCTGCAAACTCAAAAGCAACAAAATGAATTAGCCCCCTAGAGAGTTGCAAAAAGGCGTGAAATTCATACAAGTGCCATGACACTAACACCCTTTTATCAAAGCCAGCCATGTTTCTATGCAATGACAATCATCCATAGTGCTCAACCACATGGGCTACCTCCTTGGATGGTCAGCCAAAACAAAGCCCTCTTCATGAAAGCAGAATCATAAGAGATCTTAATGTTATCTCAGTCAGTATTTCAAGAAATCATTTTAGACATGATAATTCTTTCCCAAAATCAAGCTTATCAGAAGAAGACACTTCAGTAATAAAAGTGACTCAAGAATGGCATTTAAGATCCGAACCAATCAGATCAATCACTTTGTTCCATATTGAAAGCAATGGCACAGGGCATTTGATATAAAAGTTGGTTTTGATCAAATGACTAAGCAATTTACTCTAGAAACACTTACTCTTTCCCAATTCTCTAGGCTTCAGACATCACTAGCTTCATATGTAAAACTCTATTTTACTTTATTTTAGTATAGAAATCCCTGGCGAATCTCACAAAAGTTTAAATTTCTAAATCACTTCATGTACTTTTACAGGCCCTTCTGATGTCAATTTGCAGGCCTATGGTTGCCACTCATTCCATTTGTTTTGAAGCTATTCTAACAAGTTACTGGTCCTTCTCGACTCATATAGGTAGGCAAAACCACATCAACATCTATCTTTGCCTCTTGACATAACCAGAAAAGATAGAAGAAGCTTGAATATATTGTGGATGTTGCACACCATGCATTATGTGTGAAAGTGACACTGTTTAGTGAAATGCTCACAAACCTTGATCTTTGCTAACATGAGTTTGAACCTATCAAAGTCATTGAGTGAGGCCCTCCTCTTCTGCACAATAAGCTTCCTACCCCATGAGCTATTTTCCCACTTGTTCATCACATCTGTAATCACATTGTTAGAGTTCAATTCAAAACCACATTTTTTTTTTTGGGGGGGGGGGGGAAGAAAACCACTAAGCATCCATTTTTTAAATGTCTTTTCAAGCAGGCTCCAGAAGTTTCACTCACCAGCAGCCTCCATGGCAGCAATGAGATTCTTCTTCTTTGGAACCCTGTTGATGTCAATCTTCATATCTGTCAGAGTCAGCCTCTTGAAATTTATTTGGCCCCGCACCATATCAGGGGCATCAACAGATGGGAATGAGATCCATTTTAGACCTTCTATTTAACAATGCAATATTCAATGTTCTTTCTACGTAAAATCCCACATCATGAACAGGGACCACATATTCACAATCAATGACTAGTAATCAGAGGCTAAATTAGAAGGACCGAAATGAATTCATTGGTATCCCACGAATCCACTATTCCAGATCTCTAGCTTTCTCCTTATCGCCTAATCTAACGAATAGATTGATTATATTCCGCTTTCCATTTTTCTGTGCCCAAGTATAAACAAAGTAATCTTCCATTTTTCGCAGTTAGAAAGAGTGAGTGTGTGTGAGTTGAGTGCTCGATTTTGATCGACGACGTCGACGATGACGACGAGCTTGCCATAGTCCTTGCCATAGTTGACGAGAGCAGCTCTTCCGATCTCCACGTATCTCTTGAACGGCTATTTTATTTACAACCAAACACCACAGAGAGAGAGAGAGAAACTGTAGAGAGTTAACAGAAAAGACCCACCATTTTCGGAGATCTGGAAGAGAGGCTCGGATGCTGAGAGTGAGAGAGAGAGGGAACACAAAAACTGACGTTGAAGAGGGTCTATTTATTTATTTATTTTTTTGGTTACATTGAATAGGGTTTATTAGGGTTTCGCAAGCGAGGGGCTAGGGTTTTTGCAAGCTGTGCTCGTGTGTTATGCTAAATGTGGGCTTCGAGCCCACTTGTAATTCAGCACGAGTCTATTTCTTTTATTTAAAATAATGTCGAATCAAATCTAATACTTAAAAATAAATCTTATAATATTGAAATCAAATATAATCCGAATTATCTAAATGCCAATTGATAATATTTTTATCTATAACAAAGAAAGAAAAAAAAACCTAATATATTGAAATAGTTCTTCAATTTTATTTTTTTAATAAATATATATTCATACATATTCATTTTAAAGTTGATCGTAATTGATATATTAAGAGTATGATTGTTTTATATATATATAATTTTGTTTTTTTTTGTTATGTTTGTAGTCAGTATAATTGGAATTAAAATATTAATTATTAAAGAAAACAAAATCAACGTGCAGAAGAGGGAAGAGACAATAATTTTTAAGAAAGAAAACAAAATATAAGAGAAAATATTGGACACCATCATAACCCACCCTTATGGTTTCGTGGTAGTTCATTATTCCTCCCATAATGTAATCAAATATTTTAATACTCTACTTTGCGTGAGTATGTTTAAAAAAAAATTAATTCAATAATATCTTTTTTTGTTTCGTCATTATTAGAAAAACGTGTATCAATGATGGATTTTTCCGTCGTTGATATCTAAATTTCCGTCGCTTAAATTTTCCGTCGCTAAAAGTCATATCGCTAAAATATCCATCGCTGAAAGTCACATCGTTAATTTTAACGAAAGATCAACGACGAATTTTTTAGCGACGGAATTTTTCCGTCGCTAATTCATCGCTAATTATCGACAGATTAGCGACAGATTTTTTAGAAACGGAAAATTTTCCATCGCTAATTTTATTTTAGAATTTTCAAATTACCAACGAAAAATTTCCATCGCTAAAATTCCGTCAATAAAGTTAGAAAGACCAAACCCAAATGTCGGAAGCTCGACGCCCGACCGACCGACCCACCCACCCAACCCACTTCCACCACCATCCGGTGGGCTCACTCGCCTACTCACGTAAATGTGTTGAAAATGTTCTAAAAATATGCTCCCACCCAGGTTCGAACCCGGGTGTGAGAGAGAGAATTTGAGAGCCTTAACCACCATGTCGTCATTATATTTGTGTTATTGGTTTATTTGTTTTCTATTTCTATACTTTATTTGTAACTCTCAATATTAAAAATACAATACCCTTATTTAATAAAAATATAAAATTTTATTTAATAAAAATATAAAATTTTATTTAAAAAACAAAAAATTATATCTAATAAAAATATAAAATTATATTTAATAAAAATAAATGAGATGTAAATGGTGAAAATGGAACTATGAATAGAGATTTTTGGATTTGGGAAAAATTTAGGATTTGTGTAAAAATTGGGAAAAATTTATAAACTCTAAAAATATTGATAAATTGACATTGTCATTGTGATTATTGGTTAGGAAGGCCAATTGGAAATTGAAAAATGAATTATATTGGACTTGAATTGAAAATTGGGAGTGGATACCCTCCCAAGAAGTGAATGGATGGTTATATGCATATGAATGAGTAAATGATTTTAACTATGATTTATAAATTGAGTTTTGAAATGAATTAACAAATGGAATTGAAATTGTTTTGTGATTGTGGTGTGTCTAAAATGAAATTGTGAAATGAATATGACTCTGAATATAATTATTGAATTGTTTGCACCATGTTACTTTGAGATACTCATGTAAATTGTGAAATATTAATCTACCTTATATTTGAGCATGTATTGATTGATAAAATGAGTTTGGTAACATGGTGCTGGGAAAAATGACTGCAGTCTGAGTCTTACCACGGATCGGTCCATTGGGACGGCGTGACTAAGACTGTTTATATATTTAGCTTGGTGGCAGACGAGATCGAGAGCCTTCTCAAACTGCCGGATAATTTGGTAGCACCCCACGGAGTTTCGGGCCAACGTCAAGGTGGAGGGGATTTTATGAAAATTATGAAAAACCCCTTGACGGATCCTGCCAACGGCCATTGACAGGATAATATTTTCGGTAAACCCTAAAATGGTGGAAAAATGAGATTTGACTAATTGAATTGATTATATGAGTCATGGTGGATTGATATGAATGATTTTATGAAAATAAAATTTCATTATGGTATTCAATGATTGTTGATACATGTATTTGACATTACCACCCTCACCCCTTATTTATATGTTATATACCACTGCACTCCACTCACCGGGTATTTTAAAATACTCACCTCTCCTTTCAAATCCTTTTCAGAGGGAAGGTGGACGGTGGCGAGTATCGGCTGATTTAGAGATATTTTGGTGATCCACGATAGGTATTGATAGTGGAGGCTATTTTCTTGAGATTTGATGTAATTTCATCCATGGAAGTGAAGCTATTGTACTATTTTTTTGAAATTTGGATTTAATTGATACTTGCCGTATCTTTTGGGACAAGTATTGATGGAATCCAAACTTGGTTTATGTGGAAAGTGTCCAATTTGGTTTATGGCTGGGAAGACCACATTGCATGCAGGCATGTACAGGATCTCCTCCCTAAATGTGTGTCGATGCATGCTTGTGTGTACAGGGATAGACCGGATGGGTCATTTGCATATAAGTTGTTATATGATTTATTGATTTGATGAATTTATTGTTTTGGAATATATATTGAAAAATTTAAATGCCTTGCGCTATTTTGGTATATGGGGAGGTCATACCCATATGCCGAATAATGTGATAGTTGTTACGTGCTCGACGGGAGAGTCGGGGCGTGACACTTTTAGTCTTGAGCTTACAAGTTATATCCCTATTTTTTGTCTTTGAAAAAGAGGGAGAATTTCAGGTGCGATGGGTTGTTGAAACCCTCAAAATTAATATTGATTCCCCAATATAATAAATTTGTAGCAATAGTGATACCAGGTCGAATTTTAAAAAAATTGAATTGATTTAATTTCTTAGTTAAGTGTTAAAAATAAAATGAGGGATTTGTTAAATAAATTTATAAATTAAAAATAACAAATAAATAAATAAAAAATAAATTAACAATGAAAATAATAAATATTAAAAGAAAATCAATTTACTTAAACTCTGATCCAAAGATTCACCACATTCAATTGTTTCATTGATTAAAAATATTTTTACATATTCCTGGCAATAAATTAACTGTTTTTTCCTGGATCCTAGTCCATAGATAATTGATAACAATGGGGAACTTGCAACTTTCTGCAAAGCCACTGGCACTGAATATCCAGGGCAAGAAGTACTAGTCATACCCTAGAAAGTACATGCAGAATTCCATGGGCCACTTTGAGCTTCATAAAAGGATTTAGGTTTCAATTCCCCTTGTCAACCTTCAAACAGTTACCACTCAGAATTTTGGTCCTGGGCACATCACCGCATGCTGTCAACGTATAGAGAGGAGTTTATGATTTTTGTGAGTGGGGCTGGACATCATGCTATGGCTTTTTTCATTTCACTCCATACCCAATGAAGCTGTTTCATTTCCATGCCAACTACTGAGAGAGAGCAAATTATGCTTCCCCTGTTCTACTCGCATGGGCTTCTGGTTCATGTCTCTCCATTATTGACAATGAAACAGAACTGACATCTGGCTGGTGACCGAAACCAACGAGAATATTACCACAAAATGGCTGTAGAATCTTGATGCCCCATTCATGCCCAAGTTTTTGGACTACTCTCTCATTAGAAAGAAGTGCTTTCTTCTTTGCATTTTTATGAATAAGCACGGAACAACTATAGTTGCTTCTCTGTACCCTTACAAACATGCAGCTTATGGAGACATATGCTCATAAATGTATTTTATTGTATCAATCTGAATATTGTATTGTGCTTGCAGAGGATCTAGATGCTGGGAAATATTTATTTGCATTTCGCATGCTTATGGTTCTTTTCCGTAGAGAGTTCTCATTTATGGATGCATTATACCTTTGGGAGGTAAAACACTTAAGTCCATCTATTACTTATTTGGGTTCCTTATTATTATCTGGGGAGTTATGTATCAGATGGCCTTCAATGATTTTCATCAGTTCTGATTCTTTTCTCTCTTTCCCTTTTTTTTTCCTGGGTTATTTACCATTGTCATGCTCATGTTGAAGTTCTTGTGGTGGTTTTCAGTTGATTTGGTCTATGGAATACAACCCAAACATCTTTTCCTTGTATGAGGGATGAGGGCCCGAGTGGAGCCAGTGGTAATGATGGCCCATGTAACGGAGATTCCAAGCTGCTAAAGCAGTGTGGCAAGTTTGAGAGGAAAAATATGAAGACCGGGCGCAAGGACCAAAACAATGTTCTGGCTATCTATCTAGTTGTAAGTTTACTCGAGAGCCAGAATAAGAAACTTTTAAAGGATGCGAAGGTTTAGATGATGTTGTTCAGGTCTCTCTCTCCCTCTCTAGCACAACTCATTTACTATAATTTTAATATTGTTGAACTCTATTTCCAGATCTTGGGGAACATCACTGGAAATCTTGATGCTAAAAAAGCATGTAAGCGGGCATTAAAGATTCCCACAAAATATCTGCAGAAGGTAAGCTTCAATTCGTCCTTTCCCATGATTTCTATCCGCACTATAAATTCCTGGGGGTGCTTGTACCAGCATTTTTGCATGTCGTCACATAAACCACTACTGCTCACCTTAACATTTGTTTCGGGATGCAGACTGGAAAATCATAGATGTTGATTCAGGTCATGAAGCACATAAAATTCAACACAACCTGAGGGGCGCCTTAGCAGCAGGTCTATTCCACTTATTATTATCATTATTTTTCTGCCGCAAATTTTCTTATATTATCAATTTATTCCTGTCGTCTTCTCCCAAATCTGTGAATTAGGTTTAGAGAACAAGTCTTGTTGTTGTGTATCAGATTTTGGGATGAGGTGTATCAGTACCACAACAATTTTTCGGCTTCTGTTGATGTACTTTTGTATCATATAATATGTCAAAAAAATGAACAATTTTGTGGCCTAAATCTCTCTCTCTCTCTTATTATATCAACTAATTAGTATTTAAAATTATATTCTGATTAATTCGATTTGAATATTTATCAAATCAATTTTAAATAATAATCTTTCAATGTAATCCTTTTTATTTATGAGTTTTGAATCAAAACTTAGTTAAGAACTCTTTAGCGCCCCCCCCCCCCCCCCCACACACACACACACACAAGGTTGAGTTTTATTTTTGTACTTTGCTCAAGTTTACTTAAGTTGATTATCTTTCACTCTTATCCACGTAATAGAGATTAGACAAACTCTAGTGAACAACATTTTCATTTTCCCAAACATCAAACCTCTCTTTTACATCTTAAGCAAAAGTTATTAAATTTATTTATTACATGTAAAAAATATTAAAATATATCTGGGTATGCATAATAGCACATAAATTATAACTTGCCTGATCAAAAGACCTCCACTCCAGCATTCTGAAATGTAAATGCAATTTGGGACGAACTCCTATGACAGGTGTTTGAATGGATCCCTTTGTTTTTTCCTCTGTTTTTTTCCCTTCATGGCAATCAAACTGTTGAGCCATGTGGTCTGTTCAATCATGATTCCTTTGTTCATTAATTGAATTTGAAAGTAATTTCTCATGAATGTGTTCCAAGATGAATCGTTCTGACCCCACTAACCCCTATACAAATGTTTTTTTTTTTTCAAAATTGGACAAAAAAAAAATTCAATTTTCACTTGAAACTTCTTTGCAAATTAAAATCAAACACTACACCCAAGTGGGTACCAATGATTGGAAAAACAATCGCAACATGTGGAACTTTAGGTTTCAAAATTATATTTTTAATTAAGATTATCCCTTTTAGGTACACGTAAATAAACTATCGTATTTTTTTTTATTACAATAGAAATTGAATTCTGGATCATTAGATCGGGAGAAAAGGCTGTTGTTACTTGGCTGTCCTCTTGAGAATGGAATTACCGCATTAATAAATAATCAAAAACACATTCTACACTTTTCCCATACTCTTATCCAATTAAATGGAGTGAAGATCTTTTTAACCAAATTATGAGATGAATAATATGATTGATAAACAAATTAATAGAAAATACAATATTAGATCATTTTTCTCGTTTGTAATCATTCGAATTATGTGGTGTATGAATATTTTTATAAATGAGCATATGCTTATACATTATGCCATTAGATACATAATATGACACGACAATGAGGTTGGTAACTCTGTGAGTCATATGTTGTTTGTGTAGTTGGTAGTTAGTAACTTTTTTTCGTCGAGTAGGTTTAAATTCTAATAATTTCAATTTAGTAATTGAATATGAAAAATGACTTTTAATTTATAGTTTTAAGTTTATATTTCTCTTAATAAAAAAAAAAAATATAAAATGATTATAATAATTTTGCGGGCCCTTCAGTGAACAAAATGGACGGCTAAAATTTTAAGATGGATTGATTGGTAGAAAAGTACTTGAAATGGAATATGCGCACACTTTAGGGAAGATTAAAAAATGATAACGTGTCTTCGTATTTATGGTCCTTGCACCAAAAAAAAAAAAAAAAAAAAGGAAAAGAGAGGGTCAGGCTCGCTCCGTTGCATCCTAGTCCATCCGGTTTAAACGGTTTTTCGAAACGTAACGAAAAGAGCCCAGCACCCTTTTATCATTTCTATCCGATTTTCTTAACTTGGCTTTTCAATCCTAATACATCATATTTTCTCCTGGTTTGCACTCTCTCTCTCTCTCTCTCTCTCTGTTTCATTTCTTCATGATTACCTTAATTAACTAAAATTCAATGGGTTTGTTTTCAAACTTGCATGATTAAATGATTTTATGTTCCAGGATGTTTGTTAAGGTTGATTTATTTGAAGAAAAATTACCATCCAATGATCTGATTTGAGAGAATCCTTAAATGGGTGTCGCGTTTTGGATCATTTTTGAAGAAGCCATAAATAATGGGGTTTTCTGAATTTCCTTCTTTTTTGTTCTATTACAAAAATGCAATAATTAGCAGAGGAATTCTCAAATTGGGTTCCACCTAAATTATGTCATTTTGTCCTTTCAGATGAATTTTTTGTGTATCTCATACATAGTCCTTTTTCCCTTCTTATATTGGGGCTATTTATTCATAGTTCTGCTGGAGTTTTATATGATTTTTGTGGGGAATTTTTTTTTTTTCTCACTCCGAGGTTTGGTTATGTAAATAGCAGACAGGGCATTTGAATTTTGTATCAAATAAAAGGCTTTGTTGGTAACATAGTAGTGATGGTATATTAATGTAACTACTTGGGTTTGTTCTTTCATTTTAAGGTTGGATAGATTGAAAGAGGACAGCTGTCTGCAAAGATTTGATTTTGTTCGTGGATTTGGCGTGCACAAATTGTTCTTGAACACTTTTGCAGTCCCATTTCCTTTAGTACCTTTCTGTTGTTGGACTACTTCAGATTCTTCGTTTTGAATAAGAAAAGCATCTTTAAATTCGAGCTCACTATTAGTACAGTACCCATTTAAAATTTGAAGGGTTCACTTCATGTATACAAGGCATTGAAATTGCTATGAGCATCTTCTGAGAATAGGTGGACATTTAGTTTGCATTCTGGTTGTTGAATTCTCGGGATTTAGGTGATTCTGAGTGTCTATGACTATGTGAATATTGAATTTCATTGTTTCACACTATCGATCTTCGTTTTTTGATGTTCCAATGTCATAAATCAGCCAGACGTTTCTGTCCTTTCCTCATTGATCTAGCACTATAGATTATGCAGTTGTTTTGGCTTATGTGCATCAAATGAAGCTCCATTCAGAATCTTCTTGTTACAATGTACTAATTTGCTAATTGATGCAGAAAGCAACGAGAATGGAGGGTACAGTGTTCACTCCCTCATTGGAAACAATCAACCATGTGAAGTCTGAAGAAGGGGAGATCCTCACCAGGCCTTTCTTGGATGTCTGCAAAAACATACTGCCTGCTATAGGTAATTTGGGTTTATTTCCTTTGTTAAGAACAATTTTAGATGAAAAAGATAGTGGTGAGACATAGTCATTGTTTTCTTTCTTGTGATGCCAGACAACTTCGGATCTGCCATGTCTTTTGTAAAATCTGATGTTGGAGGTAATATCTTGGTAAGATGATCTTTTTCATACCACTCAGTAGCAAATGCTGTCTGTATCACATTCTATCCTAAGGAGAACATATGGTTTCTTAGAACCATATTAAAACGTCCTTTTTGGAATTCTAAATCTTTAGCATTTTTTTTTCTTTTGGGTGATTGAAATCAAACTTCTTCAATAAAGTTACTTTAGTCGGATTTTAACAGAAACAGTGAATCAGAAGCTCAACGAGCAAATGAACTATTTTCAATGCAGAGGCTGGAGTCAAAATACTTGTCTAACCCAACAGAATTCAACCTCTTACGCAGTATCATAGAAGAAGAGGTTGATTCTAAAACTGCAAAGCACTCGTCAAGCTGTACAATTGCTCTTCTCTGGTTAACAAGGTAAGATGGTTATATGCTAATTGTGCGGCCAAAAACTATAAACACAGATCGAAAAAGTTGAAATATTTAGGACTCTTCATATCTCAAAACATGTCCTGTTGGTTTGTGCTTCAGGTCTATGGATTTCCTGGTACAGCTATTTCGCAACTTGCTAGAGCATCCAGAATGGAGCATGTCACATGCTTGTACAGAATCGTATAAAAAGACTTTGAAACAATATCATGGATGGGTAGCCATTTCAAGTTTTGGCGTAAGCACTTCAAAATTTACTAGTTTGTGATTCTTGAATGTTTAATGTGCCACATTAAATGATCTAAATTAGACTTGATTCCTATATGGGAAATTGATGCTTTATGTCTCACTTTATTTATATTAATGGTGTTGTGTGGTGAAAAAAATAGGTTGCCATCAAGCTAGCTCCAGATAGAAAGAAGTTTACAGAGGTGATAGGAAGGAGAGGCGATCTCAATTCTGACATGGAAAAATTCTGCAACGCCTTCTCTCCTCTCCTCGAACAGAACCACAAATTCTTGGTAACATCTCTCAACATGTCCACAATCTTAGAATTCTAAATTTCCTAATTTGGCAGAGTTTTGAAACTGTGCAGGCTAGCGTTGGCATGGACAATTTGAAGTCATGACACAGCTAGTAAAGATTTGATTATTGTTGTTATTGGTCTACTATTGTATAAATTAATTTGTTTGCATTTTTGGCAACATTCAGATTATAGTGATAACGAAAAAAATCTATTCATTCATTCATTCTTATTGCTTTTCTGCAAATATTCTTTTGTATAGCTATTGTTGTTTGCGGAATGGAAGCTTAGTCATTGTTTTATTCATATCCGGTGAAGAGGATGGTGCGGGTAAAATGTGCAATACAACAAGACCTATACTTCTTTTCTTTTAAGATTGTCCATGGCAATATTCACTGATTAGACAAAATTTAAGATTTTCAGACAGAATCGGAGGATAAGCATTCCTTTTCTCTTCGTTTCACGCATTGACCTAATTTATAAGGACAGCTTATTTCACTGCACTGATTGGAAAACAGTGGATTTCACATTTCAAATGTTTTTTGTCTGAAACCTTATCCAAATGACATCATGGACTGCTCTTAATAACAGCTAAAGGAAGCTCTTTCAATAAACTTGAAGAGATTAGTGTCATTGTCCCAATACTTGCCATGGCCTGCTCCTAGTAAATCGAAAGATATGAAACACAACTCTGGAACCTTGTGCGACTGAGGCTTTTCATGCCGATATTCTACGGGAAGGAAACTTGGAAATTCGATGACCTTTAAGTTGGGTTGAGATGCTCTCTTTTGCATCAAGGGATAGTAACAATGAGTGAAACAACTAACTCATGAACTTTGATGAGACAAATGACTAAGGAGGTTGTAGAAATCAAACCTATAAACTTGAACATGGGAAACTCAATCAATCAGCACACCCTACAAGCAACAATAAGATAATCACACGAGTAAACTAACCTGGAACAAGCTTGAGGCCAGTTCACTTTTCTGTTTAAAATGTCCATAATATGTCAATAGTTGTTTCCCGAAAAATGTGAACATTGAATTGTGTTTGAGACAGATCAACAATGGTTTTTCTTGTAAAATGAACGTCTAGTAGTTATGGTGCCACATGGTTTGGTGAAAACCTCCTGATTATCTCCTAAAAGAAAGGAGACCTATTAAAACCTCCTAAATTTAGCATCCCCACAAGATATTTTGGTTCAATTCTACGCCAGAAACTTCTCCTATTCTGGTTTTGATCAGTGGGTGTTGGCAACAAACAATACATAGCCATCCAATTTCGAGAACCCTTTTCTTCTAACACCATTTGCTTCCCTAATTCTCCCCCTTTCTCTCAATTCCCATTTTCTCATGACACAAGTAGTCAAAGGTCTATCTCTAAGTCATTTTCTCTTCCCTTTATTTTGTTTAGCTGCCTTTTCCTCTTTTGGTTGACATTAAACTTAGCCATCGAATTAAAGTGGAAGGCAAAAAATGACTGCTAAATCGCTGTTACAATGCCTTGGAACTGCATTATGAATGTGGTAATGCGTGGGGTTGAGGCTGCACGCTACCGCAGTTCGTTATCATTCAACATTTTCTTTCAAAGGTGTGTTTATCATGCTTGTAGACAATAATTGAATGTAACTATACACTTTGTATGAGATAGTCAAGATATCAAACCACGCCTGAGGTAGCCTCTTATGGTTGATAAGATTCTTTTTTGCATTTTTTTTTTATACAATGAGTTGATCAATCATATAATAGAGGAAAAATAGCAGATCTTGAAAACTAGCAGATCCCATTTATGATCATTTGAATTTTTGTTGATTTGTCTACTTTGTTACAGGTTTGGAATTGAATCAATCTTTATTTAGTTTCACAAGTATAAACCCAAACAAATGTCTAATACTAAGATGAAGGGCCTCTTAAAGGGCCTAAGATACATCTCCCAAATATTTGGTACCTCTCTTTCTCTCATGCTTGTTCTTTCTTCTCAAGCTTCTCTATACTCATCAATTGACTCTTCTCTGACATTTTACTTTCTCATTGGAGTAAGATAATGAAAAGGAAGAGCAAGAAATGGAAATTGGTTTCCCCACGGATGTAAAGCACGTCGCTCACATAGGATGGGAAGGACCATCTGTCTCTTCGCCGAGCTGGGTAAGTGTACTTCTTTCAATTGCAGTCACTCTGAAGTCTTTCTTTCTTGGTAGAGAAAGCAGTATATGAATATTTTAACACTATAAAGCTTTACAATTTATATTGTTGTGGGGTTTAGAATTCTCATATAGTTTTATTTCTGTGAGCTTTATTATTGTCAAGAAAAAGGGAGAACTATAATTTCTCCGAGCCACAAGATTTCACCTGGAAAAGGAAGCTAAACTTATGTTGTTTGGTTTAATTGAAAGTACTATGCATACTTGATTTTCCTTCAGAAAAGGAAAAAGTTCCTTCAAGATTAACATGCAAAGGCCTCTAGCCAATTTAACATGGGTTTCAATTTCAATAGCATAACAATAACTTGTGTGGTGTCTAACAAAATCATGAAATTTATGACCAATCAAAAATAAATGTTCCACAACTTTGACTTTTGCAGATGAATGAATATCCATCAACAAGATCATCATCATCAGGACCCTTAGATATCAATGGGAACACAAACAATGAAGAATCTTCAATCCAGGTGGAAGTGGGTTCTCAAGGTTTGTTTCTTTATACCACTCTTTCCATTTCAATATCAACTCTATTATCTGAATTGGGGTTTTTCAATAGAGCTTGTTTAGATTGTGAAATGGTTCGTTTACATCAACCTAAATGATTGGTATGAATTATCTACTTTTTACAGAAAGTAAAATACTATCTTTCAAAATAATGTTTTTTTTTCTTGATTCTGATGAATATTTATATTTATGATTTTATGATAGTTGGATTGTTATTTAAATGGTTGTCGTTTTTAATAAAATGAAATGATAAAATGGTTGGTATATTATTGATTATCATTGTCAATGACAGATTCATCGAGCCGGAAAGGTTCCCGGAGCCTAGATATGCCAACTGACTTGCCAAAGTCATCAAGAAAATCTTCTTCATCAAAAGAAGTTTTGGGTTCAGACTCTCCCAGTAGAGAGCCCTCAGACAAGCCCAAGTCAAGGAGAAGCCAATCCGGAAGCTCTTCTAAAAATAAAGACTCATCGGGCGGGTCAAAAACGATCCGAAAAATTTTGGATACGGGTCTTGGGAGTGAATCCCCATCAAAGTTGCCAGACTTACCCAAGAAAGGCCGGAGAAAGAAGTCCAAGGACAGTGTCAGCGGGTCGGTAAGAGGGTCGAGATCGAGGGAGGCACCGCCTCCTGTCGACTATGTTTGGCCATACTCGGATCCTGGTAGCAGGTCAGGATCCGGGATTGAACCCATGTACAAGAATGGTGAATTTAGTCGGCTATCAACCACGAAGTCCCTCAAGGAAGAGGGAAAGAGTGTATAGTATCCAGTGGAATAGTGTGAGAAAAGTGGTGTGCAATTATTTTTGGTTATGTTGTTTTGTATGTTGGGTAGTGTCTAAACAAGACATCATAAATTCCTTTTTTACTTGATTCTTCTGACAGTAATGCACATTTTTATTTAATTAAAGAAATCTCGTACACTTCGAAAGTATTACTGATATTGTAATAACATACGAAGAGAATAATTCATGAATTTAAAAAAAATTAATTACACAATTTCCTTCATATTTTACGGATCAAAAATTAATATTCATCTTTTCTCATACATTTTATATGGTTTTTATTTGATTAAGATTTATAAATTATCTTAAATTCCAATTAGGCACAAAAAATGTGATTAAGATTTCTCTCTTCTGTGGATGAAGGGAAGAAAAATGATTTAAAAGAGAAAAAGTGATAAATTGTGAGCAGTCTATTCTATTTATTTGGAAGAAAAATGATTTAAAAGAGAAAAAGCGATAAATTGTGAGCAGTCTATTCTATTTATTTGGAAGAAAAATGATTTAAAAGAGAAAAAACGTTGAATTGTGAGCAGTCTATTCTATTTATTTAAAATTGCAAAGCCAATTTAGGTAGATCCCCACCACATAGAGTGGTGCTTCCACTACTAATTTATGTATGATAAAAATTAATGTCGGGAGAATTTTATCTTCTAATAGTTCAATTCGATTCAAAATTTTGTATTATCGAACACCGATGATCTATAAAAAAAAAAAGGAAAAAGAAACATGGGTTAAGAATATGAGAAAACCCACTTCTTCATTGCCGAAGAGAAATGACATTGTAAACAGTAGAAAGGAAATAACAACATATCTTAGGCAAGCATAACATTTGGTTCACCAGCTGCTAAATTGGTGATTTGAGACAAGAAAGTAAGTCAACCAGTTTCCTATCTAAAGCCTTTTGGTTCTCTGTGTCATGTCATCAATCGAATGGACAATCGTGACAAATAAACAAACTCGCACCATTCTATTCTCTTGTAAATTCTCCACACATTTCCACAAGTCACATAAAACCTTGTGGAGAAATTTTAAAAAATGGGAACATTTAAGAGACTTAACTAAGAAAACATCGAGATTTGAGAATATGAAATCATAAACAGTGCATTAACTCTTTTCCTTTTTTTTTTTCAAAAAAGAAATTCTCAATTACATATTTGACCCCACTTGTTTGGTTGTGATGACCAACACTGAAATTCCTCTGTCAAGTCAGTATCAGTACCAACAAAACTACCTCTACATGTCCCTCCTTTTTGTTATACCTAATCTCTCAATCTCTCTCTCTCTCTCTGTCTCTCTCTCTGTACCCTCCAAAAAAATTCTAGTAAAACCAAACGAGCATACCCAAAAGGCCCATACTGAAATACCACCCAAAATACTTGGAAACAGAATAAGTTGATGAAATCGAATCCCCACTATTGACCAAAAGGACAGGATTGAGAATACTTGGTTTGTCGCATACCTTCAAATGCCCCAGATTTTTACTACCCATTAACCCCTCTTCAATACACAAATCTGGATTTCCTTCCAGCTTCAGTTTGGACCCAATTTTTGCTGAAAATTTTGCAGAAAATGGTACTCTACCACTCAACCTGTTGTTCTTCAAATTCAACTCATTCACATTCTCCAGCAGATTTAACTCCTCGGGCAAAGTCCCTTCAAGCATGTTGTCATTCAGACCGATGTAACTCGCATTGGACAAAAATATCCCCATTGAAGATGGGATTTTACCAAGAAGTCCATTTCCTGATAACCCTATTCCCAAGAGGCTCCTCAGCCCGTGCCATATTTCCGGAATTACCCCTCCAAGGTTGTTCCCACTCAAATATACTTCTCTCAAGCTTTCGAACTCGGACAGAAACAGAGGAATTCCGGAATTTGTGAATCTGTTGAAACTCAAATCCAGGAGATGGAGTGATTTCAAATTCTTCAGACTTTCTGGGATTGACCCGTTGAAAGAATTCCAACTCAGGTCGAGTTTCAGCAATTGAGTCAACTCGGATACGGACTTTGGAATCAAACCGTAAAACTCGTTGTGACTCAGATCAAGGATTCTCAAATTCTTCAGATTTGAGATCGAGTCAGGAACTCGACCACTCAACTCGTTCCTCGAAACGGTCAACTCGACGAGTTGACTCAGCTCAGCAACCCCATCAGGAATTTCACCATAAAACCCATTCCCGGACAAGACTGCCCTCTCCAAGTTCGTAAAATTACGTAATATGCCACTGAGAGGCCCGACCAGAGATGGGTTCTCAATGAAAACCAGCTCCTTCAACGAAGATATGAGATTCGGGTTGGGGTCAAACCCTGGTAAGTTAACCCGAGTCGAGCCGTTGAAGCACTTGTAGAAGAAGAGCTTGGCGAGGCGAGGGAAGGAAGTGAAGAGGAGAGGGCTGAGAGCGGAGTCGGGTGTGCAAGGCGGGTTGGGGTTGTAATCGGAGACGAACCCAAAATTGAGTTCGACTATGTGGGCCGAAACGACGCCGTTTAGGTCTTCGAAATAGTCGCAGAAAATGCCGTGTGGAGCAGAGAGACAGAGGTCGTCGGGGAAGAGAGTGCGCCATGGGATTTGGGAGTTGATGGAGTCGAGGACTTGGTAGACAGACTCTTGCTCGAAGGACTCTAGAGGCTGTTGGCGAGACATGTGAATGGCGGAGAAGAGGAGGGAGAGAGTGAGGAGAGACAGAAAAGAGAAAGAGGCCATTGCGGAGTGAGAGAGAGAGAGAGGGAGAGTGTGTGTGTGTGGGTGTTTGAAATGGGTGGAGTGCGTTTGCGTGCCTTTTGTTTTGACGAGAGAGAGAGAGAGAGAGAGGTTTTGCGGTGTGCTTTGCTTTTTACAGCTACAGTATACAGTTGGTAGTGGAAATGCAGGAGTAGGACAAGGTTAAAATGTCATAACTGCCCTCGGTTTTTTTGTCTGTCGAAAAGAAAGATTCTCTCTCCAACACACTCTCTCTCGCGCTCTCTGCTATTCTGTCCCAGCCAGGTTTTGTTGTCTGTTTTCGCTGCGAGAAGTCGAAGATGCACCCTCCTTGCCTTCCTTTTTTGGGAATGTGATGGTGGGTGTGGAGGTTAATATGGTAAATCGGGAATGGTAGGAGGGAGGGATGGTTGTTCATTTCAACGAAGGTGAATTTTCGTAGAAAATCAGTTTCGATGCTCGAAATTGATTGAGACGCAGGCCTTTCCATATTTTGGGTTTGTATTAATTATTGTCAAATTCCAAGAATATAGATAGAAAAAGTGTCGGCTTTCTTTTTTGTCAAGAAAGAAACAAAACCAAAAAGGTTTTATCCACAATTTGAATCATCATCCTGTCTTTGTCCTCAACGAAACGACGATTCTCCAGATGCGTCTGCAACTAAAGAAAAAATCATAATATCAGTTTACTTTAATCAGTCATCAATGATTTTCTTTCTGTCTTGTACATGGGAGAGATGAGTATCCTATTCCTATGATGCTCATGGTGTTTGGAGTAAACCCCATGGATTCCAAAGGCCATCTCATTTGGATACATATTTTCAAATTCTCAACCACATAATATATTTAATCAAATCATTTTTTTTTCTTTTACAGAAAATATCAAATTTGTCTGATTATTTCATAACTTTAAAATAATTACGAATCCCACAAACATAGGTTAAGCCAAACCACACCACAAAAAGATTAAATATTAATTTTTGAATATTTAATTAATAAGAGTAATTATTTCACATATTAGTATAAATAAAACTTTAGTATAAATAAAATAATTTGGATAATGTCATTTGCCATCGATTTGGAACTAATAATATTTGAGTTTAGGGGGTTTTTTACAAAAATATATTTTTTAATTAAAATTATTTCATTATTATTGTTTTTTTTCTTTTCCTAAAGTATTGATTTCGCACTCTTAAAATGCAAAATCAACTTTTTTAATACATATATTTTAAAAAAAATCATGCACTCTTAGAATGTGAAACTTTGTCTGAAAGAGTCGGGATTAAAACATAAGTTGTGATTTAGTCGGCACAAATCTGAAAGTCCAAATGAATTTCAAGACCAAGACCCTCCAAGTCAATTAAGCCCAATTACAACATTTCCAAGCTCAAAAAGTCAAGCAAAAGAGAGTGAGCCCTAACCCCCCCCCTCTGTCTCTCTCTTTCTAATCTAAGAGCACACGAAGAGCTTTCCCGACAGCTTCTTCAAGAGCAAAGTGTAGAAAAATGAAGATTTTGGATCCGTGAAGAAATGGAAATAAAATCTGAAGGAGATTGAGAAATCTATAGAATATTGGAAACATAAATCTTTTGAACCGAATTGAGGAGGAAAAGGGAATCAAAATCTAAGCCCTAGGGTTGGAGAATAAAGGAAGAAAGAACAAGGGCATGGGACATTCGCTGGGTTACTATAAAATTTCTGTACATTAATTCCTCCTCAAGTTGATTGAGTTAAAATTTTCTCTTTTCAATTGCAATTATTCTTCAATTTTTTGTTTGGATTGCCGTTGATTTCTCCATAGCCGGTGTCGATTTCATCAACTCAAGTCTTCAATTTCGCCTTTGTCACCATTAATTGCCTCTGCCACCAGTTCAATTCATCATCACTGCCGCCTAAAGCTTTCCGACGCTGGAAGAGAGGAGAGAAAATGTTTAAGAGTATAAAATGATTTTTGCAGTGATTTCGTATTTTGAGAATGTTGAAATAATTTTTTTTATTAAAAAATAATTTTAAATAATTTCACACACTCAAAATATAAAATCAATAATTTGGAAAGAAAAAATAATAATATTTAAATTATTTTAATTTATTTTAAAAAAACAATATTTAAATAAAAAATCCTGGGACTTTTTTTGTTTCTTTTTCCACCCCTCAAGCACGGGCTGATGGGCCTTAAACATAGAACGTTTCTCCACTTAAATTAGCCCTCCACAGGGAGAAAATGTTGGTACGATAACCAAAGTCTGCATGAAAGGAAAAAAAAACACAAAAAAAAGGCGCCGACGAAGCCGACAAAAGAAATCCTGCCGAGAGAAAAGCAAGCGGAGTATGCAAGCCGACAGCCGCCGACTTGTCGCTGCTGCCCTGCCCCGTTTAGACAGCGACGTTTAACCGTTGTGGGAGGATTACGGGGTTCGACGTGTCGACAAATGTTTGGCGGCCGTGCTCCCCCAAAATGAAAAGCACACCCTTTTTTTTTATTATTTTTTTCATATTCTGCCAGCTTCACCTGGTCTATGCTTCTCTCTCTGTGGTTTTTCCGATCACTCCAAAGCACAGTAGTGGTCCAGCTCCGCTCCAAGGTCTATTCATATCCTCTCTCTCTCTCTCTTTCTCTCTCTATCTTCAATTAGTCACGTCTGTCATTTTCCCTGAAAACTAATTGATGGGACACATGTAAAATATGCTTGATTTGATGGACATTCGATGACAAGGACGAGAACTTACATGCGGTGGCATCCGTTAATATCCATATCTTAGTATGCATGTCTGATGATTATGATATTTATTCTTTGAAAAGAAATAAAAATTATGGTACATTTGAAGCAAGAGATAAAACCTCAGCATAGTCACCTCACTCAAATTTTGAGGGACCATGTTATCACCGTCGAATGTTTGGCACTGACATCGTTGGACTAAATTATCAATAACTATAAAATTGATATTCTATTTTTATTTTACAATTTTAATACCAAAGGCCATAATTCCATTTATTACCATAGACACTTGTATATAGAATATCTCCTTTCGATCATATGGTTATTTATCTGTATTTAATAAATTATTAATATTTTTATTATTTTTTTAAATTGATCTTATTTAAATTCATTTTTACTGCCATGCATCTAGATCGCGTATGCCTCCCCGGCGGTACATATGATGCCAAGATTTTTATGATGTTTCAAGTTGTATTGTTGTATGTAAGTCTTGATGGCCTCAGATGGTCGCCATTGCGAAACGATAACTCAAGACATGTTGGTGAGATGCTTTGTAAAATTTTTTGGGTAGATGATGTAAAATCGTTCACTCCTAATTCATCAAAATTTTTGAATAATACTACATAAATTAAATGATTTTTATCATGTAATAGAATGAAAATCAAGCAAATAATAAACTTCACCACCATTTGCAATCTCGCTTGCAAATTCTTGATGTCCCTCAAGGATAGTTTAAACAGTAGAGACTCCCCATTTTCATTTTTCTTTTTCGATTCGATTTTGTTTGATTGTGTTTTTTTGTACCAAAAAAAAAAAAAAAACCCATGATGAATATTCTAGCCATACGAGTTTAGTATAATGTTGATCCTATCATCTCAAAAAAGGCACATCAATAAGGCTTGGATCTGGAATCCAAAGATTCACATACTCGGGCTCTCATTGAGACTCGATGAATTCAAAAAAATTTGAAAATGAATCTTAAAATCACATATATCAGATGATCGGAATACTTTTAAGTTAATAAAAATACCCTCCAAATAAAGAAAAATTTATAAAAAAAATATTAAATTTGAACTTTCATATAATATTTAATATATTTAGTTGAGAGTTCCATTTGGTTTATATATGATTAATCAACCAATGATTGGTTGATTCAGTGGTTGGCACTGATACCTCTTAAGCAATATCTCTTATTCGAGTCTTGTATATAAAAAAGTAGATATTAAGAGAATTTTATCATTTAAAGATTCAATCCAGCTCGATTCATATAAACCAGTGGTGTGTGTGCATATAAATGATCAATCAAAATTCCGGATTTAATTGGGCCCTCTTAGAATGTTGGACTGACAGCCCAGACCTGTTGGGTCTCTTGGCCTATATCAACATCCTTATTTTTCACGAGTGACAAAAGTATAAGGGTCGGTCTCTCATAAGTCGAGCAATTGACTAATCGAACAAAAACAATTGAAATAGCGGCGGAATTATTCCTCCTGCTGCTGTAATCACGCAGATGCGGGGCTTTAAAACACTAGATTTTGGGGGAGATTCTCCGCATATATTGTTGGGAGAGTAAACCCCTACAAGAAATTCAGACTATGGCGATGGCTGGTCTTTACCGTCGATTTCTCCCTTCTCCTCCAGCTATTGATTTCGCCTCTTCTGAAGGCAAGGTAGCCTTCACTCTCTACATCACCAATGTTAGAGTTTTGGATGGCTTTAGGGTTTACCAGGGTAGTCCACAATGTCTTTTTTAATTATTAATCGGTGTCCGAAGTCATGTTCGGATTAATCCGATTCTACCATTGTTGAACCCATTTTAGGGTAGCTATCCCATCGTAGTCTTTTCATTCTAAATTTTGAATCCGAGTCTCATGGTTAAGCTAACTAGCGCCCTTTCCCCAAAATTTCAGATATTCATTTTTGCTTCTCTGTATCTTTCACCTTGCAATACTATTTTTACAATCAAGTGCTTGATATGATGAGTTGAACATGGACGCTGCATAGACCATAAAATGGGATGAAACTCTTTCACAGACCCAGACTGCGGCGCAACAATGTTGGAACTAATAGGATACGAAACGTCGTGGAAACGTCCCATTTTCTGAAACCATGTATTTGGGTTTTTTTTTTTTTTTTTTTTTTTTTTTTTTTTTAAATATAATGCTATCTAACTATTTTTGTAAAGACTATTGAGGGTTACGGTTATTTACAATGTGCTAACATTTTGCCCTCCATTGTAAATCATAATTGTGTAAAAGATAAAATGGGCACATATTTATTTATTAATTAATGATTGTGTGGATAAAAGATTAACTACTGTATGTTTAATAAATTAGAAAAAGTGACATCGTATTTAACTCTTTTAATCTCTGGAAACCTTGTATTAAATAAAGGCATACATGGTGGGTTATTTTGAGATTTATAGCACCCTCTATTTAGTTCTTCTGGGTTTGTAAGTTACCAAATATATGAACCTCTGAATCCATCGAGTAATTGTTCAGTGCCTGGGAAGTATTCTTCAAGTGTATAGTTGAACCCCTTCCCCCCCCCCCCCCCAAAAAAAAAAAAAAAAAAAAAAAAAAAAAAACAAGATGTGGAAATGGCTAAGAAGTGTTCAATAGGTATCTTCAAAATGTCATATTTGGAAAAGGTCTTTCACATGGACATGACTCATTTGTATTAAGTCAGTATAACATGGTTCTTAGAACTATAATGTTGCAAATGCAGCTGGCGGAGCTTTAACAAAACTGCAATTCCCTATTATCCATTTTTGAGAAAGAACCATATTTACTTCTCGTCATTTTCCATTGAGAGTTGTGTCATTATGCTTTGAACTTGCAGCAACTTTTTGTTGAAGCCATTCAAAGGGGAACTATGGAAGGTTTCTATAGGTTAATATCATATTTCCAGACACAATCAGAGCCTGCATACTGTGGATTAGCCAGCCTCTCAATGGTCTTAAATGCCCTTGCTATAGATCCAGGGAAAAAATGGAAAGGTAACTGTGTTTCTAGCAGAATCTCTCTCTCTCTCTCTCTCTCTCTCTCCCCAAATTCCCCCCCTTTCGGGCCCTTTGATGTTGCTTGATCCTATGTTCTTTAGGGTATTTTCTTTTTCCCGCTTTTAGTCAGAGTGGGTGCTGGGGGTGAAAGATGATGCTGAATTAGACAAAATTAAATTGAGTAATTACTAGTGGAGGCATCCTCTTGGGAAAAGAGTATAAATTGAGTAATATTTATCATGATATACTTTTACATCCTGCTTATGTCTATCCAGGGGAACCCTTTGGATCCCCATCAAGTTGAGCAGAAGGAAAATATTTGGTCTTACTAGTGGTGATGCAAAAGATCCTTGCATTTCTCTTCCGCCATTTATAGTGATAGCAAGTCAGGCTTGATAAGAAATATTGTTTTGCCTTGCTGTTACTTTATTCAGAGGCTTTTCTGCGAATTCTTGTGCATTTCCAACCATTCTAATTAAGAATGGAAATTCCATGTTTTTAACATCATAATATCAGTTTTGTATGGATGACCCTAACTAAGTTGACATTTAAGAATATTCTATCAGAAAAATTGGAATTCAAGAATAAGTTGAGTTGAGAATATTAGAGTGGGGTTGGATAATATCAGTTTTTAACCAACTGTGTCATCTGCTAAAGCTGGCAATAAGTTTGATCATTCTCCAGAATGCCTTTTACGTTTTTCTTTTTTTTTTTTAAATTCCATTTGTTTCTTGTCAACACGTAATCAACCCCAGCTTATCTTCATTTGTACCAATGATGGACTCTTATCTTTGCAGGGCCTTGGAGATGGTTTGATGAATCTATGCTAGATTGCTGTGAGCCTCTGGAAAAAGTGAAAGCTCGCGGCATCTCTTTGGGGAAGGTTGTATGCTTGGCTCGCTGTGCTGGAGCAAAAGTTGAGGCTTTTCGGACTAATCAAAGCACTTTTGATGATTTCCGAAAATATGTCGTAAAGTGCACCACTTCTGATGATTGCCATGTGATCTCTTCATATCATAGAGGAATTTTTAAACAGGTAACTGTTCTTTTCCATTCATATTGCTTGATTACCTGCTTGGTTGTGGATTAAGATTTTTGTTTTAATGACCTTGCAATTATGTTTACAATTTTCGTCTTAACTAATTTAATTAGAGGACATGTTGATACTTCTCTTTTGAATTCCACCAGAAAGCTGCAGTTTTATGTATTGTTTTACCTAATAATCCTTAATCTGAGTGTGGGATTTGATCGTAACTATGAAATAAGGGTATTTCATAATTACTTTTGCAAAGTTTTGGATAAAATATTTGTTGAATTCTCTAAGTTCCAGATAAATGTTACTTATACTTTATTATTAATTTTGAGGTATTTGTAGGAAAAAAGTTATTTGGAGAACATATAAGCTTACTATTACGGTATTGGCTTGATGCGATACTCTAGTTGTATCATGTCTCCTTTCAAGAAAGTTTTTCCGTTTCAGCATGTCCAATACCTGTTTCTATGTTTCCAGAAAAAGTTGTGTCTTCCACAATCAAATTTGATGAGTGAGGTATTAAGTAAGTGTTTACGTAATCTTCTTCTGTCTAAAGTTATTCGATTTTAATTGGAATTCAAGTATGTTTTAGGAAAATAACGATCCAAAACTAAGAAAAGTGATATTTGCTAGCAACAATATAATGGAAGCATTCAATCCATATACAGTGATCTGAAAGTTGATTCAAGTCCAATATAGCACCTATGGCTAGCTGGCTCTTATATATTTTGTGCTTTATGTTATTACTTCTAACCCTTGATAGACCTTCCTGGGTCTGTAACCTCATGGACTTATGTGGCTGCCTTTATTCCTTGCTTACCAGTGATGAAAAACTTCCATTTCTATTATTGCGATTTTCCTCAAAGAATCTTTTTCTTTATGAATGTTTAAGGTTTTGGCTTTAGTTAACTCTTCTTATCTTCAACGATCTAGTGGAATATCATTGTCATTTTTGTTGTAGACAGGAACTGGCCATTTTTCACCCATTGGTGGTTATCATGCTGGAAAGGACATGGCCCTTATTTTGGATGTTGCACGCTTTAAATATCCTCCTCACTGGGTTCCCCTCAAACTTCTTTGGGATGCCATGGATACCATCGATGAATCAACCGGACAATGTAGAGGGTAGGTACTTTAAGGAACTTTCCAAACGAGATAAGTTATGACCAGTGAGGTTGATGTTTCTTGAAGTAACTGCTTAATAAAATTTGGATAATTTAATGCATGCACTACTGCTTTTTGGTTACATTTGAATAAGTCATCTTTCTGAGCAATAATTGTGAGTCACGTAACCTATTTGTCAAAATTTGGGAAATGGCAAACATGTAATATTCATGGTTTTGATACTAAGAACTTTGTCCAAGTAAATGTCACATGCAGCTCTAACAGGTTGATTTTATTATGATTTGATTCAATCGCCTCCAAAGTGATTGTATTATACTTTTGTTGTTGCTTTTGTTGTTGAGAGCCTTATTATTCTTATTGTTATTTACATTTTCTTGCCTTTCAGCTTCTTGCTTGTGTCTAAGCTTCAAAGAGCACCGGCCCTTCTTTATACCTTGGTATAATTCTAGCTTATTGCACATTTTTTTCCCTGTAAATCTGCATTTAGTGCATATAGACATATATGAAACTGCCCCCATTATGCTTGTGTTGGCTTTCTGTGGCTTGTTGGTTTATCTTCCACTTAAAAATAGATAAGATAGCTTCGTCAGTCTGCCAATCTAAAACATTAATTGTTTTTGCAACATAAGGTGCAGTGTATCCTTTAAAGGACTGAACACGTGCTAAAAATCAAGGTGATTTTCATTTTACTCCTGCTTATTTATTATATGGTAGGCAATTCTGAAGCACTCATCTTTATTCAGGCATTTCATTAGAAGGATGATTATTATTTGCCTCGTTATTGTGGTTATAACTAGGAGAACAGAGTCACTTACCAGTAATGTTGTATTTGTGTGTAATTACGTGTATAATTCTGTTCTGAAGTTAAAAGATGAGAATCTGAGGAGTGCTTCTTTGATGATATCCCTTGTTCTCTTCTGCTGCTGAGAATTGCATAGACATCCCTATCATTATCATGTTTTAAATTTTTTAATTTTCCATGCTAAGGGTGAGGCTTCTGTCCTATGTGTAATTTGATTTCCTTGCAAGTGTACTGTCTTAGTAGGTGTGTGATTATGGACTGAATTTCCAATTGCAAGAGGCAAAGATGATGTATGCTTTCAACAATCCCTAGCAAAAGTAATAGTAATAGAAATTAAAATTATTTGGAAAGTATGAACAACATAATGTGGGATAGGCGCCCTGAACACATTTTGAGTTAATTATCTCTCTTTCAGAACTAAAAGTTTAATTTGGGATAGTCATACTGTACACATTTAGTACTTTTTGATCATTAAATGATATTGAATTACTTAAGTTTGTATTCTTTTCAAATTTGAGATATTTGTCAATACTGAGGTTAACTCATCTTTAAAAGGATGGAACTGAGATTTTTTTTTCCTAGTCAGCTGGAACTTAGATCTCAAATGCCTCTGAGAAGATAAAAGGGTTGAAATGATGAATATGATAAAAAGGAGATCCTCAGGAGTTTTTATTTCAAGAAATATAGTCTAAGCATTAGATAGACCGAACATGGTTCGGTCTAGTAAGTTCAGAGTGAAATTAGATCAGCATCAGGCCCAATGGCACCAACAGTGTAAGCTTTTTGTTAATTTTTAACACGCATAATAATGGAAAAGAGTGTGAATAAAATAATTCTCTCTTGTTCTAGTTAGTTGGAGCAGAATTTATAGCAGTGGAACATGAATTGACAAATGCATGCAATATAATACTTTCTTTTAGTGAAGCTTGATAAAATTTGGCAAACATTTTACAATTCAGCATTCTAGGTATCAGGATAGCTTATTTCTAACGTGACATTACAGGTAAGAACTTAGAAGTAAATTTAAATTAGAGCATTATTAGTGATTTTGCTATTAATCAGAAAAAAAAGTAATGATGTTTTGCTAATGGTGTTGTCCTGGATCCTTGCAGAGTTGTAAACATGAGAGTTGGATCGGCACTGCAACGTACTTAATGGATGATGTCCCTGCCTTGTTACAGTCTGATGATTTAAAAGACATTAAGGATGTTCTTTCTGTTGTTTTTACATCGCTTCCAACAAATTTTGCAGAGTTCATCAAGTGGGTTGCAGAAGTTCGAAGGCGAGAGGATGGTGGTCAAACTATAAGTCAAGAGGAAAAAGGGAGGCTTGCCATCAAGGTCCCCCCCTCCCCGCAGGCGATAACTTTTTGCCTTTGTAATCTGGTTTTTGTTATGCCTTTCTGCTTATTTCATTACTGTAATGCATATGATGCAGGAGGAGGTATTGAAACAAGTACAGGAGACTGGGCTTTATAAACATGTGACAGAATTTTTGTCTTCAGCCAGTTCATGCTTTTGTAACACCTCAACTCATGCTCACAACGACAAATTGCCAGAGATTGCAGCCAGTGTTTGCTGTCAAGGAGCACAACTTCTGGCCGGTACATCTGGCTCTTCAGCTCAGTTCTGTTGTCGAGAAACATGTTTGGAATGCATCAAGGCTAATGGTGATAAGCCAATTACTGTGGTTTCTAGCACTGTGGTGAATGGTACAAACGTGCAGGGCATTGATGTGCTGGTCCCATTGTCTGAAATGTCATTGAGTTGCCATGACTGCAATGCAGATAATTATATAGGGATGTATCCAGCAAGCAGTGATGTTTTAACAGCCCTTTTACTTGCCCTGCCTCCGGAAACATGGTCTGGAATTAAAAATGAGATACTGCTGCAGGATATGCGAAATCTTGTTTCAAGGGAGAATTTTCCCACTCTACTTCAGGAAGAGGTGCCTTGGTCTTTCTTTGCTCTTTTTACTTGCAATTTGGCACTTTGGAGTATTATTATTGTTTGAAAATGGTGCATTTTAAATCAGTTAACTTTTACTGGTTCATGAAGTCCATTTTGTACTGTTACAATAAAATTGACCTTTAATCCTGTGACGACAACATAGAGACTATAGAAAATGGGCTGGCAAATTTCAGAATCTGTTCAGTTTTGGATGATAGCACTAGCCTAATGTTCATAAAAGGAAGCGCTGTCTTTTCTCGATGCATTACATAGTGAATGGCACCAATGTTTGCTTGATATACTATGGTAAAACTTAACTACTGGAAGAGACATAAAATTTAGGATGTAGGTTATAACAAATAGGCTTTATTGAGAGGATTGGCATTTTTCTAAGATAATCTTTGGAGATTGGCAATATGCATTGGAGCATCTTTAAGAGCAGTGTATGGCAGATGTATGGAATATGATGGTGATGGTAAGGTAGTGTTGCACTGTTTACTTCAAACACAGACCTTCATATGCACGATCTTGGAAGTGTTGGATTAGATGACCCCCTTAAATAGTCTGGAAGGAGTAACTGCTCTCATGGATCCACCATGTCATCCCTAGACTTAATTGTATTTCAGAGAAGTTTTTACATTTTGCGGACATGAAAAACGGGAGCCCATGTTGGCATTGCAGATATGAAGGGAAAAATTGGCAGTGAGGTGTGAGCAGGGATGCCTTTCACGGACTTGGGTCAATGTAGCATACTTCAATATTTGTGTATGGTTTCATAATGAGGTGTTGATATGTTGATATATCGTCCATATGTTTCATCGCTAACATTGCAAGCAATCATTACCCCTGTTTCTTGGAATTATTGGTCCTCGGTACCCAGTTATTTGTGTAACTCTTGAAAATATCTCCTGGTTAGTTATACATTGTTGCCTTCACGCAGCATGTGTTTGAAGGATAAAACTTTCAGATTCTTATTTTATTTCTTTCTTTTTCCTTTTTGCATAATGGAGAGCAAGCAAATATTGGTGTCTCATAATTTGAATCAGTGGAGGTGGATAACTGAACATCATCAAAATGTTCATTGACTGTTTCTGCTAAATCCAAACATGGATGGTTTAAATTGGACTCATCTACAATATCATTCTCTTCTGTGGCAGGTTCTTCATTTGCAGAGGCAGCTCATTCAGCTCAAGAGATGTCATGAGAAGAAGTTAGATGATGAGCTTGAAGAACCCGAAGCACCATCTCTTTCATGCTTATAGGGGTTGTTTCATTATCCTGCCGTGACTTTGCAAACTAAAGACAGATGTAATATCTAGGAGGGTCCTTATATCTTTCAAATTTTAAACAAAAATAAATGATGTATCAAAGCGAGTGAAAGCTGACAGCGGCATATGCTATTGTTCAGAATATCTACTTTTTAGCCTGGAAGATGGATACTTGCTAAACTTATATTTGTAGGTCTGAACATGTGAGACCTTGATGATTGCAATCCTTAATTTTTGTTTTTGAAGTCACTTGCTGGTGACCAGTCCACGAGATCAATGTTGTACATGAGAAACATATATAAACGTTCAAAATCAATGGAAGGATGGCTGATTCAGATATTCTCATCTGCCTGTTAGGTACACTATGGCTGCCTTTGGATGCAACCTCTTCTCTGGCAAAGTAGAAGAGGTTGCATTGATGCCCAAGTTTGTTGCTGTAAAGATTATTTGTACTCAATTATGATAAAACTTATGATATTTTGAATAATCCTATATTTTTAATAAAATAAAGTAGAATTAATGGAAGTTTTGATGAGAAAAGAAAAGATTAGTTAGGTGAGAAAAGAAAATGAGAGAAATTTATAATTTTCTCCCATCTTGTTTTGGAGTTTTATGAAAGAAAAGGGAAGAAATGATATTTATCGGGAATAAATGGTTTTACTTTCAATTTTAAAAAAGTAAATTTGGTATATTTATGAGATACTTTTATTTTTCATTTTCTCTCCACTTTTAGGAAGAAAATTTTTTATATTAAAAATCACTTCATTTTATTTCATTTCTTTCCACATAAAACTTCCAAACGAAAGAAAATAACTAATTTTCTCTTCTAACTTTTTCTTTTCTCTCCAAATCTTTTCATCCAAACATACTATAAGAGAACAGAGGAGGAGAGAAGAGGGCACAAACGAGAGGCTACAAACTGTTTGAAAATTATTCTGAAGCTCCAATTTCACTGCATTCTACATACATTTGAAGTTTACATTCGGAGGAAAGAATAATAATCTGAAACCATGCAAAAGGAACTCATATATACATACATACACACATACGTACATACATACATATATATACATATATATATATATATATATATATATATATGTAAAATAATTCAGATGAATCGCTTGATGTTTTATAAACAAGCATTTACATCAAGTCACAAACAAGAAATAGGAAAAACCATGTTTCACCACTTAATTTCCATCTTTCCCATAAACTCCCAAAAATCTCCTCGTACTCCTCCGAAGTCAAGTCATCATCAATCTAATCTCCACCATATGACAACTTGTGCATCTAAGTTGGAATGCTACCCTTGCTCTCCATCTTCTCTTAGCTTCTTTAATGGTGTAGCTTCTTTAATGGTGTGTAGAGGCTTCGTATCAACCTTAAAAGCCACATAATATATATATATATATATATATATATATATATATATATATATAGTGGCGGAGCCACATATAAGTGAGCGTGGACAATTACACATCTCAATTTTTTATTTTCTAAAATTCAATTAAAAAAATATAATTTTTTCGATATTAAACTATATTTTTTGTATAAAATTTTAGTGATGATAGTGCGTATATGTTTTGTTTGTATTCCTTTTAATTTTTTAGACCCCCTGACTCTGAGTCCTAGATCCGCCACTATATATATATATTTTTATTTATTTATTTGGTTTGCTTGGTTGTCTTGTGAAATAAAATGATCTTATTAGACATTTTTTGTAGGGAAAAAAAAGGTAAATTATAGTTTTTTTTCTCATGGTTTGATCGAAATCCACATACTATCCATATGGTGAAAAAATATACAATTATGCTTCTGTGTTTTAAAAAATGTGACAAGTAAATGGAACTGTTAAAAAATAACAAAAGAGTAACGGAGAAATGAGATTTGTCCATCACTCTTTCTCTTTTTCCTATATTCATCGGTTAAAAAAAAAAAAATCTCTCTAGTAAAATTTGTATCCAAAAAATTTATTTTCAAACCCTAAAGAGAAAGTTCAACAATTACAACCCTAAATTTCTCTAATTATCCAAAAAATTTCAAAACCCTAACATTTCTAGCCGAAACCCAAAAAAAAAAAAAATGAGAATAAAGACATAGTGAACATTTGGCCATTCGCCATTTTCATCCTCCGTCTTCACCCTCCTTCATTTTCTTCCTCCAATTCATCTTCCATTAATTCAGCACACAAAGATAGAAAACAAAAGAGGTTTAATAAAAGACCAAAGAAAGATTCCAGATTAGGCATTAAAATTAAAAAAAAAATACAAACTAAATGTCTAATGCACAATAAAATGAAAAAAAAAATTACAAACTGAAAATACCTAATTTGAAGAGCTATGTATAAAATTGGCTTAATTTATTAAAAAAAAAATTAAAATACCACACAGATGAAAAAAATTCTTAAAATAACAATGTTATGTTGCATGTTGAAAATATGACATGTTTTGTCGTGTATTTAACATGCGACGTATATTTATCGTATATTGAACATGTGATATTCATCTTCTACTGTTGTTGGTGGATATCTTTCAGATATCGACTCTCGTCTCTTTCCTTTTCATTTTTCTTACTTCTATTGATGTGAGCAACCTGCACCTCTTTGTTTTGTGAGTGCACATGATTTTGTCAATGATTTGATTCCCTGCACCTCAACCATATGATTTGACAGCTCAAGATAATATCTACAATTGTTTGTTCAAAGAATTTGTCAGCTTAGGATAATAAATTTTGTTGAGCAATTGATTGTTGAACACCTCAATGTGATTATTAATATATGTCACAAGATGAAAGTATATGATTGAGTTTGTCGTATATTCAATATGTAAGAAATATATATCGTATATTAAACATGTCATAAAACGTGTTATTTTAAAAGATATTAATATATGTTACATGTTGAATACGCGACAAAATATGTCGCGTTTTCAACGTATCACATAACAATACTATTTTAAGAATTTTTTTTATTAGTGTGACATTTTAAAATTTTTTTAATAAATTGGACCAATTCTATACATTGCTCCGATTTGAAGGGGGGTGTTGGGAATTACACTCTCGAGAGAAATTTCATTTTTGTCGTCATAAATTCTTCTCGTTCACTGTTTAATTTTTCTTTCAATTCGCAATGGTTTCTACGATTTCTTCAAGTCACAAGAGTTTAATTCGTAGGTGTTGAGAATGGTGTGGGCGATACCTTGACATGGGTTTGCTTAAACCTTGATTTCGATTAATAAAGATTGTGAGTTTTGAACCCAATGCCCAAGTCGAATTGCTATGTAACAAATTGGGTTTTGAGCAAACCCAATGCCCATTTTGGAGAGGAGACCCAGCAAGAAAATGGGTTGCTCAGCAAGATGGGTTTTAAGACTACTTGCGAGATTCTTGAAAACTCGACCTCGGTCGACTGAAGGAGGTCGAGACCTAACGATATCTGCAAGAGCTTCGAATCTATCAACCTTTCCCGACATCTCTCGAAACCGTAGAAAGAGAGTCGCCAGAGATTAAGCTATTCAAGCACAAACTCTTCATTGACGTGATCGTCTCGCTTCTACTTCTCTTCACAGCAATTGTGTTGTTTGTTTGCCTTTTGACCCCCTGGAGTGTCGATTCTAAGACTGAGGTGTTCTGCCATTCAATCGATGAGTCTTGGAGTTTTCAAGATAATCAAGCAAGATGGGTTGAATAAAGGTTGAAGAAGTCAAGGTTCACAACCCAATGCCCAAACCTTTGTTTTCCAAATTCATGCCCAGATTCGCGCGTGTTGAGAGAGAAGAGAGAAAAATGGGTTTGCGTAGCGAGGAGAGGAGAGGAGAGAAAATGCGAGAAAAATGAGGATAATTTTGAAAAAAAAATTAATTTTATAAGTCAATTAAATATTTTTGATATGTCAAACTCTGTTAAATTTTGACTATTTTCATCATTTTTCAGTTTTTTAAAAGTCATTGAGGTATTTTTTCACCATAAACAAAGTATATAAGAATATTACGTGAATTTCAATCAAATCATGAAAAAAAACTATAATTAACCAAAATATAAATAAATAATATATGAGAAACAAGAAATAAAATGATCTTATTAGATATAAGTTATTTTTTTCCCTACAAAAATGTCTAATAAGATCATTTTATCTCACAAGACAACCAAGCAAACCGTTAATTCATTATAACTGGAAGAATAATGTAACTAAGACAAAATTAATTACTTAGAATTTTTTTTTGTTATATTAGAGAAAAATTACAGATTAACAAATTTTAAAATCTTTAGAAACACAGACTCTCCTTGCATTAGCATCAAGTTTGAATCTCAAAGACGGTGGTGGAGAATCTAGCTCCTCAAAGTCAAGCTCATTCTCATGGGCTTGGGTCTTTTTTTTATTATTATTAGATAAGAATTCGGATATGAGATTTTTAGGTCGAAGAAGGGAGGTCATGGACTTTGTTTGCTAATGCATCTTCTTTCCTTCTCACAAAGCATGCTCAAGCATAGGCTTATTTTACTCCTTTGACTGTGATGATTGGAAACACTACTCCCCTAATTAGAGACCTCGAGTTTATTGAAAATGAAAAAAAAAAGATTTAAAAATATCAATTCTTCAATGAGTATGATAGCATTCAAAGATAAAATTTTAAATATCGATAAGTAAAAAAAAAAAAAAAATGCATGCTTAAGCTCACAAAGCCAACCCCATTTCAAAATCTCCCTGATATCAAATAAAAGTGCATCATATAGACATTAATATCTGCCGAAACAATCAAGTGAATAATTATTTTTATATTAAATTCACATCAACATAATTAAGTTTGTTAAAAATAAGAAACAATATAAATAATATAAAACCTTAATACTAACAATTGTTTTGATAAAATATTATAATAAATTATGTTTCCATCCATTAAGCATTATCTTAATTGGCATCTTTCATTTTTTTCTTGAATTTGAATCTTTTTTAATGTATCAAAAAAATAATAATAAATTACCTTCATATAAAAAAATTATTATAACAAATATAAAAATAAAATAAGCTAAATATTTTTAAAATCAAAGATTTATTTTAATATAAATATTTTTTTAATAATTAATTTTAATTTAATATATAATATTTTTTTATATATTTAGTTCACAATAATTAATTTTATGTTTAATCAAAATAATATAATTATATCCATAATGTCATACACCTTACAGATAAAATCTAACCATTTATAATTCAACCACCGCATTCCAACAAAACAAACATCTGGGCGAATTTTAAAGCCAATGAACCAGTCAACTCAATCACCCCCACTCGCACCAGCCGTGTCTGAGTTTTCTCCAGACGGATCATCTGTCACACTACCTGCACTGCAATTGTATTAACTATTAAAATATAATTGGCGTATAGTATAAATGATTACAGTTTCCACTAATGGCTGAATTGGATGCAACACCATTTTAAAGGATATACATATATATATATATATATATATATTATTATACTGTATATTATATTTTGTATCACCATCATAATTAATTTTTTAATAATCAGTCGATTTTTCATCTCGAATATCGTTAGATTTCAATTATAAAAGGGTTTTTTTAATATAATTTTTTTTTATTTTTAAATTTTAAATTTAATATTTAATTAAAAAGTTAATATTATTGATCATCCGTTGCTACTATCACAATTTAATTAAAAAAAAAAATCACAGCATTTACGTAATAAAAAATTTCAAGCTAAATTAGTGAAAGTTACACACTTTCTTATTTTAGTTTAATTGTAACCAAATTCATGCAAGTACATTCACAAGAATCCAGAAAACACCACGTGCATGGCAGTGGGCAACATATTTTTAATAGGTTTATGAATGCGACTGATTTGGCCTTTGAAAAGGTACAGTATTAATGTTGATTTATTAATTAATTTTTTTTGGTTTTTTGTTTTCATTGTGAAGAAGATTACAACCTCTGTACCAAGGAATCATTTGCTGTTGGAAGTTTAAATATAGCAGATGCCAACAAGAAATAGATAGATAGAGAGAGAGAGATGGAAAAAAGAGAGCCACACCCATTACTGAGGGGAGGGAGAACTAGCGAGTACCGTCATGGGTTTTCTTCATCTCAAATGGAATCACTGTCTGCTTTCTGCGAAGCTCTTATACCACCAATTTCATTAAATTCGAGCAATATTGAAATCCCAGAAAGTCAATCTCTTTGTTCCTTCTTTTCCGCTTCTGGGTCTCAATCCCCAATTCCTGATGAGGTCATCCTCTCTCTCTCTCTCTCTCTCAGACTCACACATACACACACAACCACACATCAAAATCTTATTTTGCGTGTGTTTTTTTTTTTTTTTTGTGAAGCGTAGGTTGCAGAGATTATTGTGAAGAGGGGTGCGCCAGAGGCAGTGTTCTTAGTGAGTATTGTACTCAGAATTCTCTCAACAAGGTTGGGAACTTTACTGCTTTGTGGGTTTCTCAGTTTTGCTTGGAAATGGCCATTCATTCACAAGTTTTCTGAAATTTCATTGGAAAAGAGAGAAGAAGTACTAAAGAAATGGTCAAGAGAAAGCCTTTTTATTCCTCTGAGAGTAGTGTTTGTGATGATCAAACTGTTCTGCTTCTTGACTTTCTTCTCTTGGGTAACTTCTTGCTTGCTAAAATTGACTTTTTATCTGCTGCTTTTAGCCAATTAACTTCATCTCCACTATTTAGACCTTTTCTGCTATCCTCTGCTATATCTTTCTTTGGTTGATCGTTTGCCTTATGCTGTATATGCTTAGTTCATTCTGATTTGTTAGATTTTGTGGAGAACAATGAAATTTAGTGTTTTTTTCTTTTCAAGTATACAATTTTTGCGGTAGTGTGATGATTATTAGCCGGTGGAACTCAACACTTTTGAATTTCTTCTTAAACCCTAAAATGTATCAAATGGCCTAAGCCTTGATCTCAACAATCCATGTGGAAGTCTTTTCTAATTTTCAAGCCTATGGGTGAAAAATACAATATTACAACATCAATGGAGTTTAAGGAAGAGATGGTTGTGTCCGTCAAACTGTGCAAGAGTCCTTCCTCGCATGCGACCAGATACAAGGGTATAAACCTGAGTAAAGCTGCCATCCAGGTGCTTAGACAAGGAGAACAAGTGTTTGCTACTACCAAAATATTTCTTCTTTTTTTCATTCTTTTTTTGGGACAATCATAGTTCTCTTTTTCTTTTTCAAGTATGGAGTCTCAAAAGGTTCTGAATCAACCCTTCTAATGTTCTCTTCTTGCAGACTGATGAAAATTCAGAAAACCCTGCTTGGGAGGCGATTGGATACCATGTCGACACCAAAGAGAACTTGACCAGACCTCCGATCAAGAGACCTCTTCAGAAGGGAATCATAGAGATTGCAAATGAAACAGACTCTACCCTTTTGCACTCTCTCACCCAAAAAGGCCTTCAAGCCTTCAAAGATGATAAAACTAGTATCTACAAAATAAAGTGTGACGTTGTGATTGTTGGTTCTGGGTGTGGTGGAGGTGTGGCAGCTGCCGTTCTTGCAAATGCTGGCCATAAAGTAGTCATCCTAGAAAAGGGAAACTATTTTGCATCCCAAGAGTATTCCTCTCTGGAAGGCCCATCTATGAGAGAACTATATGAGTCAGGTGGGGTTCTGGCTACTTTGGATGGGAAAGTGATGATTATGGCAGGATCAACAGTTGGTGGTGGCTCCGCTATAAATTGGTCTGCTTGTATCAAGACACCAACTTCTGTACTTAAGGAGTGGTCTGTGGATAAAAAGATTCCATTTTTTGGAAGTTCTGATTATTTGTTTGCAATGGATGTTGTGTGCAAGAGGATAGGTGTTACCGAAACCTGTATGCAGGAGGGGTTTCAGAATCAAGTGCTTCGAAAAGGTTGTGAAAATCTAGGACTAGATGTGGTGACAGTACCTAGGAATAGTAGCCAGTATCACTACTGTGGTCCTTGTGGTTATGGTTGTAGAACAGGAGAAAAACAGGGGACTGATTCGACTTGGCTGGTTGACGCTGTGAATTGTGGTGCAATAATCTTAACAGGATGCAAAGCAGAGAAATTCATGTTTGCGAGTAACAAGGATGGGAAGATAAGAACGAAGTGCTTGGGAGTGATTGCAAAGTCTGTGAGTGAGAATAAAAAAATGAAGCTGCAAATTGAAGCTAAAGTAACAGTTTCTGCCTGTGGATCTCTCCTGACACCGCCTTTGATGGTCTCCAGTGGGCTACAGAACCCAAATATAGGAAGAAATCTTCATCTCCACCCTGTTCTAATGGCATGGGGATACTTCCCAGAAGGTGCGTCAGAAATCAAAGGGAAAGTCTTTGAGGGAGGGATCATCACTTCGCTTCATAAGGTAACGACAGAAGAGTCAAACCATGTCCGAGCTATTATAGAAACTCCTGCTTTAGGCCCTTCCTCATTTGGTGCACTTTCTCCATGGACTTCTGGCCTTGACATGAAGGAGAGGATGGCCAAATATGCAAGAACATCACAACTTTTTGCATTGGTTAGAGACGAGAGTTCAGGAGAAGTAAGAGAAGAGGGTCGGATAAACTATAGGCTAAATAGGTTTGACAAGGAAAATCTTACTGTGGGGTTGAGGCAGGCTTTGAGGATTTTGGTTGCAGCAGGAGCCACCGAAGTTGGTACCTATAGGAGTGATGGACAAAGAATCAAATGTAAAGGCATCAAGGATGAGGAGTTGGAGGAGTTTCTGGACAAAGTAATAGCAGTTGGAGGCCCGCGTTCTAAAGGAGATACCTGGACTATATATTGCTCTGCACATCAAATGGGAAGTTGTAGGATGGGTGCTACTGAGGACGAAGGCGCAGTTGATGAGAACGGGGAAAGTTGGGAAGCACAAGGCTTATTTGTGAGTGATGGAAGTGTTTTGCCAAGTGCAGTTGGAGTCAATCCTATGATAACCATCCAGTCTACTGCATACTGCATTTCAAAGAGGATTGCGGAGATTTTGAAGAAAGAAAATTCTCAGTGCACAATTGAATGATACATGTAGCTTTTCAACTGATCTCCTTGTGGAATTTTTTATGCCATGTTGTCAAGGTTTGAAAATATTAGTCCAATCAACAATTTTATCTGTTAATAAAAGATTGAGGGGCATGTTTCAACTCTTCTAAAACATTAATTGAAGGCATTCCTTAAATCCTGCGACCACACCATAGAGATCATCTCAACTCTGCATGATCAAAGTTCCCTTGACCTGCAGCAAATGGACTTCCTGGACTTGTATCAACAAAATATAAGGCCTTTCATTGCAGAGAAAATCTTGGGCGAGAGCCTCGAAGTATCACTGATACGGTGCCTTTTAACTAATTATTATGATACACGGTTGGTTTATACCTCCTACTTAATCCTAAGCAAACCCCCCCTTGTGGAATTCGTACACCCATTATAAATTTTAATTGGAAAAGTATGAATAACTATCATTAGGGTTTATGAGTCACCTTGTAAATGAGTACGAAATCTCAACGTCAGCTCTAAAAATTTTGGGCTGAACCAACTTTCTAGATTTAGAATCAAGTCTAAAAGATGTGATCAAGCCAGGCAAATTGCTGGGAGCCCATGTCTACGTCTATTTAATGTGTTAGATGCACCATCAAACACAAGAATCAAAACTTTGGAATCAGCTTGCGAGAGCGGGTTTAGTGGACCTCTCAAGCAGCATACCCTCCATACGAGTGGAACTAATCTGACAGAAGTTTGCAGAATGGTAAGGAGAATGATTTATTTATTTATTTATTTATTTATTTTTTGAGCATATAATGATATTCAAATTTGAATTTATTATAAGGGAGAGAGAGATGTGCCAATGACGGGAAGGAGAATAATATGCACAATATATATATTATTGGGAAAAAATATTTTAGAAAAGAAATCTTTTAAGAGAATATTTAAAAACTAGTAAGAAAAAAATATTTTACAAAAATAGTAATTTTCTTATTTTAATGGTAACTATCCTTTTAAAAATAATAATTATCTTAATTTTAAAACTCTTCATCTTAAGAATTATTTTAGAAGTTTATTTTTAATAAAAAATCTATTATATCATAAACCTAGTTTTGCCTATTTAAAGAAAATATGATCAATAAAGAAATAGTCTTAATTCTCATACAATAAGTGTGGTAAGAGAGGAAAAACTCTAGCAATGGGAGAAAGAAATTCTCTCCAAAGTTTCTATTCATTAGATCTTGTACCGGGGTTCATGTCAAGCAATCCCTTCAGCATCGATAATAAGCTGTCCACCAACACAAAATCAAATAATTTCTATATTTTACCGAAGCAATTTGGAACTTTCAAGGGCAACAACATTTTGTGACAAAGATCTAAACTCTACATAATGAAATGGCAACAGAAGACCAAGAAATCATATGGGCATTTATTAAGTTGAGGAAACTCAACTTTTAATTGAATAGTTGTGTAACAGCTTTGACAAAAATTGCAGCTTTAATTTGAAATTCCCGCTTTTCAAATATGCAGTCTAAATAACCCTACAATCTCTGTTATCCCCAGAGCAGCACACAATCAAAGGATTTACCAAATGGCTTAAAAAAAAACTATCAAGCCAACTAATACAAAAATGGCTAAGATGCCTTCTCTCAAGCACTAGTTATAGCCTTAACTGCTTTTTGAGCTGCATCATCTAGATCCTCAGCTGTAATCAGAGTCATACCACTTTCCTGCAAATCCATGACAATTAAGAATAATGTCATTTCTTCCTATTTATTTTCCTCTGGAAGTCATTCACAAACAGGTCAGTTTTGAGAATGTAGTTTGTGATATGATAGTACTCGATTACCTTCAAAATTCTCTTCCCTTGGTCAACATTGGTGCCTTCAAGACGAACAACAACGGGTACTTTCAATTGAACCTTAAAGAGAAAACACAGCAGAAGCTATTTAATTTTTCAATTGTTAGAAGAAAGCACAAAAATTGTCCAAAACTTTGTTAAAAGGCTTTCACGTTTTCTTCAAAAGCTTTTAACCTTTCCTACCACATTTTCCCACTCTGAAACTTTATTGACTAGCATGTCAAATGACATTTTGCTCATGGGTATTATGAGAGGAAAAAGAGAAGAAGGATTGAGTTTGTGCTGTGTGTTTGGAGGATTGATGGAGGAAAGAAAAGGATCACATGAGAAAGGGAAAGCTTGACAAAACAGAGACAGTGCTGGAACTATATCCCGGTCTATCAGATGCATATCTTACCTGTTTGGCAGCATTAACAATACCGCTAGCTATTACATCACATTTCATGATTCCTCCAAAAATGTTGACCAAAATTGCTTTGACCTTGTCATCAGCAGTCAATATTTTAAATGCTTCCACGACCTGTTTCAAAAAATGAATAAATAAATTAAAGCTTATGGAAAATCAAAAGAAAGAAGCAGTTGATAATGTGATCCAAAGTAAATTATATAGTGTTTGTCAAGAAAAATTGTCACCCTTAGATCAAATGCAACCAATTTCTTAGCTTAATGTGATCTAAAGTAAAATGCAGTTAATTTTTCTTAGCTTAAATTTAAGCTTTTAAGTAGTTGATTTGCTAGGCAGTTTACTGCATTTTATATATACTAGAATAGAAAATAAACATAGAGGGGGATCATTATTTCTTGGAGCATTAATATGCAAGTGATTGTAGCACAATACATGTATCCACTCTATTTATTACCTGTCCTTCAGAAGCATTCCCACCAACATCCAGAAAATTGGCAGGGGTTCCACCATGCAACTTAATTATATCCATGGTGGCCATGGCCAGTCCTGCACCATTCACCATGCAACCAATTTCCCCATCCAAGCCAATATAGTTCAAATCTGCTTTCGCAGCAGCAACCTGTAAGCAGTAAAAATTAGGCATTTCCTTCCAACAGGAGAGGAAAAAGCTCATGAATGACCTTTCCCCCTTTTAACTCCCAAGAATAATAATTAATAATAGTAATAACCAATGCTATAGATGTGCCATTATCAACTATAAAGTCTTATTGCGACAGATCTAGGAGCACAGTTGAAGTATAATCAAGCTGATGAGCATTTTCACTTTAAAATACATTATTGGAATACATAAAAAGAGGTCAAGATCATACCTCACGTGGATCCTCCTGTGATGAATCACGAAGAGCAAATATCTCTTTTTGTCGAAAAGCAGCATTATCATCAAAGTTTAACTTGGCATCAGCAGCTACCAATTGGTTATCAGCAGTCTCTGCCATGGGATTGATCTATCCAATAAAACACGAAGAGGGAAAATAAAATTAATTTTACTAATATGAAAAGAAGACAAAAGAAAATGTGGCAATAAAGCATCAAATGATTCACCTCCAACAATGTGCAATCACATTCTCTGAATAGTTGATATAACTTCTTCACTTGTTCAATCGAAGCATTTCTATCGGCCACCTTGGGGGCCAAACCATCTACCACCTTAGCAGCATCATCATCAGTAATCCCTTTGAAAACATCAATAGGAACCTAGCCAGGGGGGAAAAAAAGCCATAAATTCAATGTAGGAAACTGTATAAGAAATACAGAAAATCCACTTTACCAAGTGTGGAAAAGAATATAAGCAAAACCTACCTTAATAATCATGTCAGGAAATTTCTCAGCAAGGTCTTCAATGCTGGTACCTCCCTTACTGCAGGCAATGATAAGCTGGAGAATAGAATAGCACTTTGATGAATTCAAGGGTAACCAAAAAAAAAACAAAGAAAGAAAGAAAAAGCGTATTTGCCACCACACATATCCGATGAGCTTTCCCAAACCTCTAACATATAACAAGTAACTTAAGAACTATCAATGCAAACTTCAAGGAAACAGGCAGACATCCATCCAGGAGAGGGAAGAAGTTCCTGGCTTTCAAAACACTCAAAACAATGTAGAGAATTGAAAGCAATAAAGTGGGAGTCTAAAAGTAGAATTGTAATTGTCAATATTGTAGAATCCTCTTAACATTCTATGCATGCTAGGTTAGTTAGAGCCAAAAACACTCCTGAATTCATTGTAGGGAATCTCCTACCCCCTGTGAAGCATGGGCTCTTCAAAATGGAAGCGTCGTCAGAGAAGACCATATGCAGTGCCCAATCTTGCTTTATTCTTTCAGGTACTGGATGCTTATCAATACTTTTAGGACGCTTCTTGAACACTCTGAAGACATTTAAATAACTGTAGAAAAGCTTATTTGTTTTGCTAAGTTTAAAATATTTATAAGCAAAACTCATGATGCTTAAAGCATCTCATTAAACATGTGGGATAGTATTTGGAGAATGCGTAGAGAACCATAACCGGAAGGGAAGCGATTTCTTCCACAAATTGAATTGAGGATCTTTTGAAGGATACAAGTAACTATATTCTTTCTGTGTTTTAATCCATACGTACATAAGATATTATTTTTGTGTTGCGCCATTGTCCTATTTTCTGAAATTTTGTCATATTGTGCATGCGCATGCCTGTGCATAGGCTACCATTACTGGAAAATACTGAGAATCACACAATGGCCCTAAGCTTCAGCAGTTATTACCCTACACAAAGTCATGTACAATAAGCAAAAATACCCTTCTTAGTACTAATATTACCGAAACTCATATTCTCATGCTAATATCTTAAACACTTCCATTCATGGCAACAAACCGAGGAAAAAAAAAAAAAGGAGATCCTTTATACTTGTCCCACAAAAAGGGGAAAAATCCTAAAAGGACAAGTTCAATAAGATGCAAAAGTAAATTTTATTAAAACATATTAATAAAACTAGATTATCATGGGGGAATCCTAGCTTGAGGGTAAAATTGTGTCCATTTTTATTTGAGATTTTGTGTTCAATTCTAAGAAGTAGCTTCTTCTCAATAAAAGAAACTAAGAGCGCCCACGCATACTCATCTTAGACCCCACCTACTCGGTGAGATGCTTGTAACCAGTGTCCTTTTCTTTTTTCTTGATATAAAGATATCGTCATTCAGAAGATGAAGTACATATCTTTCATATTTAAGATGTAAAATCAACTCATATGTATATATCCACACACCTGTGTATGAGAGAGAGAAACTCTCTAGGGTTTAAGTTAACAATAGTTAATATCCTCAGTTTCACATCACATTAACATGCTATGCAATGCAATGCATATAACTCCTCAAAACGGATAGAGCTGGGGAAGGAGCAGCATAAGATGACCATTATACTAAGAAGATCTACTATGTATGAAGTTTGAAAAAACAAATGTAACACAGTCAGTGCAAAAAGCTACACCAGAGAAAGATTGTATAATCATCACAAGCACATAATGCTATCAAACTTTAACATACTGGGCCAGCAGTTGTACGATCAAGAATGATGGAGAAGTACATCTCATTTACAAGCGACAACTTCTCAGCCAAGTACACCTGCAGAAGGAAACACCAGAGGTGACCCAAAAGATTAAGAATAAGAATCGAAAATTGCACAAGCAGCAGGACAGAGATTATCTGCTACAGTTAGTGTTATTAGATGTGAAAGCATAAGCTAATTACAGAAGTACAGGAACCTTGAATTTCAAATTATGTACAGCATAGCTAAATTTTAGGCAACCAAACTCCAATTTGAGGCTTCAGTCTCAAACTCATCATAACTACTAACCTTATCCAAGCACGTGGTTCCCATTTTCAACTTTAGAATAATGCAAATTGCCAATGACAGAATCAAGAGAAAAGTAGCTAAACATGAGAATAAAATAAATAACATTATGGAAATTGAAAATGAAACCCAAGAATAAACTAAATAATGTTATGGACATTGATAATGAAACCCTATACAACATGGACACTGAAATGTGAATGGAGATGCAACTATTGCATTTTCAACTTGAGCATCACCCAGTCATTTGTCTGGCCAAGGCTTATTTTAAAAGTTACAATGGAACTTCAACACCCAATTCATTAACAAAAAAAAAGAAAGAACTAAGGCGGGCATGCAACCTAGCTAAAGCAATAAAGTGTGTCAACAACATCTTCAATTGAAGTCAAACATTCGGACCAAGACCAAAAATAAAGAGTTTCCAGCTAAGTATCAACAAAACTAGCTGAGGGTTTATCAATCCCCTCAAAAACCTACCAACCACCCCAATCATGCTCACGTAAGTTTCACCTCCAAACAAAATAGTTTGTATATGCATGAAAAATAAGTAAGGAGGAAAATATGATTGATGACATCAATTAGTTTAACACCTATTGTAACAACACAAAATAAGGGGAAAAGGATGAAACATTCGCCATGCATTGATCTTGAAGAAAAATAACCGGTACTCATACAATCAAAAATTGCGAGAATTGAAGAGGGAAAAAAAAAAGAATGCATATCTAGGTGAATCTAAACCCAACCAAAACCGATACTGAACTCTAGTCCCCAACAAGAATTAGCTAAGCAAGGTCGAAAAGAGTGATATCTCTGTGTCCTGATGAACAAACACCAAAATTATAGCTCATAGAATATGGAAAGTGCGAAACCTTGCCGACTACTTTGCCTTGAGGACCAGTTTGCTTTGTGACAAGTATCTGTCCAAGCATTTTCCCTGCAGAAATGGGTAAAATTGAAAAATAATTCAGCTGCAAGATACAACAAATGAGTGCAATTATTAAGGAGAAGCCTATCCAAGAAAGTTAAGGGGAAAAAGAAAAATAGAGTCTAAAATATCCTTGCATTCATGTCGATCCATAAACACCAAAAAGTGAATATAACTGCTTTATCGCACAAAACCTTAGCCTCCATTAAACATGTTAGAAATTCAAATAATAAGAAAATAATTGTTCTATATAGATATGAAATCATGGATAACTAACTGTTCTAGGCACGTTTTAAAAAATGCATGAAGAACTCCGATTGTACCCCTTAAAGATACATATTAGACCAAAATAATCTAGTGAGATTCAACCCCAAAATTAAACATCACCCTATCAGCCCCATTTATGGCCTCGTCAGACTTACCTTAGCCCAATTTTTATGAGACAGCTGCTTAGAAACCCCCCCCCCCAAAAAAAAAAAAGTTATATGACTCAACTATCTAGAATCACTACATTCCAAGCCTATGCTCAAGTATGAACAACTGAATAAAAAAAAATCTGATTTATATCCTTTGAAAACAATGAGAACATAAAAAATTATCAATACCTGCTGTCTCCTCAGCCTGTTCAGTCTTAACAATGTGAACTCCTCCTTGAAATCCATTTTTAAAGGTACCCAACCCTCTTCCACCAGCAAAAATTTGACTTTTTACCACTATCTGCAAGAACCAATTAGAGTGAGATACCTAGAATTTAGAACACCGATCATATAGTGCACACATGAAAAGAAGACTATGCTTGGAACCAAATGAAGAATTCAGATCAGATGGACTGAACTAATTTGCTACATTTCTTGATGAAATTCTCTGATTGGAACCAAAAGAGTAAAACATGAAATTTAACTTAACTTTTTTGCTTGAAATACCGTAACAGCATAATTTTTTGTATCTACTAGCGGATTAATAATCCCTTTTAGAAATCAAATGGATTTGATTACATTATGCACATGAAGTTGCCATTGTGAAAGAAAGGCTTCTATTTCATCTCTAATTAGTATAGCTGATAAAATTCCAATTGCCCAGATATGATATTATGAATTTGCAACAATTCAATTCAAAAATTTCATGGAATGCCAACACAATGCTATAATTGCAGCCTAGTAACCAGACACATAGAATCCCAACTGCAACAACCATCCAATTATGAGGTAACAACAATTCACTACAAATCCGCGTTGATGGGGTTAGAATTAAAGTTGACATTTTTTTGTAAAATTTATTTGGTTCCAAGCAGGCCCTAACTTTCATTCAACTAACCCTAATACTTGTAGGATGTCTAAACTAACGAGAAAGATATGCTCTCACATTTCTCAGCAACCATTCTAACCCAAAAAGGGGGAAAACCCTTAGAAACCAAACATAGAATTAGAATTTATCGTTTGCTTAAAATCAAATTCAATATACCTCGTTTTGATTGGGAAATACATCCTGAATTGCCTTCTTCACTTCTGCAACTGAAGAAACAGCGACACCCTTCGGAACATTGATCCCATATTTGCTCATCAACTCAGCCCCCTGGAAGATTTAAACAAATCAGAGATCTGAATAGCACAAACCACAAGATTTAAAGGCAAGAGAGAATGAGACCTGGTATTCATGGATGTTGAGGCGGCGGATTTGCTGCTGCTGCCAGTTTCCGGCGAAGGAGAGAGATCTGGAGACAAGCTTGTTGATCGATCCTCTCGCCATATGACGGCCGCTTAGAAGAATTGTCAAGAGATCACCGGAGCTGAAACGACCGAAATTGGACAGTTCAAGACTTCAAGCAGGAAAGCACAATATTCATTCCTTTATTAAACAAAAAATAAAATAAAATATAAAAGTTTGACCCGATTTTTTAGTTAAAGAAAAATCAAAATTCAATTTTCATTATTTTATATGATTTAGATTATTTCTGGTGGTCAAATTTCTTTATTATTATTATTATTATTATTATTATTATTATTATTATTATTATTATCAAATTATTCATAAAATAAAATAGGATATTTAAAAGTTTAGTTTAGAAGAAAGTCTTGATAGAAATAATGGCATAAAAAAATCCATATCAATTAAATCAATTTTTTTTAAAATCTTGTCGATATTTATCATGATTGATCATAATTATTTATTATTATTATTATTATTATGATACAATGCTTTAACAGTTTTATGTTTTTTCTTCTATTTTAAATTATAACGATTGAGTAGGAATATTTTTTTATTATTATTGATTATTTTTTCTTTTTGAACAGACAGAAACAAATAAATTAATAGAGAACTTTTTTAACATAAGACGCTAACCTAGTTTCATTAATCAAAGTTGGTTTCAAGACCTTTTTCCCAAGTCCTTTTTTTTATTTTTATTTATTTGTTTTTTGTACATGGGAGTACACGAATTCGAGGCCTTTGCAAGGGAGAAGGATGGAGCTATAGCTCATTGGCGAAGGAGGGGGGAGAGTTGAACCTCTACTATTGGTGGGAGGGGAAATGGTATGCATGGTGGCCACCAAGCTTGGTAGACATCTCAATCATCTCATGAAAACTTGGACTTCAAGATACTTTTCATTATCGTTAGAGGAAAAAGGAAGGTGGCATTTAAAGACTCTGAATCCTCCATCAATTTCTTCTGATACAGACAAGGCAAGAAAAAGCACACCAGGTTATCCATCAATTTCTTCAGATACCCTCCCACTGGGGACATCACTGGGGAGCCTCACGGAAGGGAACCCAGCCAAATCTTTTGCATTCTTGTCAACTTGGGTGCTTCAAACTTGCATTTTCATCAACCCATGATGGTTTCCTCGCTTTGTAACAGAAATGTGCAATCATTTGAACCAACTAATTGGCTGTTCGAAACTCTTCATGCCAAATGCAGATAATCAACAATCTTGGAAATGCAAATGAAAAGGGAAAGCAGAAAAAGGCCTCACCTAGAGTAGAGAAAATCTAATGCAACCTCACCTTTCTCCCTGTACAATACTTGTACTTCCTCGCAGAAAAAGAATTTGAGAGCACTCTTTAGCTCTAAAAGCATATCCCAAATCTCTCTCAATGTTAATGTCTAATTTAACTGCCTGTTAGGAAGAAATAAGAGGTGTTACTGTCTCTAGAACTATATGGAAGAGCTTATAACTAAAAGAGCAAAGGGAAACACAAAAAGATAAAGATAACTCTGTAGATCTAATAGAGGGCTAAGAAGTATGTAATACCCGAGGAGGCAGTCGATTTTTGGCACTCCAGTATACTTTCACTGCCTTCTCAAGCTCCTTCAAGACCTTCCAATTGTCAGATGCCCTATAACAAACATCGAGTAGAGCAGATCTTACTGGCATGAAATTCAGTTCACAAGTTGCTCCAAAAGCCTTAAGCATATTCAGTTGGGAAGAAATAAAAATGCATATTCCTCACCTTTTTCCTTGGCAAATTCCATGCATAAGCACGTATATGCCATCTACTATAGTCTACTTGATTGAATTTTCAACATATAAAAAAATCTACCTCCTCCTACGTGACATCTAAACAGCAAACTCTTTAACAATATAGTGTTTGGGAATGCAGCCATAACCACCTGCATTTTAGCAGAACATTGAAATTATATAGGACCTCTACATGGGTAAGCAATTCATCAAAAGACGAGGTGATAAAATTCCATCAAGTGTGTAGGTTGTAAAAGAACACAGGAAGATTACCTCTTGTAACGTTCAAGTACAAGAACAATCAATGGGCTTGGATGAAAAGCAAAACCCTCCCACTCCAAACAATTTATTTCCTTAATCCACGCATCATCAATCTCCCCTTCCCAATCAATCTCGGCACCATATCTTCGGCCACCACATTCCTGATCGGGTGTTGCTCAAAATACTCTGATGCTTTAGTTCCCCAACCCACATCAGCATCTAGTGGCCAATCAGGATTATCTTCTTCAACCACCATCTTCTTCTTTTTTTGTGCATTGTCTTCATTGCCCTCGGTATCACTGGAATCAGACTCAACTTATCTATGAAGAGTTCTGGGCTCTGTTGTCGAATTGATGCAAAAGTCCGTTCTAGAGAGTCACGCACAAAATCTTCAACTGCAACTGCTTCACTCGTTCGACCGCGCCTCGGTTTCCTTGGAATTGCTGTCGGGAATGTCTCGCCATAATTTTCTTCCATGTTCCCATCCCTTGATTTTGAATTAGCTTACCCTGATACAGATAAGCAAAGGAAAGCTCTCTGAATGCAGTCATGATTCATGATCGCAGAAAACATGAACTTGGAATTCGAACTCGACCAAGAATTTGAGAATGATGAGGGATAAGAATATACCCTAGGAGAAAAGGTAAGGGGCTTAGATGTTACAAAGGTCTCGAGGAGAGACATTTTTCATATTCTCAGCTGATGATTCCAACCAAATATCAGATGGGGTTTGAATTCTAACTTAATAGATTGAATTTTGAATCAGATAAATCAGTTCTCGCTTTGTTTCCTGATCTTTGCTTTCGCTGAGACAGCAGAGCTTAGAATTAGAAAACCGTGCATGCAGGAAAAGATTGACGTGCAAGACTAAACCATTTATCGACATTGTTTTAAGCTTAGAATTGTTGTTGGGAAATTTTTTTTTATTTTTATTTTTTTACATGGAGAAAACCTCTTGCTAATGGCGGGGTGTAATTTGTAAAAAATATTAATCTTAGAGGACAATTTATAGACTTTGAAATCACAAAAGATAATTTTAAAAAATAATCAAACCATGAATAGTTATTCGTGATTGTTTCCCTACCCTAATTTTTTGAGGGACAAGGGTTTGCCCCTAATATTCATCAAAATTACACGAACCATGATTACCGAGTATGTAAGATTACGATATTGCCCTTTTCTATTTAGTTTGGAAACTCCTAACGGTCATTTTCATATGAGGCGAAGGGATATTTTCCAGACACATATGAAGAACAATTAACAGGTAGGGAGCGCCTTATTTCCATTTGCTCCGAGTCAAGTAAGCAAAAAGGTTAATATGTAAAAGGTTTGTTAGGAAACTGAAGAAAAAAAAAAAAAACATTTTTGCAAAGGTTAATATGAATTTTTGATTATAGTTTTATTGTTTTTTTGATATAAATATATAAAAGAGAGAGTTACAATTTGTTAATTTCAATTTTAATAATCTCCGGAAAATGGGTTGAATATAAAACTATACCTCGCTTCACAAAAATTTGAATGCAAAAAATTGGCTTCACTGTATTTCTTTGTCAATTTCTTCTGTGTTATTAATTTTTAGACGATGAGAATTATATTAAATTTATTTTTTTAATTTTTACTTCGATAGTTTTTCTATGAGAACCGTTAACACAAGTGATAAAAAGATTATTGCCATATTCAGTTTCCTATTCAATATTTGCTTTTATGGAGAAAAAATATGTCATCAAATTGAATTCATTTCTCTAATTATATTTTATTCTATCAAATATGACAAATAACTAAACCAGATTATCATATGAGATTTTTCTTATATAAATTACAAATATGTACAAACAGATTGGATTATAAAACAAGATTTTGTAAGAATTATACCGAACTACATATAATATTTTGATCACTTTTAATAATTTGTAATATTTAGTTGATATAAAAATAAATAAATAATTAATGATGCATTGTATTGTTGGTTTCCATTTTCATTTCAACATCCCTGTGGCAACTTAAGATGTGTTTTCTCTTCCTAATGGGTGTATTTTCCACGTCGAGATCTCCTAGAAATTGTTAGAATGCATGTGAATAATACATGCTTTAATTCATAAAATGGAGCTAAAATTAGTAAAAGCAAAAATTAGGGATTTAGGGTTACCTCCAGTCATGCTCTTGTTCTTCACTTCCGACGAATCTAAAAGCATCAACACAATCCTTGGGATATGCACAAGTCTTCTAAGCCATCAATTTCACTCAATAGATGATGTAGAGTTTAGAAATTCGGACTTAGGGACCCAATGCATTTGAGGGGTTTATATAGACTCTCAACCATCAAAGAGCCATTAAAACCTTACAATTATCATCTTAAATAATTACTGGAGGTTATGAGAATCCAATTAATTATTCAAAAAGGAAAAACAAATTAATTGTGTGGAGATTTGAATGAGACACCAAAATCTGGCCAAACGCATCCCCAATTCAAATTCTTACCATCCTTATCACATTTAATTCTTTCAATTATATTTTTTTCTAATTAATTTGATATTGAATTCATTGACTTAAATTGAATTTGAATTCAAAATTAATTCAAAATTCTAACAGAAATTTCTCAATGTTTGAACAAACAATCATCCACCATAATTTCCCAAATTTTGGAAGAGTATATGATTGATTTCATATATTTTTAAAAATTAGATGCACTCATCTAATAAATTTATCAGTGTATATTCAAAAAATAGTGATCAATACCTTAATAATCATCAAGAAAAAAATAAAAATATTTTTTAATAATTAATCAGTATTAAAAATCATATATTAATTAATCTGATCTGAATATTATCGAATCTAATTTATAAGATATTTTTTAATTTAATTTTTTTATTTTTAAATTTAAATTTGATTAGAGGATTAATACATTTTAAAAAGATAAAAATAAAAAACATATGTTTGCCTTATCCTCCCCTTGCTATAATCAACATTAATTCTCGTCATTGAATGGACACAGCAATGGGGTCGTGCGTGACCAATCATAACACATAGGGTGACCTCATTTATTGGGACACTAACCCTGAACAATCATGGCATTTACTGGTACCCTTTTCATTTTCCATTCATTTAAGAGCCCTTCCTTCTGGGATATGTCCCATTTCACGTGCGCTTCATGTCCTTCCCTCCCGCCTTCATTAAATTTGTCTGGCCAAGGATTACTACAGGCATCGTACAACTGACCCCGAGCATAATTAATAATTTTTTTTTAAAGACTCGTCCCAATTTATAATAATAATTTTAATTTATTTAATAATAAACTCATAAATTCTTTAATTAAAAATTATATAAAATAAACAGATATCATTTTTGTAATTTTCTTCTTTTCCTTCGTATTTCTTTGGTCTTTAAAAATAACAACTCGAGACCATTTGTTACGATGATTTAGAGATTTTAAATTTTTTTTATTCTATATTTCTCTTATAAGCATATACCCGTATTAAATTTATAATATTACGAGATGTATTTTGATCTAAAGATTCATTTAACTGCTTTGTGATTTAAAATATGTTGATTGCTCCGTGTTATTTATAATTCGTTTAACGGGTGAGGGTAATCATTTCTGTATAATATATGAGAAAGTTGAGGTCAAATAAAAATAATTTTTTTGATATAAAAATTATTAAAATGATGATTATTTTAGATATTTTATTAAAAATTAATTTCTATCTATAAAATTTTGAATTTTCTATTATTTTCTATTTTAATTATAAGTAAAATAAATTAAATTAAAAATTCAAAAGGAAAAGAGAAAAGAGACCTCCAAACAGCCCACGAATTAGGTGTCCCCTTTTCCCTAATATTGTGTCCTAGATGGTGTGTAGCATTAGGGTTAAAAGTTAGACGGAAAAAGAAGAGAGGAGTAATATTTTTTTCTTTGTGTTTGATATTAACTTAAGTCATATATAAACTTTATTCCTCTATAACTAAACTATTGTGATTGTAATAACAATAACAACAACAATCTGAATTTTAATCTCAAAATTTAGAATCGATCGTTTAAGAGACAAAAAAAACCACACACACACACATATATACACCCCTATTCAAATACATATATAATAGAAAAAGTGATGATTTAGTTTTCTTTAATTCTCTTACGCCATTCGTTTCTATCTGAAATCATCTCTTTAGTTAACCATTTAACTGTCATTTCTTTGTGAATACATTACATCCAGCTTTTTAATGGTCTACCTTATCGTTTTACTAGATTTTCTACATTTAAATTCTCAATTCTCCTAACTGATGCATGGTTGGGTTTTCGTTGCACATGCGCAAACCATTTCAAACGATACTCTTGCATCTTATCCACAATTGAGCACACTCCTAATTTACTGCGTATCTCTTCATTTCTAATCATATCCTTCCTAATTTTATCACACATCCATCTTAACATTCTCATCTCAGTTATAGCCATTTTCTGCTCTTGTTTCTATTTAATGACCCAATATTTGGTACCATATAGTAATGTAAGTATAACTGTCGTTTTATAAAACTTTCATTTAAGAGAGAGTGACATCATACGATCGCAAAGAACTCCAGATGTTCTTCTCCATCTCATCTAACCCGCTTGAATCCTATGATTCACATCTCCATCTATGTTATCGTCATTTTGGATAATAGACCCAAGATATTTAAAACGTACACTTTTTGTTACATCATGTCTTTCTAATCTAATTGTTTTTTCATCGTTCTGATGGCTATCACTGAATGTACATTTCATGTACTATATTTTAGATCTACTCAATTTAAATCTTCTGAACTTTAGTGTGTCCCTCCATAATTTCAATTTAGTACTAATACCATCTCTAGTTTCATTTATCAACACTATATCATCTACAAAGAGCATACATCATGGCATTTCATTCTAAATACTCTTTGTAACTTCATTTATCACTATTACAAATAGAATTGAACTTAATACTGATCCCTGGATGAGTCCAATATTTATTGAAAAGCTATCACTTACCCTACACAGATTCTTACATTGGTGACAACTCCATTATACATATCTTTAATAAGATTGATGTATTTGATGGAAATCTCCTTTTTCAACAACGTCCACCACAATATATCTCTCAACACCCTATCATACTCTTTTTCTAGATCAATAAATACCATATGTAAATTTCTCTTCTATACCCTAAATGTCTCCGTCAGATTTCTTAGTAAGTAGATTGTTTCGGTAATAGATCTTCCTGTCATAAATCCAAATTGATTCTGAAACACGCTTATCTCCAATTTCAATCTAAACTCAATCACTCTTTCCCATAATTTCACAGTATAACTCATAAGTTTAATTCCCCTATAATTAAAACAGTTTTATATATCCCCTTTATTTTTATATAATGGTACAAGTGTACTCTCCCTCCATGCTTTGAACATCTTCTTGGTTTGCCAAATTTTATTAAAAATGTCTGTTAACATTGCTATTCATACCTCCCCTAAGCATTTCCACACCTTAATAGGTATACCATCAGATCCTAAGGTTTTATTATTCTTCATTCTCTTTAAGGTTTCCTCCACTTCATGAGAACAAATTTTATGTTTTAAATCCCTATTGATCTCTTCTACATGTATCGTGATATTGCCAATATTTTTTGTACCTTCCACGTATAAATTATCAAAATAATCTCTCAAACGCTTTCTTATGTCCTCATCCCTCACAAGTATACTATTAGTTTCACTCTTGATACACCTAACACTATTTAAATCTTTTTCTTTTATCTCCCTTAATTTAACAATTCTGTAAATCTCTTTCTCTCCATCCTTGATTTCTAACTTCTTATACAATTCATTATATACTTTATTTTTTGATTCTTGGATAATTTTTTTCACTTTTTTTCGTATTTTTATATAATTCAAATGTCTCATTATTTTTCCTATTTTTAAGATTTTTATAACACTCTCATTTTGTTCGTATAGCAGTTTGAACTTTCCTCATTCCACCACCATGACTCTTTACCTATTTGTACTTGCCCTTTAGATACACCAAATACTTATCTACCTATATTTTTAATGTTATTAGACATTTTTACCCACATAATTTCTGAATCATCATCAGCCTACCAAGTTGATCTTTGCATTAATTTTTCTCTAAAAATTATTATTCTTTCTTCTTTCAATTTCCACCACTTAACTCTTGATTCTATCAACGGATGATATTCCTTTTGTCTTTTAGGTACACGTATATCTACAACTAAAAGTCTATGCTGAGTTGTTACACTCTCCCCCGGTATAACCTTGTAATCTTTACAAGTCATTTTGTCGTTTCTCCTAATTAAAAGAAATCTATTTGGTTAGTATTCAACTCACTTCTATATGTAACTATGTGCGACTCTCTTTTCTTGAAAAAAAATATTTATAAGTATCAGATCAAATACTGTAGCAAACTCTAGAACAGTTTCTCTCGCCTCATTCCTACTACCAAACCCAAAATTTCCGTATACAGTTTCAAATCCTTCGTTATTCTCCCCTACATGTCCATTAAGATCTCCTCCAATAAATAATTTTTTTATACTAGATATAGTCTGTATAAATTCATCCAAATCTTCCCAAAATTATTTTTTACTAATTGCATCTATACCTACTTGGAGTGCATATACGCTAACTATATTAATTATATTTTTTCCATTAACCATCTTGACAAGTAAAATTCTATCTCCCTTCTTTTTATCTCCACTATATTTTCGTATAGGTCTCTATGAACAATTATTCTTACACCATTTATAGTTTTATCCCTATCTGTGTACCAAAGTTTGTCCTTCTCCCCTACCCACTTAGTTTCTTGTAGACACATAATTTTGATCTTTCTTTTATTTATTACTTCCCCTATCTCCCCTAATTTGCCAGTTAAGGAACCTATATTCCAAGTACCTAGGCGAATTTTATCTTCATTGTCTCTCATTTTTGTATTTTGACAAGAGATTTTATATTAACTGTCAAATACAATAAAATAACTAAATAATCAATAAACTAAATTTCACCAAAAATTTTAATTAAAGAAAAATAAAGAATATTAAAAGACAATAATATCGAAAACAATAATGACAAAAATTTTTAATTATAGAATATCAAAGGATAATAGTGTCGAAAACAATAATGTCAAAATTTTTAATTAAAGAAAAATAAAAATATCAAAAGATAATAATGTCAAAAACAATAATACCAAAATTAATTATAAAAGTAAAATAATTCTTATTTGTCTCTATTTTACTTTAACAAAAGATTTTACGCTGGCTGTCAGCCTACTACAACCCTACTCCTTTACCTAAATTTGGGACCGACCGTGATGGAGTTCTTAAAAAAAAAAAAAAAAAAAAAAAACCAACCTATATAATCAAAAAGACTTAAGATTGAACAACTTAAGATATAAAAAATAACATGAATAAACAACAGAATAAACAAGAATAATAATACAACTCAAGATAAATCATAAAAAATATAAACAAAAATAAAGAAAAAAAATGGCAGCAAATGAAACTTAATCATAGAATAAATCAAGAAATCATAAAAAGAATAATAAAACATCAAATGCCAACAAATGAATAAAAGAACAACTTAATCACTGAACACATCAAGAAATAATAAAAGAATAATACAACAAATGACAATAAATGAATAAACGGCTGAACTTCTATTAGGTGTAGCAATTAAATCACAGAACAACTTAATCATAGAACAAATGACAGCAATCAAACTCATTAAATGACAGCAAATGAATGAACAGCAGGACTTCTGTTAGCTGAATCAATTGAATCACAGAACAACTTGAGACTCAAGAAGTTAACGACAACAAATGATAAGATACAAGACTCCACACTTAAGCCCAAGAAACAACAAATGCGGCAAGAACCACCGCAAGAGATACCTGACCTGAAAAGAATAATTTGCAACTCAATAAAACTCACCAGCAGAGCAGCAAGAGATGACTGACCAGCAGAACAATAAATTGATTAAATATGGCTTCACTCGATCAGAACAGCAAAAATTTAACAGAAGATTTAAGAACAATAAAACAACAGTTTGAATCTAGAATTGCTCGAACAGAATAACAACTTGGCAGATTTGAATTAATTAATTTTATTCTATAATTAAACATTTTAATATTCTCTCTAATAAATCAAGGTTTAAATTTCTTTCTATGAAATTGTAATTATTGCTTTTCTTTACCTTAAAAATCAATTCAATTTAAAATTTTCTCTTTTTCCAAATTAGATGCGTTAGTTTTCTTTACAAAAATAATTTAATTTTGTTTCTCTCTCTATATATTTTAAACGGATTTCTTTTCTCTATCTAAAAAAAAAAAAAAAAAACCCAATTTCATATGGATTTTTTTTTCAAACTAAACACATTAATTTTTCCTCTGTTAAAAAATAATTTAATTTAAATTTTCTCTATCTAGAAGCATTGGCTTTCTAAAATTAAACATATTAATTTTTTTCTAAAATTAAATTTAAGCTCATCAATCTTAAGTCTTCATATGAAACTACTAAATTCAATTAAATTTATTTCTTAAATATCAATTTATTTGATTTTTCTATTTCCAAATGCATTTGTTTTAAGTTTTCCTTCATTAAAAAAAAGAAGGAATTTTGCTTTTCTTTCTCTAAGCTAAACCTCTAAAAAAAAAGAACTAATTTAAATTTTATCACTTTAAACACATTAAATTTGATTTTTTTTTCTCTTCAGAATAACTAAATTTAATTTTTTTCTCTATTTAAAATTAAAAATATTAATTTCTTCTTCCTGAAAAATCAATTTAATTTGTATTTTCTCTCTAAATATATTAAATTTAAAATTTCACACTAAAAAATAAATTTAATTTTTCTTTTCCTAAAACTAAACACATTAATTTAGATTATTATGAAAATTGTCTCCCTCCTCTCTCTCTCTCTCTCTCTCTCTCTCTCTCTCTCTCTCTCTCTATATATATATATATATATATATATATATTTGTTTTAAATCTCTCTCTCTAGAAAATTAAATTTAATATTTTTTCTCTCTCTAGAACTAGATACATTGATTTTCTTTCTTCAAAAAATAAATTTATTTCATATTTTTTTCTTTTTGTGTTTTTTTCAAAAAAATCAAATTTACTTTTTCTCTCTTAAACTTTATACTACTTTCTCTCACTATAAAAATCATAAAATAAATTGATTATGGATTCTAATACAAAACTATTAATAAATCATACATTTGAGTGAAAAATAATTATCTTGACATTATTGGGGCTAGCCAAGTAACAAAACACGTCCAAAATGTGATAAAAATAATCTAACTAGGACTTCATTTATATTGATTCCAGCATTTAATACTTCATTTACATGACCTATTTCATGGTAAATTATATAATCTATTAGTAATTTTATTTGAAATTTAGTATTTTATCATTAGACTAATAATACAAAAATAAGTAAAACCAAATTCAAACAAGATAAAATTTTCCAAAGAAGAGCCATGAATTAAATATATATTTTTTTTTAAATAATTGATCTAGTATTTTGTTATCTAATTAATACAGTTCGAACACTATAAAACTCAATTTAATAGTATGTTTGGATGGAGGGTTTGGGTGGGAAAGGGAGGGAAAATAAGGGATTCTAAAGAATCCACCTACCTTTGGCAAAATAATTAATTAAAGGAGAGGGAAATGGAGGGTTTCTATAAAACCCTCTAAACCAAAATTTTCAATTCCACCATTTTGGAGGAGAGTGATTACCTTTTAAAATAATAAATATCAAATTTACTTTTATACCCCCTATTTTAAAAATCTAAAAACAAAAATGATAAAATAGTAAATTTGTGTATTTTTTTATTATATTCCCTCATTTTCCCTCGTCTAACCAAACATGATTTTTTATTTGACTATCCTTTCCCTCCCTTTCTCATCACATATTTTGTTACCAAATGTGATTTTTAATTGTACCTTCATCTTTTACATCATTTCCCTTACCTCTCTTTCTCATGTCTTTACTAAATCACACTATAAAACTCAGTTTAGGAGTTACTTTATCAATACTTGTTTTCCATTCTTAATACTCAAATTCAAGATTTTGATTAAAAAAATTTATTATTTTACAATTAGATCTACAGGGCAATGATATAAACTTCATACATATGTACGTATATGTATAGATTGTTTTGGTGTGTTGTACATGAAGGTAGGGCATCAATACATGATTTGCCAAGGAAAGCATGTTCTATGGAAACCAGTTACCATATCAAAGTATCAATCTCCCATGATCATCATTCCCTAATAAAAAATTCCTTAGATGGCTTACTTGATCAATCAAATTTGTAACACCAACACTTCGATATCTTTCATATTGTGCTCTCCTCGATGTATATATGATATTGATCATGTTTTCATGACCCAAAATTCATTCAAAAATTTTTCCGATATAATTGTTTTCAAGAATTTCGACTAAAATCGCCGAAAATTAAAAATTTTCAATTTTTTTCAAAATGACCACAGAGGGTTCAAAAATAATGAAAATGACTCTAGAGTGTATAGACACCTCAAATATGAGTGAATCGTGCTTCGTAGAGCCAAATTGGAGATTTCTGAAAAATCGTTCGAAAAACCCTAACGGACGGAAATGAGCCCCGGCATGACTAAACGACCACTTTTTGACATGAAATAAATTAAGTTAGGCCTAAAATGGTGGTCTAAAATTTTGAAAATTTTCGGGAGGCAATTTATAATTTTTATAAGTCAAGGGATTAAATCGAAATTTATAAAAACTTAGGGGCAAATTTAATAAGTGTTCTCTCTCCTAAATTAATATTTAAATAAGTGTGTAGAGAGACAGAGAGATGAATGGACAAAATTTTGAGGTAGAGAAAAGAATTTGTTTTTTAAATATATATATATATATATTTATTTATTTATTATTTTATTTACTTTTGAAAAAGTAAATTCAAGGGTGAGGATTAACTTAGAAATGAATTCAAAATTTGGAGCCATTAGATTATGGTAGTTGGGGAGACAATGCATTAATTGAAAACAAGAGGGTTGTTGTGAGAGAGAGTGATCCAATGGTCAAGAATTTATCTTGAGAAATGATCAATGGCTAGGATTGAATAGAGCTTCTTTAACTAAGTTTAAGAAACACTTAGTTTTTCGTTCTTCAAAACCGAGAGAGACAAAAAGGTAAGAAACAAAGAGTTTCTAATATTCTTCCTCTCCATGACCGAAAGTTGCTCCTTAAAGAACCCTTGATTTTTTTTTTCTCACAACCCCCAAATGTTTTTACATGATTTTTCTCTACCCTAAGCCTAGTTTAACATATCCAAAAATGAGCTGAAAAGAAGCACTCTACGTTGGAGATCTAGGAGGGGCCGAAAATTGAAGGGGAGGAGCAAAACTTGTTCTTTCAAGGCTTCAATCAACCTACAGTTCATAAGGTAAACTCCCTCCGTTCTCTAAGATAACATATCCAAATTTGAAGCAAAAAGGAGAAGCCTAGGTTAAGAAACCTTAGTTGGCCAAAAATGGAGAAATTAAAGGAAGAGAAAAATTCTGCACATGTTGCCTTTGTGAGAACCTTATGTTGGTGACCTTATGTGATGATTTGAACCTAGTTTAGGGTGGCCAAATGCTAGTTGGTGCACAGAAATTAACCTTACATATGTATGTGATTTTGTACCAAGAATGAGTAGTCATTGGATAGTTAAAATATGCAGAAATTTGAAGTATGAATGTATACATTTGGTAGATTAAGTGTATCCAAAAATATATTGTATGTGTGCTGGAATTTTAGTGGAAAATTTCATGTATATGGTGTTTGTGTGTGCAATCATGAGAAGACAAGTATATAAGTCCAAGAGTACCTAGGCAAACCTTAGCAGTTTTTCATGATTTTTTATGGATAGCTTGTAGACATCCTAAACTATAACATGTTAAAAATTGGGGTCATTTGAAGTTAGTTTGATAGGGAAACCAATAGCAAAACCGGGACAGCCAAAATATGAAAATTTGAAAATTTTGGAAACTCCTATGGGGCAGTGAGATTCCTTGGACCGGCAGTCATAGTTGCCCTTGGCTTTTTCAATGAAATTTTACAGAGACCTTGCACACATCCTAAGGACCAACATATCCAAAATTGAGGTCATTTGGAGCCCATCTGCTTAGTGAACCACTAAGAGAACTAAACTAGCTAAGGAATGAATCAATTTCTGACCTTGGGATGCAAAACCAATGCAGTTTCTACCTTACTGTATTACTGTAACAAAACCAACTTCAGAATAAGATTTAGCACAAGAAAATGAAGAGATCCATAAAAAAAAAAAATCGTGTGGTCAATGGAGGAAAAAATTAGACTTAGCCAGGTTGAAAATCGGACATGAAAAATGGCTAGGAAAGGAGAGTAAGTTAGATTTTGACAATGCGCTGTTCTACCCTGTTTTGCGATAGTAAGCTTATCTTTGATTTCAGCCCCATTTCCTGGCAGAACTGGATTTTGTGCTAGTTATATGAAATATATATCTATGTCTTATCTTTCCAACGAGATAAGAATCGTCTCAATCCGACCCCTGTGTCAAAAGTTACAGCCATTCTTCTAAAACTCAACAGAGGGTCACCCATTCTCCAACACCAAAAACAGTAGCATTGCACGACCCCCTTCCAGCCCTTTTTTGCAAAACCTCAAAGAAGAAACGTTGTAGATCTCCCTTTTAGCCACCAACTGTGAAAATTTCAGCCAATTTTTACTAGAGAATCAAGAGTTATACAAAATCTCCCAAAACTGTGCAGAAAGAATTCTGCTTCTCGGCCAAAACTGAACAGAGAATTTGGTGATCCATTTCAGACCCCTTCTAGGCATAATTGGGAGAAATCTAAAACATGAAAAATGTATGGTTATGTGTCTTATAAATACTATAAAAATTTCAGGTAATTTAGAGTTGGCTATTAAAATTTGTGAGGGCTGTACTAAAATTGGTCAGAACAGACTTCTGAAACGTAATGTGGGCAAAATGGTGCTATTTCATGGACTTGAACTAGGAATCCGAGAAAGTGCCCAACTAGGAAGTTGTAGCCCTTGTCTTAACAACAACATAGTCAAAAATCAAAGTATTTGCATGAATAGATGGTGAAATATGAGAAATTTGCTAAAACATGACAAAACAAAAAGTGAGAGTTGGATTGGTTTAAAAAAATGTGAACTTTAAGGAATCTTCTACCAAGATTTTGGAGATAAGTTCAACACGAAAAGTGTGAGTTTTTATGTGAGCCAACCATAGAAATTGGAATTTCCCAATTCCAACCCCGGTTGAGGAACTTGTGGTCGATTCTCAAGAATGATACAAGATTAGATTTTGAAAAACCCTAGATTTGTCTATAACTAGGGTTGCATCATATTTACATCATCATGTACGCATCATATGATCTCTTTAGTGACACATGTTCTACATTATGTTTATAGAGCCTCGTTGGTGATATCGAGAAGAGTATTTTTGGTGTGTCTCGAGATTTGTGCCGGAGTGGCATACCTTCCCTATTACTGTGAGTGAGATTTATTATATTATGTGTTTGATGCACAATATCATATTTTAAAATGTTTTCTGACACAAACATGATTTAATGAATATGTGATATGAAATTGTAAATGAATTTTTTTTTTTGTGAATTCATGGAATATTTACAAACATGTTTTAACGCCTTGTATATGCATCCAAAAGAGTTTTAAAATCTGAAACCTTGCCATTGCATTTGATTTATACACGTTTTATGAAATCATCCTTGTGGAAATGATTGACATTGCTTGAGAAATGTGACATGGCACATAATTGATTTGATGATGATAACTTTGTGATGGGTAAATCTCATTCCGTAGCTACGAAGGATGCATGTATAGGGTAATCCATATTTACACCCGATACGCTTATGTGGAAGATATCTCACACGACATCGGAAAATGGTAAATGTATAGTGATTCGACACGGTACTAGTCAGGTTGAACCCATAAGGAGGAGAGCTATAGTGTGCCGTAGTCTAGCATCTGATAAGGTCCGTCGCCAATATCGGGGTAAAGAGCTTTTCTAACCTATTGCATACAAAACCCCCGATGCGCCTGTCATTGGTCACGGTCAACCCTTGCCAAAACTGATTTTAGCACGCCCTATTCTAACATGATTTGATGACATGGATGCATATATATTTGAAATGTATAAGAAAAGAATGATTTATGATAAATTGAGCATTATACATGATTTCTTACAATATGTGGAATTATTGAGAATTTTGACACTCCATTTTTCACCGACACATTGAACACGTGATATATACTCTCTCACTCACTATGTATCTTTCTTGATACTCACCCCTCATTTTTCAATTGTGTACAGAGATAGCTATAGTGGGATGCGTTGAAACTTATTAGTGCACGGGGCTTTTGTTGAAGATCGAGGTTATTGATTAGGTACTCAGTATGATATTGGGAATGATTTGCCAATAAAATTGTATATTTGTATACTGGGATTGTAGATAGACCATTGTGTATAAAAAAAATGACTGTATGTAATGTATGTGTATCTTATTAAAACTCTCGATTATATTATATTGCATTGAGGCATGACTTGTACTATTGTGTTCATTTACTTTGGGAAACATGTCATATTCTAGAAGTGTCCTCTAGATTCGCTCGGTGCCACTTCTAAATCATAGGATGGGTAATTGGCGACTGTTCATGCCTTTGATGGGGGTATGACAGTAGAGGTCTGATGTAGAACTGTTATTAATCTTACGTTATTCTGGATGGTTAACAGGGATTGGAGGATCTGAGGAGATTATTGATTTTGGCCGGGCTGGCCTATGTATATTGATATGTGACAGGTTGATATATGGTATTGGATGGACCTCCGACTTATGGGGAGGTCTTGTCTATTTGGTTATAGTTAGTAAACATCTGGGATAACGGGTAGCTGTTCACGACTCCGATTCTAGGCATGACAAAATTTACATCGCATTTTAAAAGTAAACAAAATATTTTATAATAAAAAATAATTTCTTTCTTTTTTAGTTCAAAGATAAGTGATTATTGTACTTTTATTTATTATTAACAATCTAATAAGAGTGTTAGTTTCTCTAGAAAAATATTTTTACAGCTATTTTTATTTCAAATTTGATATATTATTTTTCTCTTTTTTAACAAAAATATAATTACAAAATACTCATAATCAGATTTATTTAATTTATAAATGATCTTTTTGTAAAATTAATAAGATTAATAATAAAGTGTCAATATATTTTTTAGGTCATTTTCTCTCTCATAATTAGTATCACTTGCTTCTCAATAAAAAATTAAAACGTTTGAAAGGATTTTATCTTTCAAAATCAATCCGATTCGAATTGAATTATCTAAAATCATTTATATTAATTTATAAAAGAAATAATAAATGTCTTTATAAAAATATTCCAATGATAACAAGTCTATATTGTTTAATATTTGAATTGTTTTTTTTTTTAATTTTATAATTTTTATGTAAAAAATAAAATAGTAATAAATAAACAACAACCTATAATGGCAGAACAAAATTGCTCGACGAAAACACTCCACGTGGCACAAAATTAGCATTGCCAACTACAAATTAATTCTCAAAAGAAAAAAAAAATCCTTAAAAAAACATGTCCCGTGTGGGAGATTTAATAATTTAATACTAAGCAATTAAAACACCATTTTTTCCAAATAGTAACTCTTCGAAAGAACTAGAAAATAGATACGGTGAATTACTGTTTATTTAAATTTCGCAAGCAGAATTCTTTGAATTCAAAAAATTTATTCTCTGGAACCAGTCAGAGTTGTTCTTCGGAATTCAATGTTGTTATTCAAAGCCCACGATGAAGAAGATAACTTTACATAGAAAAAGAAAAAGGGGAAAAATCTAAAAGGCGAGAGACCGAATCTTGACGGCTTTGTAGACCGAAATTTTGATAACAAAGAATTGCTAGAGGAAGCATTTGAAGAGGAAAAAAAAATAGGGAAAAAATGAGCGTTGGTGTTGATGCTCGGTGGGTTGTAGTCCTCTGCTTTTCATTTTGGAATAAAAAGGTATTTTTTTCCTGATCAAATTTTTAATTTGGGTATTAATTTGGTGGGTGTAACAATGAGTTTGGTTTTATTTCAATTTTGGAGTTTGAATTTTCCCTTTTTGGAGCGGTTTTCAATTCATATTCACAATTCATTGGGTTTTTCGTGCTTTTTGGAATTCGGAAGGCTTTGAGAGAAAACATTGACTGGGAGTGAGAATTTGTGGGGATTCTGAAGAAGGGTTGAAGAATTATCGATGGATTGCGTTTCTAAAAGCTAATCTTGGGGTCTTGATGTGGTTTTAGGGTTTTCCTTGGTTGGTGTTTGGATTTGGGAGGTCTTCCAATCTGGGTGTGTTGAAACTGCGATGGATTTAGAGTTTCAGATACAATTTTCTACATCCAATCTGAATTTTGTTGTTTAGTACTCGTATCTGTTAATTTGAAATTTGTTTCTTACTGGTCTTAATGTCTTGGAGGATTTTGCATGTGGGTCTTTTGAATAATTGATTGGTTTTAGAGTTTACAATTTTCATCTTTGAATCTGAAATTTGCTGTTGGGGATTATTATCTGTTGAATTTTCAAGTAATTGATGCCATGGATGATCTGCATCCAGTTTAATTATGAGAACTGTGTTGTGAAGCTCAACTTATAACTTTTTAATTGCTCTGTATGACAACTGAAGGGGGTTGCCTTTTTCCTTTCCTTTTTTCTTTTCCTCCTCTTGCCTACACTATGAGAATGTTTAGAGAATGAACTTGTGTATCAATTCATGAATTGCATTTCTAACCTAAATTTCTGTAATTGATGTACATGGTGATTTCGTGGTGGCTGTGACTTAGAATATCAAAATCTAAAGATTATGCCGAATAGATTTGGGAGCAAAAAGAAGAAAAATAGGTCTCGATTCAGGCTTGGGAAGATAATGAAGTGCATTCGCTCTGGAGAGCAATTGGCGGCAGATAAGATAATCCCATCATCTGAATCCCTTGCAACCAAGGATTATGCAGTTGGTGTGCTCAGTTCTACCCGACCTGCTGTGAATGGACATAAACCAGACACTGGCAATATTGAAGAGGCTGAATTATCTCTTCGAGAGAGTGGCAGTCTGAATTATGAGGTAATGTTACTCACCTATTCTTCTTCTTCTTCTTTTTGAAAGTTAATTGTTTCTGGCTTTATGTTTTGGGTAATTGTAGAACATCAACTCCTAAATCGTCTGAAATTCATGCTGGAGTATGAAAATTCATTATCTGAATGTGCAACCACCATAATCAGAAAAATAAATAAATAAATAAAAGAAAGAAGAAATATCTGTACGTTTAATGTTCACAGAGATGCATCTGTAATTCTATCTGTTACTTCTTACTGAAAACATTGCTACTTTTTGTTGTGCTATCAATCATTATTTGATGCACAGGCATGTCGAAGGTGTCAACGGGATGTATAAAAAAAGTGGGTTTGTTACACAGTTTTTTTTGCTACAATTCACGGTTTAAGTTCTATCAGGAAAAAAAAAAAAAAAAAAAAAAATCAGGGTTAAAGTAATGAACTTTAGGACTTCACATTGATGTCACTTGTTTACTTGCTTGTTTACTGTTTCCAATTATTAGCTTTCATGTTACCATTGGCAGTTGCTAGGTTTCCAGTATGGCTCATTCTCTAGCCCTGCCATGTATTGTGCTTCATTTTTAGACATTATATACCTGAATATGCAGGAAGCCAGGGCTCTTCTTGGAAGATATGAATATCAAAAAGGAAACATAGAAGCAGCTCTACACGTATTTGAGGGGATAGATATTGCTGCAATGACTCCAAAAATGAAACTCACTCTTGCTAAAAGAGGAGAGCGCCGAAGGAGACCTTCTCAAAGTGATGCTATCCCTCCAATGTCTATACATGCTGCAAGTTTACTTTTGGAAGCAATATATCTTAAAGCAAAATCCCTGCAGGGACTTAAAAAGTTTAAAGGTATCATTTTTCTGCTAGATTGCCATAAGTTTATTTTTACTTTTATGAGTTTCAATTGGTTGCAACATTCAGCCTTAATTGCTCATTAAATTTGGTTTACTTGCCTTTCAACCTGTTCGCCATGTTTGGGATAGTCTAAATGTTGTTATATATTCGCTTTATGTGTTCAAGTGTGCTAGAAATATTTATTTGGAAGAGATCACATAGTGGAATTTTCATTTTACTTAATATTAATTTGGTTCGAGGAAAATGTAATGATTAGAAAAATGGCCTACAATTCTCATGAGGATGTGACACTGTGGGCTGACAATTGGCTCAATGAACCCATAAGGTTTACAGTTCAAGTAGTTCTACCACATTATGATCAGAATTGAAAAGGTATGAAGATTATGGTGGCAAACCGAGGACCTGCTTGAGAACTCCATGGTGCAGATTCACTAATACTATGTTGTCACGTGGGAAAACTATGTCCATGCAAAATTAACACTGCAGGAAATGATGGTTGAGTTTGTTAAGCACAAAGCTAAGCCTCTCCAAGGTAATCGACCCCAGAGATAAAGAGCAACAGCATTTCAATATAATAAATTCTCAAAAGCTACTTAATTGAGTTTACGATGAGGAATAAGAATTTTAAATAGCTTAAGACAGTTGAACTAAAATAGGAAACTAAAGTCCTAGTAACCCTAGACGACCATACTGAAACGAGGAAATAAAATAATAAGACATTAATTGCAAAATAGCATAAACCATAGGCCAGGGCCCTCTGAACCCTTGCGCTTGCTTGTGCTGGGCACACAAGCAGGCAGATGTCGCCTGTGCGGCGCAGGTGTGTGCACCTATTCGTTGTGGTCATGACTGCCTTCCTAGGGTGCAGATGCAATGCTCAAAACTTCTTTGTAACCCTTCTGTGTGTTGATTTGTTCCTCGTGTAATGCTCTGGCGTCTTCTCGATTACAAATCCAACTTCTGAATCTTCCCCTTAGCTTGACACTAAGAACCTTGATGTTGAGAGCTTCTTGTTCAGCATAAGTCTCCCCCGCTCGGAAGAATTCAACCTCGAGTTCATTTCAACCCCCGTTTGATTCCCATGCTCAAGGTGTGTGAGCATTTTGATAAATTGCTCCTTGTGTGCTTGGTGTCCTTGTCGAACTTCGTATGGATCACTAACATCCCAATTTCTTGCCTTCTTTGTCAAGTTCTTTACAAGCTTATCATAGATATCTTTCGGACAAAAAGCTGAGACCCGCTGCACAAACATTCTCCTTGTCATGAACAACAACCATGGGAGCAAGATCTACGGTTTTATTTGCAGTAGCTTCATCAAAAATTATAACTCTGCTCTCTGCTGAAACCTCCAAATCCCTGACCATCACTGACGGCTCCGACAAATGACCTTGAATATTAGTTGTCTCCTCCAGAATAACTTCAACTTTAGGTTCTTTCTTTTCTTGAGCAGTAGAGGAAACAACAATGTTAGTAGACTCGGCAACACCATACTTTGATACAACCTCAATTCTATCAACTTCAACTGGCATGGGATCTAACTCTTTGTCAGCACGAGGAACTGATCTTGTAAAGGACTTTTGTTGTCCCGAATCACCACTAAATGCAGGAACTTCAATATTTACACAATTGTCTGGATCGACAACACACCTGTTGTTTCCGGTAGTCCTACTTCTGTCTCCTTTATTTGAAGAATTCCCATAGTCATATTGACCTCATGGAGCTACACAAACTAGATCTGATGTAAGGACAACCATGGGCACCATCCATGGCAAGTTTCCCCTCGCGATTCTGATCCGTGGTTGGCCTCACTGCTGGGGCTCCAACCATGGGTTTGAGCTCTTCAAGCCAGTTTCGAATCGTTGCTTTAGTGTTGATACGGCCACTAAGTTGGAATCTAATTCTTTCAATATGGCTTTCATCCCATGATCTCTGTTGTGGGAATGGTTGCTCCCAAATACACCAAAAGGACCTTCTCGGCTCACCATCAATCCAGATCTTGACACTCTTTGATACCAATTGACACAGTGGCAAATGATGGTTGAGTTTTTTAGGCACAAATCCTAAGGCTCTACAACAGAATCCACCCCCAAAGATAAAGAGAAACAATGTTTCAATATAATAAGATCTCAAATGCTTCTTGACTGAGTTTACAATGAGGAATAAGATGTTTAAATAGCTTAAGATAGTTGAACTGAAATAGGAAACTAAGGCCTAGTAATCCTCAATGACCATACCAATATAAGGAAAGGAAAAAACAATAAGTTAAGAGATAAATAGGTTAGGGTCCTTGGAGTTCGTGCTCTCATTGTGCATGACACGTCTCACACAGGCGGATGCTGCATATGCAGCACAGGTGTGCATGCCTAATTGTTGTGGTCACAGCTGCCTTCCTAGGGTGCTGCTGCAACACTCGAAACTTCCTTCTAACCCTTTTGCACGTCTCTTGCAATGCTCTGACCGACATTTGGATTGTAAATCCGACCTAAGAATCTTGCCCTTAGGTTGACAATGAGAACCTCAATTTTGAGGGCTTCTTGTACTACATCAAAAATTAAACATTTGTAGCTTCTTAAATATTTAATAAGGTGGAGCCATTTGCATGAATTTATAATGCAGGTTTGGTTAGTTTTCTGTAATTGACATGAATAAATACAAAACACACAAGTGTGGTTGGCTGTATGTTTTATTCCTTACGGTTTTGTTATATGATATTAAGATGTTCAGAGCGACAACACTCTAACAGAGCACAAGTTCATTCTATGGTTAGAGGACTCTAAAACACTTTTTCTACCCTAAATGCAGATCAATGGCAAAGGGCTTAGTTGATTTGTCATGGGACTGAAATATGTATGGACATGTCAATCTAGGTTTTTCTTTTTCTAAGTTTGAAGAAATACACATAACAAAAATTTTAAATATAAGTACTGAAAGCAAACAAAATGGTAGGAATTTATAACTATCTATAAATAAATAGATTTTAACAAATAGTTCTTGTGGAAAAGGGTCATGTGAAATCTACAACCCTTTAAGTGACTTGTTAGTGCTGAATTAAGAGATCCAATATATTCTAGTATCACCTTTTAGTTCAAGTGATCTAAAAGGTTAAGTTGGATGACCACAAAGTGCTCCCAAGTTCAAAGTTTAGCTTGTGGTACATTTTATACACTAAATTTGCCTTTAGAAATGCTCTTAATTGCAAGGAGGTGCTCATATGTTTTCAAATCGAATCCTCCTTTCACTCGTGTTATAGGCTTCTAAACCAATTAAGATCAACTCCCAAGGCCAAGCACTTATACATTTGTTGCCAACTTGTACAAAAATATCCAAACATTGTAAAGTTGCAGTCTTTATTTTGTAGGAACTTTTATTTTTCATGTACATTCAACAAGCTAAAGAGGAGTACCATAGAATTATAACATGATAAAAATTGACATATTTGTGGGCATTGATGATTATCATTTTGATTTCCTTCCATTATTGAGTTGAGCACAGATTAAGCTCTCTTTTTCATCCTCTTCTGAAACTTCCTCAAAGCATAGAGTGGAGACACCCAGTTTAGCATATTCAAAAGTCTCTAAATATACAAGGGATTGACAATATGATAAAAACTCCTAAACTTCGAAACTAGTGAGCTAGTGGAAACCATTTTGAAAAACAAAATTAAAAATAAGCGATGCATAGGAAACATGAACTTTTGGAATTATAAATGGCTTAAAAATTCTTTGTGAAGTTTTGCATTAGATTTCTTTAAGAAGCAAGCAGTGAGTAATCGTTAATTCCTTTAGGGTCTTCTAACTATATCTTTTTGTTTATCCTATAATCTTTCATGAACAACATTGGCGCCGATAGCCAGTAAAATGTGGAGTTGTGATATTTAATCAATTACATGAATCAAATTAGTTGGAAAAAAATATCTTTAAATACTTTCATTTAGTAGTGTCATTATCCAAAAGCACGATGCGGTTAAATTTTGTATATGTAAACCGTACGTTGTATGATTTGCAAGGTAATCAGGACTTGACATTGTGTAAAAGTTGAAATTAGTCTTCTTACAAATATAAGAAGTGCATTTCAAGTTGGGAAGTGTAGTAGCAGGATGTCAATGTACTTTTCATGCATTTTGCATATGCATGAAGTTAGATACCATCTTACCCCAAAGTTAATGTACTAAGTATTGAGCAAACTATGTTTATATACAACTCATTCATTCATCATTTATGCAAACTGACACACACATGCGAATTTCAACAATCTCCTCTGCACGTCTGCATTAATAACTTCCACAACTTCCCCTTGAATTTTAATTGCCAAGCTCATGAAGAGCTATGTTTACCCTGGAGCAACTTTATTTTCCAACTATGGAAAAGACAATTTACTTGACCGTGGAACACATACCCCTCCATCTCTTGAACCACTTTCGCAATGTCATGTAATACCTTCAGCTCTGATGTCTCTTTTTAGGAAGTGTATTGGTTGGATATTTGGTAGTTTTTCATTTTAGTGCATACACACACACACACTAGCGTGCCAAAAGATTCAGCTAATAAGGTTTGGGCAACTATGGATACATGCAACTCACTTATTGCAACTTAGGCAGGTGTGGGATTTGCCATGCATACGTGAACTTTAGCATTAGGTATTTTAGATTCACATCACCCTGGTTAGAATTAGTGCATCTCAGAACATTCTAAATGAATGTTCTTCCTTTTTTAAAAAAATTTCTTTAGTTGACAATGGAAAGGGGAAGAGTTTAACTCAACACCTTTATCATAAGGTTTTTGGGTCATGCAGAAAACCATTTTTGTTCACCAAACATTTAGTATTATAATGGTTGGATCTATGCTTTGGCTTTGGATAGTCACCATTTAGTCATACTTAACTGTTACAAAACAAACATACTATATTGTTGGAAAGTTTTATGTTCCCATCTGTTTAATCTTATCATGTTTATGCATGTTGCAAGCCTTAGAATATATCTAGCTAATGCTTCTCTCGATCCACTGAATGCAGAAGCTGCTCAATCATGCAAATTGGTCTTGGACATTGTTGAATCCTCATTGCCAGATGGGTTGCCTGAAAACTTTGGTGCTGACTGTAAATTGCAGGAGACCCTAAACAAAGCTGTTGAGTTGCTCCCTGAATTGTGGAAACTGGCTAATTCTCCTGGTGAAGCAATCTTGGCATATCGGCGAGCCCTTCTACATAATTGGAACCTTGATTTGGAGACTATTTCGAAGATTGAAAAAGAGTTTGCAATTTTTCTCCTGTACAGTGGAGGTGAAGCAAGCCCTCCGAACCTCCGGTCCCAAATGGATAGTTCATTTGTACCTAGAAACAATATAGAAGAGGCAATTCTTTTGTTAATGATTCTACTAAGAAAAATGTGTCTCAAAAAAATTTACTGGGATCCATCGATCTTGGATCACCTTATATTTGCTCTATCAATATCAGGGGAGTTGGGTGCTTTAGCTAAGCAAGTTGAAGAACTGCTTCCTGGTATAATGGATAGAAAGGAGAGGTACTATACTCTAGCTCTCTGCTACTATGCGGTGGATGATGGCTTGGCAGCTTTGAACCTATTAAGGAAACTGTTGAGTTGTAGAGAGGACCCAAATAATGTTCCAGCTTTGTTTCTTGCCTCTAAGATTTGTGGAGAGAACCCCAATTTTGCTGAAGAAGGGGTTCATTTTGCTCGCAGAGCACTTGAGTTCTTGAAGGATGGTTGTCAGCAGAGGGCAAGCATTGCTTATACTTTATTGGGCATCTCACTTTCTGCTCATGCTAAATCTGTTGTGACTGATTCAGAGAGGGTTGTGAAACAAAATGAGGCACTTCATGCCCTAGAGACTGCTGCGAGAATGACACAATTAAAAGATCACAAAATTGTCTATCAACTCTGCTTAGAAAGTGCTGAGCAGAGAAAGTTAGATGTTGCACTCTATTGTGCAAAGTGCTTACAAAAACTAGAGGGAGGCTCAAATGTCCGAAGTTGGATATTGCTCGCTCGTATATTATCAGCCCAGAAACGCTTTCTTGATGCTGAAGCTATAATTAACGCTGCTTTGGACCAGATGGCAAAATGGGATCAGGGTGAACTCCTCCGGACAAAAGCTAAAGTTCAAATGGCGCAGGGTCAACTGAAGAATGCCATTGGAACATATACTGAGCTCCTTGCTGTTCTTCAAGTCCAGACTAAAAGCTTTGGATCTGCAAAGAAGCCTTTAAAGGTCTGTTCATTAATCTTCACTTTCACTTGCTTAATGTTACTGCTATTGAGTGAGCAGTGCAACCAGTCAGGGTAGTGCTTTGAACTATTTTTTAGTATCATAAATCCATAGCTGTTCACATTGTGTTTATTGTTTACTTTGGTTCTTGTTCTCTATCATGCAGTATGTTGTGCCTTTAGTCATTTTTAGTGACGTAGGTTTAGAAAATGGTTCTAGATTTATATCTTGTACTAATAGTAAGGCATATGCTTCATTAATAAAACTATAAAAGCCCCTTTTGTGAAGAAATTATCTAATTCCCCACCCCCTATTTGTTTTCCCTCTTTTTTTTTCCCAATGTAATATTTTAGACTAGAATTCTATTTACATGTCCTACATAATCATTTAGACACAAGAAACCAAATACTTGGTTAAACTGTCCTAAGTTACCTAACAAGGGTTACTGAAAATATCACATGGATTAGGAGAGAGAAAGGGGGGGTAATTGTAGAGTAAGAATTTCTTCTAAAAATTGATTGTCCTAGTTTTTCGATAGAGGAATGATTGATCATATGTCCAGTAACTATCTGAAGGCCAACAGTAATTACACTACTCGGGTTAGCGCTCATTGATTTGGATCAATGAATCACTGAGAGTGCTATAATAATTTTCTGACCATATAGCAATTAGTTCCACCCAGTGTTAAATTTCTGTATTGTTTTTATATCCTAACAGTTCTTACGTGTCTAAGACTTTAGTCAAGCAAGATGAGTTCCTGATATGCTCCCAAAATAAGTTCTTACTTGTCTAGATTAAGACTGCTAGTCATTTAATAATCCCAAGTTACTTCTACCTATTTGAATTTCCTCTAGTGATTTGCTGTCATATCTTCCTATAGCAAATGACCTTTATTTTCTTCCTGGCGGACTTGCAAAATCTGAATATCTTAAAAGAAACTAGTCCTTAAGGGGTGGGGTCATTCCCCATAATCTCCTGGATTTCAACTCAAGCATCACTTGAAGAATAATTTCCTTGTTTTATATTAATTTAATTTTCTTTTTTTTTTTAGATAGTTCATTTTTACTTCTCTCCTTTCATTATTTTTATTATTTATATTTTAGTATTATATTCCTATTTTTGTTTTCAACCTTTAATTTTATGTTTTTTATTTCTATTTTTATTTATTTTTTATTTCTATTTATTTATTTTTTTCACCTATCCTATATTAATCTCCCAAACGAACAATCCCAAAATTTGGAATTAAGGCTCAGTTTGTTGTTGTTGCTTGTTTCTTTTCTTCCGGTTCTGAAGTTTTATGACTGCCCTTGGAGACATTGCTGCAGCTTAAGTAAATGAGCTCTTTTTCAACTTGTAACCCTGCTACTAGTAATGGTTGTCCTTGGTTCTGTATAAGATAAACTTCAGCATGTTCTCCTGTATCTGTTAGGCTGGGTCCATCAAATTTAATTTTACTCCATGTGTGGCCAACCCAATATATATACTTGTCATCATGATGTGTTCAAGTGTGTGCATCATATGAGAGACCTTCATTATCCACTGCCATTTTTTATCATCTGATAAGAATGATCACCTAGTTTTACCTGTCATGTGGCCTGGATCTTTAACATCATCCCATACTTTACCTTGTCTTTAGGTGATTCTAGATGTTCCATAAATTTTTAGCATTCACTTAACAAACTTTAACGGTACTGGACATAATTACTTGTCTAGCTCTTTTTTTTTTTTTTTAGTCTTTTCTTTTCACTTTGATTTTTGGGTTACCTTTTCTCCTTTGGAGGAATTTTTTCCCACCTCATTATCCTCCTCTCTCTCCATTTGGTGTTATTTCCTCTCTCTCTCTCTCTCCGTCCCTCCCTCCAAACCGGGGGGAAAAAAAAGTCTCAACAATTAAGTAATTGAAATTAATATAATATCATTAATTATTGTATTATTTAATTGCTTGATTTCATTGAACTATATTCATGTTTTGAAGAGTTTACCTGGTAGAGCATCCAGAAATTAGCAGCAATGAGTATCTCCTATCTTTTTCTACTTAACAAATTTTAATCTCTTCCTTACAGTCCCTAGATCCCATATAGCTTTTTACAGTTTCTTTCTTTTTTTGGTTACAGGGCAGCAGAGGCAATGTTAGCAAATTAGAACAGGAGACATGGCATGATCTAGCCCACATTTACATTAGCTTAAAACAATGGAGTGATGCTGAGATCTGTCTCTCCAAATCCAATGCCATTTCTCCCTGGTCCGCTGGTAGATTGCATGCCAAAGGTACATTATTTTGTCAAATCATATTTGCATTACTAATCAGATTTTCAATCTTTTTTATTATTGATTTCTTAGTTCTTATAAGCTTTATGAATTTAACAATAACAACTGGGATTCATTGGTTGATATTAGTTCAAAGAACATGAAAGCGAAAGAGATTTAGCTTAGGATAGAGCTCTATGAAGGTGATAAATTTGTGTTTTTTTAAAAAGAAAGGGAGGTTTTGAGAAGGAAATATGGAAATGGTTCAATTGTTAAATGCTAGTCTTGCTTAAGTTATATCATTTAAATGCAATATTTGAGCATGTATATCCAAACCCAGGTCAAAAGGTTTAACTACGTAAAAGCAGTATTTTTTTTTTGGGGGGGGCGGGGAAGGAATCAATCAAGAGTTGAGGACCATGATTCTTCGTAACTCCTATGCGAATATCCTCTGTAGACTTTGTCCCCGAATTTGCTTATGTGTGGATCATATTTTTCAAATTAGACAAAATTTTCTGAACTTTAAACCATTATGTCTATTGAAGTGGCTTCAGATGAATGAGATATTAATTGTTAAAACTGTCAGTGCTGAGTCTTGATCATCATCATCATTATTTTGCCTGGCTATGGGGATGGGGACAAGACTCAAATGCGAGACCTTTGTATCACAGGATAAGAGTTACAAATGACCACTTGAGCCAAAGTTAGTCTAGTCCTGAGTCTTAATATTGTCTCCCTAAAGTCTCCATGAAGGAGAGTAGCCTTATGTTCTGATTGTTCTGCTGGGAACATCAAGGCCTAAGGACAAGAGAAATCCAGGCTGAGGATCGGTGCTTTTTTGACATGTAATAGGGCAATTTTGACATGATAACCTTTTACTGTTGAGTTATTTTGGATAGATTTGTCTAGGCCTACAATTGAGGCTTTTTTTTTTTTTTGGTTGCAGGTGCTCTATGTGAAGCAAAGGGCTGCTTTAAAGCTGCTCTAGATGCTTTTAGAACTGCTTTAGACATTGAACCAAAACATGTCCCAAGCTTGGTTTCCATGGCTGTGGTTCTGAGACGAGTTTGTGGTGATCACTCACCACCGACAGTTAGAAGCTTTCTCATGGAAGCTCTAAGACTTGATAGATTGAATTCATTTATCTGGTATAATCTTGGGCTTCTTTACAAATCAGAAGGTGCTTCATCCGCACAAGGGGCTGCCGAATGTTTCGAGGCTGCATCTGCTCTTGAAGCGACTGCCCCGGTTGAACCTTTCAGATAGCCTGTTTAATGAAATTTGTGGCTCTTTGTAAGCCATTAGACACGCTCTCTCTCTCTCTACTACAAGTGTATTTATTGAAGGTTTTCATGCAATGCAATTTGACGGAAAATTAATTTAGGGGGCTTATGATCAGATTAAATGCAATGGAAATAGATAGTGCCGTGATTACAGGTTGCGTGATACTCTGATATGATTCCACAACTTTCATTTTCCTTCTTGAAAGGTCCAAAATAATGATTCTTCTGGGGAAATTAGCTGTGAAAGAGCTACTGCTACTACTCGTGTGCTACACACATGCTGTATTGGTTTCTGAGGGTTGAAAATGAAATTTTATCTGATCCCATTTTTGGTCTGATCTTATGATAAACTTTAGGTAGAAGAAATGCTGATTTGTTTCAGAACTATTTTCATATTTTGAGTAAAATGAATTATGGTAAGTGAGATAGTATAGCATGCAAGCCCTAATCCCCAATGTCTTGTTCACCCAATTTTCTGAAGTTGGTGTCCCGCATTTTTTTAAAAAAAAAAAAAAATTTTTAAAAATGTGAATGTCAATTAAGCTGTTATATTCATTATTAATTGTATTGATTCTGGCCACACGTTTCTACCAAAATGTACATGGATATTTTTTTATTAGAATCAAATGTTATATCGAGGAGAGGACCAATTTAAGAAGAGCTACATCAAAGAAGTGTGAATCGATTTAGATCACAAATTTTAACTTTTGTATTCTTCTTAATCCATTGCTAATTTATTTGACCAAAGAAGAAAACCAAACAGATAGATTTTTTTTTTTTTGACCAATTGATATTCAGAGTCATATTTAGATTAATTCGGTTCAAACATTGTAAGGTCTAATTTAGGAAAAACTCTTCTGACGTAATTTTTTTTCATTTTTAAAATTTTAATGTGTACCTTATCTATTTAATATTTCAATATGCGTTATGCGGTGTGTGCTATGAAAAAAAATAATTAAAAATAATTATAATTTGTTAGATTTATAACATAGTTATCAAATTATGAATAACATAATCCAAAATATTAAAATTTTGATTATAATAGATTATTTCGATAATTTTAAAATCTTTTTTAATAGATTTAGGAGTTTTTAAATTTTGAAACTAAAACGACTCGAATCAATTTTACTTTTGAAATTTACATAATCTAAACGTATTTAGATTCAGAGTCTTAAAGGAATATCTATATCTTAAAAGTAAAGTGACAGGTAAAAATAGTAAACAAATAGTAAACACAACTTTTTGACTTTTGTAAAAAGAGGTTACATGTTGGTCATGTCAGAAAATGATTACACCCATTAGCTATTTTCTTCCATACTTAAGAGTTAACTTGTGGTGCCTACAAAATATGAATTATATTTTTTCATTATATAAATATTTGTTAGATCTATAATTAGCTTAATATCTAACTTAAATTATTATCCAAAGCAATAAAAAATACGACGTATATTAATGTTAAAAAAGGCTAACCACTGGAATTCTAAAAAATGCTAATCAATGATGTAAAAAAAGGATAGTAGGTGGAGCAAAAAGATAATATAAATAAAGGGACAACAATCCATGGAGCCAAAAAACAAAAGTGAAAAAATTTATGTAAAAAAAAATGAAAGATTTGAGAGAAAAATGGTCAAAAATAAAAAGAGTAAGAATTTGAATGCAAAAAAAAAAAAAAAAACTATGATCTAAAAATAAAGATATGATATTCTGTGGGGTCTCAAAAATAAAAGGGAAAAAAATTACGTTCAAAAAAGATGGAGAACTCAAATGAAAAAAAAGAAAAAAAAAGATATGGTAAAAAAAGAGCAAAAACCTAAATGGAGAAATGGGCCAAAAAAGATGAAAAACCTATATACCAAAAAATAAATGACTCAAGGGAAGAAAAATAAGGTAAAAAAAATAAAAAGAAAAAATCATCAAAAATAAAAATAGTAAGAATTTAAATGAAAAAAAAACTATAGTTTAAAAATAAAAAGATGATAATCTGTGAGGCCCAAAAACAAAAGGGGAAAATCTATGTCAAAAAAAATGAAGGATTCAAGTGGGAAAAAAAAAGACTAGGTAAAAAATAAGTAACGACCTGAATGAACAAATGGAGCCCAAAAAAAAAAAGGAGAAAAACTTATGTCAAAAAAAACAAAGGACTTAAGAAAAAAAAGGGATAAAAAATAAAAAGAGGAATGGTCTAAATGAAAAAAAAAAGCCCAAAAAAAAGAGAAAAAATCTGAATAAAAAAAAACCGTGATCTAAAAATAAAGAGATGATCATTTGAGTGCGTCATAGACAAATGAGGCAAAAAAAAAAAAAACCAAAAGAAGAAAAAACTATGTCAAAAAATGAAAGATTTAAGTGAAAAAATGGTAAAAAATAATAAAAAGAGGAAAAGGCTGAATGAAAAAAAAAATGAGTCCAAAAAAAAGAGGAAGGATATAGATGAAAAAAATAAAATAACGACCTCCCGAGCACGTCATGGATAAGTGGGGTAAAAAAAAAAATACAAAAGAGGGAAAAACTATGTAAAAAAATGAAGGATTTAAATAAAAAAATAGGTAAAAAAATAAAAAGAAGAATAACCCGAATGAAAAAAAAGGTCCAAAAAACAAGAAAGGACATGGATGAAAAAAAATTTTGTGGTCAATAAGTAGGGCAAAAAAAACCAATAAAGAAAAATCTATATAAAAATTATGAAGGATTTAAGCGAAAAATAAAATCGAGTAAAAAACTAAAAAGAGGAAGGGCTCGAATAAAAAAAAAAAGACCGGATTAAAAAAAAAAAGAAAAGAAAGGATTTGTCCCAAAAAAAGGGATGACCACACTCTTCCTCTTTTTTCTTTTATATTTAGATTAAAGTTTAAATTGAACATTTGTAAATTTCTCAAAAGTTTGATCAAATTTTTATGATATTGACATTTTATACATATATCGTATGAAATGGTATCATTATCGCAAGACAGTATATCACAATTATGATATTTTTTAGGAAATCAAAAAGGTAAATAAAAAAGAAATTATTATTTTTCAATGACAAAAATAATTTAGAGAGCAAAATAAACCGAGAATTACTGTAGTATATCATTCTATGATAAATGTATAAAAATGGTGAGATGATATGGTAAGAAATTATTAATGTAAAAATAACATATTTTAATTTAGTATTAATACAAACATATATTTATTTCAAACCTTACCATCATATATTTATTAATATATTCTTTTTTGTGTAATTTATTCTTTCAATGGTTAAACCTTTGTTAATTAGGTTAAATTATGGTTACCGCTTTTGGAGAATGGTAACGACGATAAGAAGTATTTGGTATGATACTGGGCCACATCTAAATATAAAAGAAAAATCGACTTGGGAGTGTAGTCACATGTTTATTCTTGGACCACAATATATATTTTTTCATTTGAGGCTTTTTTTTTCATTCCAATCCTTTTTTTTACTTGATTTTTCTTTCATTCGGGTCTTTTCTCATTTTATTTTTTTATCCGATTTTATTTTTAACTTAGATCTTTTATTTTTTTGGACATGGGTTTTTTTTTTTTTTATCCCATCTTTTTACTTTTTTATCCGCTTTTATTTTTCACTTAGGTTCTTTATTTTTTTGTTGAATATGGGGTTTTCTCCTTTATTTTTTGCCCCACTTGCTGACAATAGTCTCTAGTTTTTTTAATTCAGATCTTCTTTTTTTCATTCAAATCTACTAATTAACTAGAGGGGATGAATAGTTGATTAAGAATTTTTCTCCAATAATTTTTAGCTAATTTGGATTTTTGAAAGAATTGGTATAAGAGTACAACTGGTAGTAAGTAAAGAAAAATAACAAAATACACCAGAAGTTTTTATAATGGTTCCATCAAACCCGATGTACATCCACTTCCAGACTTCCTTTGGATTTTTCATTAACACCTCATAGTTACAAACTTGATTGTAAGTTCAAGTTAGACATTCCTCAATTTGATTATAGGTTCAAGTTAAACCTTTCACAAACTTGATTCCAAGTTCAAGTTAAACCTTCCACAATGTTTACCTCCAAACACTAAATTCCCCAACCCCACACAGGTTGACTTTCTCTCTCTAAACTCAAGATATGACTCACTCACCAGTCTTATAACACGACAGCATTACAACGAAAATGGTGTTTAAGAGATGAGGCTAGATTCCTTATATTAGACAATTTTAAGTTTACAGACAATTGTACTCAAAAGAAATAAAAACGTAGGAACATGGTACAAGAGATTAAGAAACAGAGCAGAGAGTGATGAGATCATAATAGTTCAGAGCTTTAATGGCGCATTCAAAAGTCTTATTCACTTCTCATCTCTCTGGTATTTATAGCCTCATTGAAGAGAGTCATTGCATGGTTAGTGGGTTTCCGAATGTTGTGCATTAACGTCTTCACCAACCTCATTAAATAAGTTTGTCTGTTGCTCTGTTCTTTGTTTTGCGTTGAGACTTATTTTCCATTGGCGACACTTCTCATTTCACCAATTGGGAGATGGTTTTGCTACATTTAAACGTTAATCATGCATGTAAAAGGAAATGCACAAAATAAGTCCCAAAAAGAGATGACTATTGTGCTTACAGAATTTTCAAATTTTGATTTACGACAGCCTTAGGTCGACTAGTTTAATTAGCACATCGACCTGGTTTTAAAATTCTATATTGTAATTCTATATGGCTAGATCAACATGATAGTTTAGCAGGTCGACCAATATGGTTTGTTGACCAATTTAGCTAGATGTGTGGACCAATTTTATTTGTCAATCAAATTGAACAGTACTATGTCGACTCTTTATCCATTTCTGTATGTGAGGACTTGTTGGTATATCTGAAATTCAGGTCGACAAGATTCTATTTCATATCAAAATTAGTAGACAAGGCTTTTTGAATTGGTCGACATACAGTAATGGGTCGACATATTTTGACATCAAGGTTGACACAGTCCAAGATGATTAGGTCGACATAGGAAAAGTTACAGGTCGACAAAGTTCAATTCAATGTAAAATTGGTGGACCTGATGTTTCAAATTGGTGGACATGTTTGGTGTGTCGACGGTCATTGTGCTCAGTATCTCGGTTCGACAACTTATCAAGTATGTCGACCTTTTCTAATGTCTTTTCTAAGGTCTGGGTCGATGTATGGGTCAACCTAGGGTTTGAATTGATAGACCTGAGTACTCAAATAGGTGGACATGCATATGGTCGGTCGACATTGGAAGTGTTCAAGTTGACATGTCTAAAAATTGGTGGAATTAAATAGGTGGACATGATGTTTAAACAGGTCGACATAGAGAACAGGTTGACTAATTAAAAGAATCAGGTTGATCAATTTTAAGAGCAGGTGGACGTGTCTTTAATTTAGGTCAACTAAGTGTGAAGAAGATACATCAGGTCGACATGGGTGTCGACAAGATTATACTTAGTCAGAGGATATGGTTCTATTTTGCTAAGGTCGATAGGGATGAAAACATGTTGACATGTTTTAGAGATTGTTAAATTGGTCAACATGTTATTAAAATTGGTGGATCTAGAGACGAAGGTCGACATATATTAGTAACAAGTCGATAAGGAACTGCAGGTTTTGTGATTTTCAATCCTATTTTATTTTCAGTCCTGTTTTTTTATACACTTAAATTCATCCCTTCATGTTCTTCCTCTTTTTTGGACTTTTTTTTTCCAATTATAAAATAAAACACGTCTTGGGTGTGATTGTCTCATATTTTTAGGATCCCAGTTTTTTTTTTTTTATTCGGGTTCTTTTTTACATTCAAGTCTTTACTCTCTTTTTTGACCTGGGCTTTTTTTTTTTCATTCGGTTCCTTTCTCTTTTTATATTTTTACCCGATTTTATTTTTCGTTTGAATCCTTCATTTAGTTTTACATGGATTTTTCTCTTTTCTTTTTTGACCCGACTTACTGACCACAGCTTTTTATTTTTTTCCGTTCATATCTTTTCTCATTTTTAAACTTTTTTTTTGTTCAGATTCTTTCTTTTTTTAATTTTTTACCCAATTTTTTCACTTAAGTCTTTCGGTTTTTTTGATATGGCTTTTTCCCTTTTGTTTTTGCCCCACTTGTCCATGATGTGCTCGGATAGTCGCCATTTAATTTTAGATCATAATTTTTTTTTTTTCATTCAGAACCTTCCTCTCTTTTTTTTTTACCCTTTTTTCATTTGGCCATTTTCTCTTTTTATTTTTTACCCTATTTTTTCCCTTAAATCCTTCATTTTTTTTGCGTTAGTTTTTCCCCTTTTTCTTTTACCTCAGGTCCTTGCTTTTTTTGACCTAGTCTTTTTTTTTTTTGTTTTGCTTGAATCTTTCGTCTTTTTTGAGTATAAGTTTTTCCTTTTTGTATTTTAGCCTCACAAATTGTCGTCTCCTTATTTTTAGACCATAATTTTTTTTTCTATTCAAATCTTTGCCTTTTTATTTTTGACCCATTTTTTTCCTCTTAAATCATTGATCTTTTTTTGGCATAGATTTTTTCCTTTTTGTTTTTTAACCCCACGGATCGTTATCCATTTATTTCTATTATCTTCTTACTCCATTTATTACCCTTTTTTATCTTACTTGTTGGCCTTTTTAGAACTCCGGTTGTTAATTTTTTTTCTGTCGCTAATATTCGTTATATTTTTTATTGATTTAAATAATAATTTAGTTTAGATATTGAGTTAATTATAGATCTAACAAATGTTTATACAATGAAAAAAATACAATTCACATCTTGCGGATATTCCACGCTAACTCTAAGTATAAAAGAAAAATGCTAATAAGTATGATTGTTCTCTCACATAACTAACATGTGACCTCTCTCTAAAGAAGTCAAAAAGTTTTCTAATCATATACATGTCCCTGCTTAGTATTTGTTTATCATTTTCACTTGTCGCTTTATTTTTAAGACATAGATATCCATTTGAGATTTTAAATTTGAACACATTTAAATAATGTAAGTCTCAAAAATAAGATTAATTCGAACTATTTTGGTTTCAAAATTTAAAAATTCCTAAATCTGTTAAAAGAGATTTTAAAATTATTAAAATAATCTATTATAATCGAAATCTCAATGTTTTATATTGTATTATTTATAATTTGATAATTATATTATAAATTTAATAAATTATAATTATTATTAATTATTTCTTCTCATATCATACGCTGTATAACGCGTGGGCCACCTGCTAGTTTCTTCATAATTGCACTTACGGTGCCGTTTTTCTTCCTTTTTTTTTTTTGCCTTCAACATGTGTCAGGTCCGAGTAAATTGATTTTTAAAATTTTTCGGTCTAACAGCATCACGTTCTCTTTGATTTCCGGCTAGGTTTTCGTAGGTTGTTTCGGATCAAGTGGCAATAAAGCAAAGTCCAGCCAAACTCATTGATCTCACGCAATTAAGGGAATGAAAGGTTAGATCTAAGGCAAGGCGACAACCGAGATTAAGTCTGAAATGTAGGAAAGAACTATTTACCTAACTCGAAGGCCATCAGACAGCAGCAGATCTGGAGGATTCTGATCAAAATCTCGCCAACGTTCGGATTCCAGCAGAGATATAGTCCAGACGAAAGAAGAGATCAAGGCTACTTAAGGGAAAGACAGGCGGACGAAAGAGCTTTGCTACTACTGGAGAAATAGAAAATTGAGGCAGAGAGAGTAAGAGAGGAGGTAATGTGACGGAGTGAGAGAATGTGAAGGGAGAATGGTATCATTTTACCAAGTCCAAGCAATTGCCCAGACCTTGCATAGTTTTAGGCTGAGGAAAGGCGCTAGTAACAGTGATAATTAAAGAAAGAAGCCCATCAGACACGTTACATAATGCTGATTATCAAATAAAATACTTATGATGGGGCATAAACTAAACAATAGTCAGTGCGATATCCGGGTATCCAAAAGAGATGCCTATGGTCACGAAGGGCCCAACTCTTCTAAGCAACTAACATGTTAATCTGGATAGTACGACCGACTAGCAAGCGCGTTTGGTAAGACCAAATGACCACCCCCTCTATTTGACCACCGAATACTAAAGGGATCGAGTGCTTTGACTTCTGGATGGTAATTTTCAACCGAATCTCACGTTGATTAAGTTTCATATTTTAGTATAAAACGTATCTCTTAGATAAGAAAAGAAACTCTTGAGAATCTAATTGATAAAGGAAAAAATCTCATCGTATAATCAAATTTCCTAAATGGTAATGATTTCAAATTTTAGACGTTTGAAACCCAAAATCTTCAGATCTCTTTGTAAAAAAACTAGAGTTATAATATCTCAAATGCACATGTCTCTCGCGGCCTTCATAAGAGAACCTTCAATACATCGGGCCGGGTAAGTCCTCTTGACTCAACACCCGGCACATAAGTCACGGGGAGATCCGTCCTCCATTCTCTTAATCTGTTTTCATTCAATTCGAAATCGCTCTTTCTGACTTGAGCGTCGAAATCTCTCCCGTCGGAGTACCCTCCACCGATTTTTTACAAGTTTCCAACCTCTTAATCAAGCACTCATTCGAGTTGCAAGGAACCGAATTTGTGGAGTCAAGACTTATGTCCATCAGATTGACGTCGTCCGTAGAAAACAGACTAATCACCGATTTTTCTCACCAACCTTTTGTCACCAAACCAAACATAACTACAGTCAAAAGAAAAGGCCAATTATCGGATTCGACAACGATGATCTAATCGGAGTTGACTCTAATCGCAACGATCCTCTAGTCATTACTATCAAGATAGAGTCTCATACAGTAAAGAGGGTCCTCGTCGATTAAGGCATGGACTGCGATATCCTTACTTGGGATGCTTTCCAGTGAGTGGGTCTCAACACATTACATCTTCGACCCCCCAACTAGATCCCTCAAAGGATTATCTGACGAATGCATTTATCCAGAGGGAGTTATCTCCCTCCCGTGACTTTGGGGACTCCCCCTAACCACATGACCTTTAAAGCTGCCTTTCATGTAGTGAAATTATTCTCACCGTATAACGTCATCCTTGACCAACCGAATGACTCTAGACGAGCTGGAAGCTCTACCTAGCACTAGACATATGAAAATGAAGTTTCGAACATCAGAAGGGGTCGCTACTATTCGGAATGATCCCGATCCCTACGTCCTCTTTGCTGACAGAGGCGGACAAGAGAACTTTCCAATTGATACCCTAAAACTCAGAGGTGACATCAAACCAATGAATAAGCCAGAACCAGAAGAAGAGGTGACTAAAATTCCTCTAACCGATGATCCTACTCAAATTATTAGGATTGTAGCCGACCTGTCAGCGTCTTTGCAAGAGGCAATTATTAATTGCCTGCGATAACATTCCAAAATTTTCACTTGGTCCCCCGAAGACATGCTCGGTATTGACCCATCGTTCATCGTTCACGAGTTAACCGTAAACTCCGGCTACAAATCGGTTATACATATAAAAATGGTATTTGCCCTCGAACGTCAGCAAGCCATTCAAGAAAAAGTCCAAAAGCTACTAACTGTCGGGTTCATCTGTGAATTAAAGTATCTCGAATGGTTAACCAACATGATCCTGGTGAAAAAAGTCAACAGTAAATGGAGGTTGTGCGTGGAGTTCATGGATCTCAACAAAGCATGTCCAAAAGACAGTTACCATCTCCCAAATATCGACAAATTGGTGGACAATTCTTCAGGTCACTAACTCTTAAATTTCATGGATACCTACTCGGGATACAATCAAATACGAATGACACCTAAGAACGAAGATAAGATGATTTTCATCACTAAATTCGATACATATTGTTATCGAGTCATGTCTTTGGCCTAAAGAATGCGGGGGAAACCTTCCAACGGTTGGTCAATGAAATCTTTAAAAATCAGCTCGGCCAAAATGTAGAAGCGTACGTAGATGACATGCTCGTAAAAAACACCGATGTTGAGACTCATGTTGTTGACCTTGAAGAGACCTTTCAGATGCTCGAACGTTACAACATGCGATTGAATCCTGCCAAATGTACCTTTGGTATCGCGTTGGGCAAATTCTTTGGCTTTATGATCACCAATCGTGGGATCGAGACAAATCCCAAAAAGATACAGGATATTCTGGACATGTCGCCATCTCAAACATTGAAGGAGGTGCAGTGTCTTATTGGTCGGATGGTGACTCTAAACCGATTCATATCAAAAATCAAGAAAAAATACAAACTTATCTTCAATACTCTGAAGAGATCTCAATGGTTCGCGTGGACACCCGAGTGCCAAACAGCCTTCGAACAGCTTAAGGAGTACCTTATGACTCATTCGCTGCTCTCCTGATTGATTTTTTATGAGAAACTCTACCTTTATATTTCTATTTCTGATCGGACACTTTGCTCTATCCTTGTGAGACAGAACTCAACTGTTCAGAAGTTAATCTATTACATCAGTTGGATACTCAAAAGAAGCCGAAATCAATTATCGACCGATCGAGAAGATAACATACGCGCTGGTTATTTTAGCCAGACGCCTTCGGCCATTGTTTCAGGTCCACACCATTGTGGTGCTTACCGACCAACTATTGAAACAAATCTTTCATAAGAGAAACACCTTTAGTCGTTTAATCAAATAGAGTGTCGAATTGGGTGAATTCAACATCCAAAATCAACCTAGACCTACAATAAAATGCCAAGGCTTAGTCAACTTCATTCTCGAATGCTCCCTCCCAGTTGCAGCTGCACCCGAGTTCACTAGTAGCCCTAATGAATGGACGTTACCAGACTGAACCATACATGTCGACGGATCCTCAAACTCTTCGAGTAGTGGCACTGGATTTATACTGATGGGTCCGGATAATTTCAAAGCGTAATATGTCCTCCATTTCGACTTTAGAGCTACCAACAACCAAGTAGAGTACGAAATCTTGTTGATGGGACCAACATGGGAGCCTGAAGTGTTCAAGTATTCACTGATAATCAATTGGTAGTCAAGCTGATTGAGGGGGTCTACGAGACTAAAGTTCCAACCATGGCCAAATATCCAAGTAAGTTATGCGAAACGATGACAAGACTAGACAATGTCGATATTCAACAAGTCTCTCGTTCAGAAAATGCACGAGCTGATATGCTCTCTAAGTTGGCTAGCTCAGATTCAATTACTTCTAACTTTATGGTCTACATAAAAAACCTACCATACCCCAGCATCGATGAGCCTGAAAGGTTCCAATAACAGACCAGCCTTCCAGTTGGAAAGATCCGATCGAAGCATACCTGAGAGACAACCAACTGCCGACTTGCCGCTGGAGGCAGTTAAACTAAAGCGAAAGGCCACCCAGGCAAACCGTATCGAAAGTCCTTCACTCATCCGTATTTAAGATGTCTGACCCCAGAATAGGGAAACTTTGTTATTCGGGAGATCCACGAAGGGATATGCAGCAGTCACCTAGGGACTCAAAACCTAGTCCACAAAGCCTTACGACAAGGGTACTATTGGCCAATCATGAAGACCGATTCGAACGATTATATCAAAAGATATGACAGGTGCCAATGATTTTATTCGGTTCCGCGACTATCCTTCACTGAGCTCAGCCCCATAGCGGACCCATGGCCGTTCACCCAATAGAGAATAGACATACTCGGATTGTTCCCACCAGCTATCGAATAAGGGAAATTCCTTATAATATTTTTTTTTTTTTTCCCCAAGGGGGGGGGGGCGCCCCCCCCCCCCGGATAATCGCAGTTAAGGTTCAGTTATTCGTATAGACTCACATAGTTACTCGGTTCGGCATACCTCACGTCCTTATCACGGATAATGGAAAACAATTTGACAATGCCAACTTCCAAGAGTTCTGCTCAAAACTAGAGATCGACCACCGATTCTCATTGGTCGTTCATCCACAAACCAACAGACTTGTGGAGATAACGAACAGAACGATCTTTCAGAAGTTAAAGACTGCGCTAGACGAAACTAAAGGACGATAGGTAGATGAGCTCTACGACATCCTTTGGTCGTAATACACCACGCCCCAAAGGGCAATCGGAGATACTCCATTTAGCCTAACATACGAAAGTGAGGCTGTCATACCGGTGGAGATCAGGATCCACTCGTTTTGGATAACCCAGTATGACTTCGAACAAAATAAATCTGCCTTACGTGAATGCCTAGACCTACCCCCCGAGCTACGAGAATCTACATCCGCTCAAATGGCGCATTTCAGCAACAAATAACGCAATACTACAACCGAAGAGTCAGAAGTCGAACGTTCAAACTCGGCGATCTGGAGCTAAGGAAGGTGAAACTACCGGCCAACTCTTGCCCAGGAGCAAGCTAGCCCCCAATTGGGAAGACCCCTATCAGATACGCTTTATAATTTGCCCGGGGGCTTATCGCCTCAATAACTTAGACGGTCGACCGTTCCCAGGATCTGGAACGCAGAGAACCTACGGATCTACTATCAGCAAGTTATATCATTTCTCTTTCGGTAGAGGTATCTCCTATCGGGTAAGCCCCTCACAATTTTCCTTTCGATAGTCCTATCGTCTGGTTCCTAACGCTTTCACTCCTATTAGTTATCACATATTGAAGGGATTTATTTTCCCGAACGGACCTCCATCGTCCTGTCCTATTGAAGGGATCTGTCTCCCCGAATGGGCCTCCATCGCCCTATCCTATCGAATGGATCTATATCCCCGAACGGGTCTCTATCGCCCTATCCTATCGAAGGGATCTATCTCCCAAATGGGTCTCTGTCATCCTGTCCTATCAAAGGAATCTATCTTACTAAAGGGCCTCTGTTGCCCTGTCCAATTGAAGGGATCTATCTCTCCGAATGGACCTCTGTCGTCTTGTTTTATCGAAGAGATCTATCTCCCCAAACAGGCTTCCATCGCCTTGTCTTATCGAAGGGATCTATCTTCTCGAACGGAATTCCGTTGCCCTGTCCTATCAAAGAGATCTATCTCCTCGAACGGATCTTCATCGCCCTATCTTATCGAAAGGATCTATCTCTCCAAATGAATCTCTATCGCCTTATCCTATCGAAGAGATCTATCTCCCCGAATGGACCTCAGTTGCCATGCCCTATTAAGGGATCTATCTTCTTGAACGGGCCTCCGTGGTCCCGTCCTATCGAAGGGATCTATCTCCCAAACGGGCTTCTGTCGCCATGTCCTATCGAAGGGATCTATCTCCTCGAACGGACCTCTATCGCTCTGTCCTATCGAAGGGATCTATTTCATTGAATGGGCTTCTGTCGCCTTATTCTATCGAATGGATCTATTCCCTACATGGATTTCTGTCGTCCCATCCTAACGAAAGAATCTAATTCCTTGAGAAGACTTTGGTTATTCCGTCCTACTAAAAGAATTTGTTCTACCAATTGAGTTGGTATCGATGAACAGGCCGAGCATGCTCCTATCAATCACGAAAACGTCCTGAGTCATTCACATAAGCAAGTCGATCACATAAGCAGCTTGACTATAGTATCATGCAAACAAATGTACAAAAGAAAACTCCAACAGACACGACAGAAAACAAGTAAGTAAAATAAATCTCTTTTATATCCATACAACGAATATCTGTTCGATTATATGAGTAATTACACTTCACAAGTCTTTTAGTTAGACCGATTACATCAAAAGAAATACATAAGTGGCTATGTTGTCTCGATCGTTCGACAACACTGAAAAGTACAAAAAATAGTAAATAGAGAAACAATGAAAAACAATCTGCAACCCTACTGACACAATAAGACTGCCGAAAGGGGGTACAAACCAATCGGGAATGGATTGTGAGGATGTATCAGGATATCATCAAACTTTCTTACATCACCTAACTCACTACACACAATCGGTATGTCCTACCACCCGACTCAGGGAGACTCTTTTCTTAAATCCGAGTCAAGGACCCCGACGATAACCTTGATAGAGCCCATCACGACATTTGGACACCGAATGACATGACAAGTTCTCATACCAACAATTTCCGATCTTGACGAGACTCATACCAATAGAAGCAACTCACGTTGTCGAGCTTTGCAAAATTTGAGCGTCCTTTTGAAGACCTCTCATAGAAGACAACTCTCACAAGAAGAAAATCCTCAGGCATGAAGAAACTCACTGGAGTAATGCAAGGTCCCACAGTCCCTATTTATAGACACAAAGAAATCTCTTCAGATCTCTGAGCAATTGAAGCGCTTCTCAGAAAAGCGTGTGAATTAAGTGGGAATGTTCATACTGCCTCACCTTCCTACACCATATTAATTTTGAATTAAATCAAGTGGACGGTGAGGGGCATTAACACCGGTGGAAAGATGGAATGGTTGAGACAAAAAGGGAGACTTTTATCCTATCCACTTTAATTTCGTATCAGTTGCAAACGATTTGCATGATCTCAAGAGATACGTGTCGTAATCTTTAATGACTTTTTAACTTCTTGATAAGCGAACTTTACTCATGGCGCCTTTCCCACAAATTGATACCATGAGTCGGGGGCAAATGATGAGATATAATCTAAACAACAGTCAGTGCGGTATCCGGGTGCCCGAAAGAGATATCCATGGTCATGAAGGGCCCAGTTCTTCCAAGCAACGAATATGTCGATCTGGATAGTACAACCGACTAAAAAACGTGTTCAGTAAGACCGAACAATCACCCCCCTCTATTCGACCATCGAATACTAAAGGGATCGAGTACTTTGACTTCTGGATGATAATCTTCAACCGAATCTCAACTTCATTAAACTTTATATTTTAGTATGAAATGTAACTCTCGGATAAGGAAGGAAAATCTTGAAAATCTAATCGATAAGAGAAAAAAAATTTCTGTATTATCAAACTTTATAAATGGTAACGATTTTGAATCTCTGACGTTTGAAACCCGAAATTTTCGAATCTCTTAGTAGGGAAATTAGAGTTGTAACACCTCCAATGCACACGTCTCTTGCGGCGCTTCATATAAGAACCTTCAATATATCAGGTCAAGTAAGTCCTCTTAACTCAACATCCAGTACATAAGTCACTGGAAGATCCGTTCTCCCTTCTTTTAGTCTGTTTTTATTCCATTCGAAATCATTCTTTCTGATTTGAGTATCGAAATCTCCCCACCGAAATATCATTAGACGTTTTTTTATAGGTTTTCAGTCTTTTAATCAAGTACCCATTCAAATCATAAGAATCTAAATCTGTGAAGTTTAGATCCACGTCTAATAATTTCATTTTCTTTAATTTTAAGAGAAAGAAACAAAATCCTTGTGGCAACCATATCCTTGAAGAGGCACAGAAACGAATTGCTGGTTTGGTCTATTGGCTTTATTGGATTGGAGAGATTTGTCAATCATTGGATTCTATCATTGTTATAAACTTTCCTAAGAGTGAGAGTGGCGATCGACGGTAGTACCCAACTTTTTCATTTTTTTTTCAGTAGAATAAAACATGTTTTATTTGAAATAAGTTTTAAACTCAGATAAAACATGCTTTATTATATAACAAATCTGAGAAATATCTGGATCTTCAAATAATAAAATCAGTTTGGAGACTGTCGGATTTATGTAATTTTAATATAATTATTTTATTTAGTGATTGTATGAAAAATAATTTTATTAATTCATTAAAATAATAAATTATTAGAATTTAATATTCTTATATTACATCCATTAATAACTTAGTTTATAAAACTACACAAATTTATTATATATATAAAATTATTTTTTTAATATTTTTACGTTTTGAATTTATAGGCTTGAGATTATTAAAAGAATAATTTTATGTTTTGTTAATGATGAGACTCTTTTTTCATCGCCTCAAACCCCAATTATTAAATATTAAAATGCATAGTTCTTTCTCACTTGGTTTTTGTTGGGCTTCTCTCCTGATTGGAGACCCCCACAAACAGGCCTACCATGGGGGGAACCTGACAATGAAGTCAAAAGGTCGAAATGAAAACGTAATTTTTCACCTTTCCCCTGCACCTGCCCCGCTGAAAGTGAAGAGAGCGGGTGAGATTGTGACACCTTGACAATTTTTGTATTTTTCTCTCTTGAATTTTCGTACAGGCCGAGAGAGAGAGAGAGAAAGGGTTTCTTCTTCTGCATCCAGAAAAATTGGGTTAGTTGATTGCTATTTAGGGTAAATTAAGTCAACTTTCTCTGTTTAACTGGAGTTATCAATTATGTAAATTATTCTTTATAAATAAAATTTTATTTATTCGGAGATCAAGGATCATGTTGGGTATTTTTTAAAATAAATATATAATCAAAAATATTAAACTTTGATCGGCATGGTCGTGTCCCCCCCCCCAAAAAAACAAAAAAAGATCTCTTTTCCTCAACAGAGATACGAAACTTGAATTTAAGATTCATTTTTTTAAATTTAAAAATTTTTTAAAAATTATAAAAAAATTTTGTACGTTAAGATTTTATATTTAAGAAAACATAAAACCTTGTTTAATGATATGACATGAGACATTGGCGCCTTCTCTCCAAAATTAATATTTCTACGTATCTCAAATTCAAGTTTCTTTTATAGTTGAAAAAAGAAAAATCAAATTCCATTGTAAATCTCTTCGGTCATGCTTATAAATATGTATTGCGTATGCCTTGATTTTTTTTTTTTTTTTTTTTGTCAACAAGGAAAAGGGAAAATAATTTTCAAAATAAAAAAATGCATTGCATTTTCTTCAAATGAAAGGAAAATAAAAGTAACCCTTTAAATGACATTGATTGACCTAATTTTAAATATTTTAAATCATTTTCCAAATTTAGATGAAATGGATCCTTGGTGACCCTCAACTCCAATGTGTACTCTCCTTCTCCGGTCCTGGTCCAAAGTCTGCTCGATGAGTGGCATTTTCATCACATGGTAACTTGCGGCCGCACCCTAGGTTTGCGAACAACTCATGTGCCAGCTCAGCTCCCATCGTGTTGTGTTTGGTTGAAATTATCTTCTTTTTTTTTTTGGTAAGAGAAAATTACCATTTTCATAGTCAACCAAGTTATAATAATTCATAATTTTTGGAATTATTATTCAATAATTATTAATTATTTTATTATCTCACCTTATAAAAAAAATATTATCAACTAATAGTCTACATAATTAATTAAGGGGATGAAAACAATTTATTTTGGGGAAAAAAAATTTCCCCCACCTTACCTAAATTTTTGTTTTTTTTTTTTTTTTTTTTGGTTAAACCAATTGATTGAAGCAATTTTTCACACATTAATTTTTTTTTATATAAAAATGACTAATACTATGCTTAAGTCAATATTTGATTACCCTTCAAGGTTCATCTTAAACAACCCTACATATTGACTTTATCAAAGGCATAACAAAATAGTTATTTTACAGGGGAGATTAATTTGATCGTGTTTATTAAAATTATTGGAATTAAATTATGTTTATTAAAGAAGAAATCTCCAAATATTTGATCATTTTAAGAAATTGTTTATTAGATTTTTATGATTAAACCTAGATCAAAGATTTTGCCTTGATCGTGTTTTATTAAAGGCAGATTTTCCTCTAAAATTATGTTTAAAAGAATTAAATTATTAACTTTTGATTGAAAAATAAAAAACAAGACTTAAATCTTTTTTTTATTATATTAAAATTTGAATTTGAGATTATTAAATTAAAAAAATATGATAATTATATTGTATATTTTAACAATTTAAATCTTTTTTAACCTTAATTTTGATCCGCACATTAAAATGCACTCTTACAATTATTATTTTTATCATCACTCAAGAAATTATTGCTAAGATCTGCTTTATGTCAAACTCTCTTATCAAGAAATAATTATCGTCAAAAAGTCCTCCACTAATTATTATTTATTTCTCATCCTTCTCCTTTTCTTTTCTTTGGTGTTTAGAAGAGAAAAGCAATTAATAAAAATACTATTCGCAAGGGTTGATAAAGCATGAACTCGTCTCCTGGGGTTCTGCACTCAGCTTAGATTTTGAGAATCGAACACATTTTAAATAAATCTAACATGAACTTTTATGTCTAAAATATAATTAAAATCATGATATTATAAAAATATTAAAATCATCATTAATCCTTTTTAATATATGAGTTAAAAGAATTGTTACGAATGAATCACCCTTTAATTTTTACAATCATGTCTTATAAAAATGCTTGAGTGATAAAAAACTTTATTTAAATATTTTTTCTGAAATTTAATATTTGAATCGTTGTATATGAGTATATTGTTATAATTTTTAGGTTTTTTATGTTAAAAAAAAACCAATTTTATATATCCTTAACAAACTCCACTTGTGGGGCGGGCCATAGTATTAATTGTAAGGTAAGAAAACCCTAATCTAATTCCCCATGTGTCTTGGTTGACCCTTCCACTCCGTCCCTCATATTTTCTTTTGTAAAACATATGTTGTCATTTTCAAGTTGGTATAGCATGTTTGAATAGAAAGATTTAAAAAAAAATAAAAATTTAGGTGAAAAAATTATGATAAAGTTTTAATATGAGAGAAAATGAAAGAAAATAAGAGAATTGAAAAGATTTTAATTTAAAATTTTTTCTCTTCCAAAAATAGAAAAAAATGAAAAAAAAAGAAAATATTAGAATTAAAATATTTTTATATTCTAAAAATACCCTTTAAAAGCTTAAAGCAAAAATTTTTATTCTTAATGAATCTCATTTCTTTTCTTTTCTTTCATAAAACTCTTAAACAACATGAAGAGAAAATTATAATTTTCTATTCTTTTCCTTTTTCTCCTAATTAATCTTTTCTTTTCTATCTAAAACTCTTAAACATACCATTAAAGTCAACACCAGCCATCCGTCTGTCTCTCAATTTCTTACGATTTTCAACAATTCATTCTCCCATTTTTCAGAACAATAATATATGAATATTTAATTTAATTTTACTAAACTATCTCATATTTATATGCTGATCATTTTCTCATGAATACAATAAATTATTTTTTTTTCCTTCTTAGAATTAGCCAAAATTAGGAGTTTAGAAAAATATATATATAAAGAAAAGCTATTGTGTGTGTGTGTATATATATATATATATATGTACCCATGTACCCCTCATCTGATATTCATGTTCTTTTTTGGATAAATCCACCTTATAAGTTAGGTGATGAAAAATGGAATTTGGACCACAAAAAATAAAATTGGTTGATGGCAATCACATGCTTGCATTTAATGTATAACAAGCTCCATAACAGGAATTATTGTGCATGATATATATTTTACTCAAGTACAATTTTAAGAATTTTCATTTCATAAATGATTTTTAATAGACATTAGATATCCTTTTGCCACCAACACCAACGCTTAATTGATCCTGTAGTTAAGCATCGAATATTGATACCTCTTAAATAAAATTTTAAATTTTAATATTATGAGAGTTTTATTATTTAAATGGTTAATCTGACTCGAACAAAATTTAATCAGATGTAATATAATTATCGAATACTAATAATTTTTAAAAAAATATTATTTTGTCAAAAAAAAGGACACCTGCAAACATTTGTGATGTAATTTTAATTGAATATGCAAAAGAGGAAGAAAATGGCTGGTAAATTTAAAAGAAATATCGTTTCAATGGAAAAAAAGAAAAAACTGATAAGAAAATTGATAATTAAAAAGAAAAAATCTTAATTTTAAACCAAACTCAATCTACAAATATAATTTATACTTATTAAGCAAATTTCAAAATATTTAGATGGAGTTAGAAGTTAAATGACATTATTATATAGTAAGAATAATAAAACAAACTAAAACTTAAAAAAAATATATATGAAGTTTAGTGTTCAAATAATAAATTTAATTAGGATAAGGTTCAATTAAACCAAGAATTTTTTTTTTTTTTGGGGAAAAAAAGATACATAGACAACTTGATCCATGCTCAATTCTAGACTAGAGGGTGTGAAGGCAAAATTGAGAAATACGTGGATGTGACTTGCAATGAGATAATCTAATAGACAAGGCACTCAAATGCAAATAAAAAAAAATTATTTTGAACCAGCTTTACTTCCATTCACTCACCAGTAAGCCCAAAACAAGGAGGGGGGGGGGGAGAGGGAGAGGGAGAGAGAGAGAGAGAGACAAAAGGGGACAGTGAAATTGTCTCTATCTATGAACTTTTTTGGTTTTCCGAAACCCAAAAATCCTGTTTTGAATTTTAAGCGAGTGAAGCGGGGCATTCACATTCCTGTCTTTGTATCAGGGAGAGAGAGAGAGAGAGAGAGAGATGAAGCGTGGAAAAAGCACAGAAGCAGGGCCATCTTCAAGTGAAAAACAAGAAAATATGAAAATGTCTGAAAACCCAGAAATGTTGACTCCTCATGACGACGACGACGATGCTGATGATGGGATTACTGGGTTTGTTCCCGGCCCTTTGGTTCCTCTCAAAGAACAGATTGAGAAAGACAAGGTTTCTGCAACTATCTTACTTCCATTTCTTATTCTGCATTTTTTAATTATTGTCAAGCACGTGTTTGATCTTACAAGACTTCGATTTCCTATGTGGGTTTCTATTATTTTCTTGGATTCTTTTGTTTTCTTTATTAAACCCCTTCTGAAGATTTGGGCTTTTGTTGTTTTGTTTTGATATTTGATCTTTCATGGATTATTATATCATTCATTCAGAATCATAAAAGGGAGAGGAAAAAGAAAAGCACATAATGATCTGAGGGATCTAGAAAAAGAAAATCACCAACTAGTGTAGTCTTTTAGCTTTGGAGTGGGATCTTGATTATGGGGTTGCTCTACATTGTTTATCGGTAAATCCACTTGTAAATCCTAGTTCTGATGCTTGGAATTGAATATCTAAGGGAGCGTGATTTGACCTTCTTTAACATTATGGAAGGGGTTTAGAATTGTTTGGATTTACTTTGGAAATTAACAAGCCCGTGAGGGTGTCTATTATTCAGATTTGTATAAGTAAACATGGTAAATTCCCCTTGTATATTGCTCTTACTATGAAAGTCCTGGAGATCTATCTGTGCTTCTTTTTCAAAGCTACTCTGTGTTGATAATGCAATATTTTGTAGGATGATGAGAGTTTACGGAGGTGGAAAGAGAAGCTTCTTGGTTGTGTTGAAGGAGATTTTAGTGGTTTGTATTTGGAGGCCATTTATAGTGGATTGCCTCTTTCGCCTGGATTGTACTATTAAGCATTAACAAATTTGAGTTCCTTTGTTGTTTCTTAGGTCAAATGGAACCAGAAGTTAAATTTCACTCAATCAGCATCATCTCTAATGATTTTGGGGAGATTGTTACTCCCTTGCCTGTCAATGAAAATCAGAATGGGAAGGCCATGTTTACACTTAGAGAGGGATCCGAATATCGGCTGAAGCTAACATTCACAGTTTTGCATAACATTGTTTCTGGTCTTACCTACATCAACACAGTGTGGAAAGGAGGACTCCAAGGTATACCAGGTTTTATCTCAAACATAACGTTTTTCTGATCCGTCATGCTAGATGTGTTAGTGGCTAAGCATTTGAAAGACCCAATAAGGTCACGAGTTTACTCAAACCATTTGAAGTGTAGTTTACATTTCCCAAGTAGAAGTGATTTTGGACAATTCTTGTTATTGCTGAGTACAAATTGTTCTACCATATAGACTCTCATAAAAGATATGAAAAAAATTTTTCTTTGGATTGAAAGGCAGATAAGAAGCAGGTAGCAGAGAGTTCTCTTATCTTGGCCCTCTAATGCAAAAGCAATAATTTTGAAATTCCATCTCCTCATGTTAGTGACTTGGGATGTGATCTTCCATTCCATGAGAATGTTATTTTGGCAAACTAATTGTCTCTGTTGTTAATGTTCATCTTTCTTCTTAGCATGGGGGATTTGAATAGAGTTGACAGTTAAGATGTTTCTCAATGGAGATTAGAGGTTGATTATGTGAGTGAGCCCATTTTGTTGTGGCACTCGGAATGGGAGTGCTTTATATAATGCAGGACCAACAATAAGGAGGTACTGCAAAATTGATAGCAATGATCACCACAGATATGATTCTCTCCATTTTGTTGGTCATAATAGGGTTCAATTTGAATATTATGTTATAATAAGTTTATAAATGATTTTATATGTCCATGACAGATGTTTCTCATCAACAATATTCATAATTTTTTGGTTATCTAGGTTTCCTTGGGCTAAATTCCTGATCCAAAACATCCAATAGACAATACATTAGTTTCAACAAATTCCCATCCATATTGTTCACTATAATTAGCAAGTTTTGCTGATACCATTTATTCAGTTGTTCAGTCAAGAGTCCACTAATCTGTGATTTGGATGTCAGTTGATCAAAGCAAAGGAATGCTGGGGACCTTTGCTCCTCAAAAGGAACCTTACATCCATACACTAGAGGAGGAGACGACACCCTCTGGTGTTCTTGCTAGGGGAACGTACTCAGCAAAGCTTAAGGTATGTGCTGTCAGATGCTTGAATAATATTTTGACGTCTTCCCCTATCCAGTAAACTGAATTTAGATAATTTTATAGTCTGTTGTTCGTAGTTTCTTTATTCTATCTGTCATCCCCTTTTTCTTGTTTGTTGATGCTTTTATGCATCTTCTTTTGTATGTCATGGGAAAAAGGAGTAGATTGCATAATTTCTATGGTATGATTGACAGCTTCAATTTTTTAAAAAATATGATGTTCCTTTAAAGGAATTTAGTAATGATTGCCTTCATGGCTTGTTACAGATCTTATATTTGGGAATTGCATAGACCTGCTATTGTTAGATAATGACATGAAAATCACAAACACGCACAGAGAATTAGTTGTTGACGGCTTGGTGGAGAAATTGTTCGATCAATATTTTCGTTGGAGTTTCCCTTCCATGGACGTAATCTCTTGGATTTTCTGGATTACATGTTGTTACTGTAGGTAGTGGTTTTACCGAAGCACGGGACACTTCCCCGACCATCCGACGACCTTATTTGAATAGACCATTTAGTTTAGGTCAGCATAGGATTTGGTTGATTTTTTTTTTTTTTTTTTTTTAAAAAAAAAAAAAAAATTTTTTTTTTTTTTTTTTTTTTTTTTTTTTTGGGTTGGGTTTTTCCTTCCTTTTTTGGGGGGGTTTTTTTTTTTTTTTTTTTTCCCCCCTTTTTTTTTGGGGATTTTTTTTTTTCAGGCCCCAATAATATTTTAACTGATTATTACATGTTTGAACATACTTGCAGGCACTTCCTGTGATGAACAGAATTCTGTCTCACAGTTAGCAAATATTAGATCCCGTGCCTTATCTGGAAGACAAGAAACTGCTTTCTTTGTGTGTGCGCACGTGTGTGCGTGCATGCACATATGCTTACACGCATGCATGTGTTGGAAATGTTTTAGTAATGGAATATGAACCAATTATTTTTACTGTTTCTTGTCCATGCAGTTTGAAGACGATGATAGAAGATGTCATATGGAGCTCAAGTATTCATTTGAAATCAAGAGAAGCACCTAGTTTATATTTCATCTGAAGTGTATGCAGAGCTTATATTGCATCACTCCCAATTCCCTTATCTTAGATGATATCTTTTTCTGTTCTCATCATTGTTTTGTACTAGTGATTATTCAAACAGATGTAGAAACCTATTTGTTCAACCTTTTTGTCATTCTTTTACCATCATTTACAATTGCTGGATGTGCAATCCAAAGAACCAATAATTATATCAAGTAAAAAAGTTTAGGAACACCATCATCAGGATATCAATCCTTCATGCGGGCATGTTTGGTTCCGTTTCTCCACCTTGATGATTAAGAATGATCTACATCTATTTATTTCAGCATTGCCTATAATGAGCAAATTGCAAGGGAAAATAATCGACATTGTTATTTCATTCTTCTATCTTTGTTCTCTGTAGGATTACAACATAAGGGGTTTAGCTCTTCATTGTACAAAGAATGATTGAACTACCTAAACTTTGTAAACACAAGGCAAAGCCTTGGCTTATTGCATTTACATATTTTGGTTAGCCGCTGATGCTGCAGCTATAGTTCTCAGGTCCAGGAACGTATGAAGATCAATTTGGGGAAAAACAGATGGGAGAGCCTGCAGAGCCTGTAATGTATAACACTGGATAAATAATAATTATAAATGGCAAGTAAGAACATTTATAAAACACCAGGTCAAGGATTCTTAAAATGTGTACAGAGTTGTGCGTTTGGCTTTGGGGGGAAGGGGGTTTAAAGTTCTGTGCAACCAGTACGAAAATTGTTGGTTTTGATCCCTCTAGCTATTTTTGGGATGGTGTCACCCCCCCCCCCCCGGGGGGGCGGGGCCAAGAAGGGGGGGGCTGGGGATTCCAAATTGTTGAAATCAATCTTTGGGCTTAGACCCCCCTAACTTTTGGTTTTTGACAGATTTTTTATTTTATTTTTTTTGAATTGAATGTAGTTAAATCTGTTGATTCTATTCTTCGTAATTCTCCACTCTGCATCGCCTTTGTGCTTTCAATGACATTGCTCACAAATTTGGAAATAAAAAGGTGATCAGGCCACGGATTTTTTTAGAGAACGGTTCCGGGTTTTGGTTCCCAAAAAAAAAAAAGGACTAGAACCAACCAAAATCATGGTTCCCATTCTAATTCTAGGACTGTCAGTTTCTACCAGCTAATCCCCCCCCCCCCCAAAAAAAAGGAAAAAACAAAAAATTGCTTCAGCCTTCGACCTTGATCGACGATCAATTTAGAGATTCTGGAGCATGCTCACCACTACCTTCCACTCCATATCTCCAAAAGAAGAACAGCCCTGAGAGAGCCACCAATTATAAATGCTTGCTGGGTTTGGGGCAATTGAAACAAGTCATCAATGTGTCCATACAAGTCTTTAAGAATGTTCAACTTGCATCATACTTCGGAAGAGGATGAGGCTTCTGATCCCCTCAACCTGCATAAATGGTCCCGGTCCTTGAGAGTTGCACTAAGAGGATGAGATCTAGAGGGTTTTGCTAGTGGTTAAGGTTTCCAATTGAAGAGATTGAGAGGGGGGTTTGATTTGAAGAGAGGACAGAGATGACGGAGTTTGCAATTGGAGGGGGAAGAGAGAGAGAGAGAGAGAGAGGGAGGAGGCTAGGGTTTGATTCAGAGAAGAATGGGGTTTGGAAGTAGGAAAGGTGAGAGAATTGGAGATAAAATGAGAGAGTAAGAGACAGAGAGATGTAGAAGACTGAACGAAGAGAAGACCAAAACTGACCAAGAAGAAACAAATCAAATGAACCTCCGGCTGGGTTCCTATACAGTTCCACAGAACCGTGAATGGTAACCGGATCAGTTCTAGTTTGGTTCAAGCCCAGTTCACAGTCCAAACTGGACTGTCCAGGGCTTAAAAAAAAAGAACCTACTTATCTAAATTAGAAAATAGTACCTTCCAATTTATACATAATGCAAGAGGAGATCAGCTGAAGAATTCCGCAATCTGCAGCTCTGTCCTAGATGAACATCTCCAAATACATATCTGCATCATCATGATGGCAGCTTGCTTAGGCATATATATGACAAGACAAGGAACAACGTACTGAATTACATGAGAACAAAGCGCAAACCTATATTCACAATGTTCGGGCCATGCACAGCGAGCTTTACCATAATCCCAATAACAGTCCTGGTCTCTTAGTGGTCCCCTCTTAGCTGTCATATTTTAGCTCATAAGCATAATGCAATGACAGCTGTTAGCAAGGAACTGTAGTTCACTATAAAAAAGACTAACCTTTTGTGACAAATTTAGATTTAGCTTCGGGATGTATATCATGCCACATTTGAAGCCATAACTCCCTCATAAGCACTGGGGATCGAACAATATTTCTGTGGTTTGCTACATGAAGAAGATTTACATTTTAATGCAAGACTCTGCAACTGAAATACAAGGCGTAAAGCAAAGATCACACTCTAACCAGTCACGTATAGCGCGGCAAACTTAACCACCTTTCATCTTGATACTAGATACCAGAAATGGTGCCCAAGATGTCTTACAAAATTGAAAGCGAAAAAAAAAGCATAACAAGGAAGACATGTTGTGTACCCTTATCAAGTTCCCAGACTGCTGTTCTCCTTCCTGGGATACTTTCAGAATCTTCATAATAGGTTATATACTTGACCTTTGTTGATTTTGTCATGTTGGGAACTATATCTGTATCGTGATGGTGCTCCACATTGAGCTCAACTTGTACATCTGATCCATCATGCTCTTGCTGCATTTCCACAAGTAGCACCGATATTTCAAACTTTGAAATTAATAGCCGGTCTTTGATAAAGGAAGAAAATTGCAAAATGAGTGGTCAGAATTCTAATGAACGACAGACCAATCAATGCACTGGAGTTTTATAGGAAAAGGTCATGGAATGGGGACTGGGAACCTATATCATTTCCAAGGTGAATGGTAAAACTAAACAGCAAACAACTTTCATGTAGCTAAAGATCATTTAACCAAATGCCATATATTATATAGGCAACGAGTAGATATACCTGAGGAGCCCTAGTTATGTTCACTTTTGGCCCAAGCCATGTCTTGCACCAGGAAAGGGAATGGTATGGTACCTAAAAATTTGAAATCAATTTGCGTTTGATCAAACTTTTAGGATGTATACTTCAAGATTCAAATACATGCACCATATTGAGCATACCGTCTCGTCCCCACTTGTAACTCCTGGGTTACCTTCAACCATCTCACCTGACCTACGCATTATCAACATAATTGCATCAAATTAAGAATTTGTCAATCAAAGATATTGACCCTTGTCCTAATATATTCCACATCAATGCAAATAGATACGTAAATGGAATTGCTTTTGTATTTGAATAAGGTGTTGCATTTTGGCATTCTAGTTCTTACAAGGGCAGCAAAAGAGAACAAGAACCAGAATTGCACCAAAAAAAATAAATAAATAAATAAAAAAAAAAAAGACAGAAAGAAAACAGAATTAGTTTTGGCAGAATATTTCTAGCAGGTGCCTTTCCTATGTAGAGAACCATCCACAAGCTGTAAAGAAGCATTATTATGTGAAAGACTAAAAAAAGGGGGAAGGAGGCATCATTGGGATCAGTACATTAATTAAACTTGACGGAGGAACTCAAAAGAGAAGTTTGTTAATGGCAAGACAATTTTAAGGAAAGATTTCAGTAATGACAACAACCTTTTTACATTGTATGTATACACAAAACTGAGGACCTCTCTTCCCATTGATGTTTCAACTGTCGAAAAAGTAAGCAAGAATATTTGCGGGTTCAAGACCTGATTAGGAAGGTTTCTTAGCTCATTCCATCAACGGTGGAATTGCTCCAAAACAGGGGGTCAGCATTAGCATTGCATGTGTTAACCAATTAGTGGAAGATCATGTTTGCTACAATTATTTCTTCAAGCTGTGAAGTCCAGCTTTTTAATTCCTGATATTATTTACTATATTCAAACCTATATTTCGTTGCATTTTACACCATCAGAGCCGAATCTTATGCCTCCATGCATCCTTTTTGTTTTGTTTTGTTTTTCTTTTTTAATAACACTCATCCACTTTATTATTTATGTTGAAGACTGATAGTAAATGCAAGAAAATGCTGACATTTAAAGTGATTCCAAGTGTGTCATGGATGATGGCAAAAACAATGTGAACGAAAATTCAGGAGACTTATTATGGAATCAAAATTTAAAGAAAACATTTTCCTAGTAGATAAGTTCTTCTGAGACTCAATCAACCTATTCATCTAATCAGCCACAACCAACGCAAGACAGAAGCACACCAGTTTAAATTGCCAATAATAACAGTAGTTAGAAGGTCGAATCAACACTTCTAGATAGAAATCTAGTGAAAAAGATACTCACCTAGAAAATAAAGATCCTTCATTCTCATAAATGACATCAGTTATGATCCAGTTATCTGGATATGGCTTGCCACTTGGTGCGAAATAGTAACCAACCTGTTTTGTCATTGCAAATATACCGAAACTATCATTAAGCATTACCAGATAGATGCAGAGAAGGTAGCCAGATATACATAGCCATAAAAAGGAAACTTTTGAGAATATTAATATGTTTATGTCTCTAACAGATTCAGGACAAGGAAAAAAAAAATATTGAGCATGTATAGAGGAACCAAAACTGCCTTTTTTCCATCCCAAAAATGAAGTCCAATGTTGCAACATGTATCACAATAATCCGTGAAGATGGAATGGTAAGAAATTAAAGTAAATGTTTTATTCAACTTCACTAGACTATGAAAAATGCTGCAGATATGTTGCCAAAACACACAAAAGGGCCTTGATCACTTGGCTGAGATACAAGAAACTCCTCTAGCAGGATGTTAAATACCAGCTTTGAAAGACTAGCAAATGACAACAGAAAGAAATCACCAAACTATGAATATTCATATTATAAGTTGATCTATATATGGTATAAAGTACCATATATTTTGTTTAAAGAATGGCCACATGCAGCACTTGTATTACTAAAACAAGTATGAAAACTTGGACTAATATACCTTAGCATGTCAGGAACCATGTGGTGTGACTGAACAAGTAAAGTTGAATGAAAGAATGTCGGTTTTAAAAACCAACAAATGAGTCAGTAGCAAATAAAATTACCTAATACATATCATCAACAAAGGCTACAAATAGTTGTCAATACATACATACCTCAGTCTTCAAATCAATTCCATAGATGCAAAATACATTCTTTATAGGTGGTCTGTCCCAAGGAGTGAGTGGATTTAAAACTGGATCACCAAGATACCTAAAATATGTAATGTTCAGGCATGTCAAAAATGTAGTTGACAAACAAATTTTTTACCAAGAAAAGAAAGATGAAAACAAAGGGACAGAAATACATCAAAGCCAACTGGTCCATCAAGAACAGGTATAGGCATAAGAATAGAATTTTGACTAGAGAGAAACAAAACAATAAGGGGCTAATTCAATTCCCCATTTCAGTGCAACATCTAAGTGGGAGAAGCCATTCTTATAATACTCCCATTGATGTCAAATTTCTTGCTATGACAATTTACAAGGGCTTCTCAAGTTATATCAAGGCCATTAGAAAATCCATGCTGCAGGAGAAGTACAAGAATTTGAGACACAATTAAGCGTAGAAAGGGGGGAGGGAAGAAGACAAATGGAAAAAGTTGAAACCCTTCAATAAAAGACCAATTGATACAGATCTGAGAAAGAGCTCTTCAGGTGTTGAGATGAATAAGTGGATGTCCCTTTGAGTCTCTTTTTCTGTATCTTCTTATTCAAACATGAAATGGCAACTTTTCAAATTCAAATTCACATTGATGCTGATGAGCTATGACCACCTAATTCCTTGCCAATCTCCGTCGTTGGGAGTGAATGCCAAATAAGTGGAGAAAAACCATAAGAGTAGAAGTCCCTTGAAAATGACAAAACGCTGGTAGCAGAACAACCATCCTATCACTTTAACATTAAAAAGAACTACAAACCAAAAATGAAACTCTTCCATATCAGGTTGTCTGATGGATGGGGATTTATTTTTTTTTTAACAGGAAAAGAGAAAAATCAATTAAGGCACCAAAAGGAGGTTACATTTCATCAGAAGGTCAAAACCCAAAGACAACGCCTCAGGGGTCCAACAAGAAAGAATCAACGTCTAAGGATTGTTACCTAATGAAGGATTATCCATTCGCAAGGATTGCACATACATAGTAAGAAGCACAATGAAAACAAGAAAAAGAAGAAGAAGAGAGAAAAAAGGACTGGGGATAATTAAATATTATACTGATATACAGAAATGTTTTAGTAACAATCTGTTTATCAATAAAATTTCCATATATAAGATATCACACGTCTGAAAACCATGAAACAACAGCAAACTGGAGGGTTTAGTTTCCAAGACAAGCACCAGAAGTTCAATATAGTGATGATGCATTACACATGTGCACATGCAAATTAATGTCAAACAAATATTGCAAGAAGGACAAAGGGCTAAAACTTTTAGAACCATGAAACAACAGCAAACTGGAGGGTTTAATTTCCAAGACAAGCACCAGAAGTTCAATATAGTGATGATGCTTTACACGTGCACATGCAAATTAAAGTCAAACAAATATTGCAAGAAGGACAAAGGGCTAAAACTTTTAGAACCATGAAACAACAGCAAACTGGAGGGCTTAGTTTCCAAGACAAGCACCAGAACTTCAACATAGTGATGATGCATTACACATGTGCACATGCAAATTAAAGTCAAACAAATATTGCAAGAGGGACAAAGGGCTAAAACTTTTAGAGCAACAGCAAAATACCCTTTTGAGGCAAGTGGCTGAATTGCACAATCTCCACACCATGGGAGGGGGGTACACCAGATAGCCATGCTTTATGATCTCAAAGAATCCCAACAAGCACATGGTTATGTATAAGCATAACATCTTTTATACAAAAAGGGGTTGCTACAAGGAAATTCAATCAAGACCTCAATTAAGATGCAGACAACTTGTAACCATGTTTCATGGTGTTTTATACAAAATGAAAAAAAAAAAAAATAGAAAAAAAAATCAAGTTGAATGCAGAAAATGTTCTCTTTTTTTTCTTTGCTAGGAAAAATACTGGGAATTATACCATGAGGATCAGGTTAACCCATAGGCTAAAGATGTTATTAAGAGGGTACTCACTGCTGCAGGTGGTGCAAAAGCCTTTTGCTATCAGGATCAAAATCCTCTATTGCTTTGAAAAAAGTGCCATCTGATATTTCACGCGCAGAAAAGGACAACAGTGTAGGAAGGCCACATTCCATGCTAGACATATTAACCTGTTCTACTTCACACACTGATGGATATGCATCAACTCCTACTAATACAAGGGAAGAATGAGAAAATTAGAATATGAAGAGTAGTATGATTAAGCATGAGGTCTTAAAGATCTACCTCGATAAGTGGGAATCTCGATGTTGATTATGTTTGTAGGCCACCCAGAGTAATTGGAGTGGTATTCTTGGTCATCGCAGTGATAAGTGTGGGGATTCTTCCTACTTCCGCCAAAGAAATGTTTCAAGTACATATTATCCGTTCTACAATTTTTAGAAAATGGCATCATCCACAAAGAAGAACCAAATGAATTGGACATCAATCGAGCTGTTCCCTGGTATCTTGTCAAAAATACAAAAACATGCATTAATAAAACCAATTAAAAGCATGAGATACAACATTTAAGAGCCCCTCATAAAGGCTTCAAGTTAAGTAAAACATCAGGACAAATGAAGGAAGAGTGTTAAGGCGAAAGAAATATACAAATTCTAATTCTGAAGAACATAATGATATTTATTCCACATCTAACTGTGTCTCTTTCTCAAGATTTCTTTCTTTCCTAGGTGGCACATTTTCCATCATTCCCTTTTGTATCTTCCTAGGTGCTTCCTATCTTTTAGTCATTCAATGTTATTGTACATTTACAGACCAAACTCCTAGATAAAACTAACCTACTTGGGATTAATTTTCTCCTCCATAATTGCTGGAAGTGCAGTGCCAACATAAGTCCATCTCTAAAGATGCACAGAAGTGATAATTGAAACTAAAGATAAAGAAAAACATTTGAAGTCAACTGGTCCAATAATTAAAGAAATCCACCCTGCACCAGACATTTTAACATTGTCCATGTCATATATGCAACTTTAGTGCAACTGCAACGTAACTAATGAAGGCAAAGAACTTACATGAAAACATGGAGAAAAGGTTTACGGAGTTCATGGTAACTGGTAGGCAACTAAACACGCAGAGAAGCTGGCTTAGGAAACAGGGAAATTGATGTAATAAAAGATATTACTTGAGACAACTACATAACAGCAAGAATAAAGAAAGACATGGGTGGGTCTAAATAATACAAAAGATTATATACCTCAGAAACAGGTAGACCAAATGTATGGCCAAAGAGTGTTGCTTTAACTGTCTCAGTTGCACCAAGCATAGGGGACCCTAAAACAAAACAAAGATAAATAATCTGGGTGGTGAAATGCAATTTCATGCTATGAAGTGAATGGAAGAGTATGATTGGGCATACCAACTGCAAAATAGGCATGAATGTGATCATCAAGCCATTTTGCATAGTCTTTTGGCGCAATTTCTAGCTTCAACCACTCCAAAAAGTAACGGAACACTTGGTTACCCAATGAATGAGCAAAAACTAATGAAGGGCCACCTCGGAGCTTAAGTGCTGTTTCAAAAGTCA